>VDFB02373308.1:0-25662 GCA_007258455.2 Sequoia sempervirens
ATGTATAACGTAGGTAAGGCTAATTTGTTGATTAGCCCCTGAGGCCCCTAGGATAAGTCTTTAGGTTAGTCTCTTGGTCAAAATCTTAGAAAACCCCAAAAACATTAAAAATTTGAAAATCAAAACATTTGAAAACCTTGAAAAATACCAAAAATAGCTTCAAAACATCTCAAAAAGATAGAAAACATCCAAATATTTAAAAAATCCATCTATCTCATCTCGCTTTCACTCACAATAACATCACTCATAATAAATGATCGTCATCCCCAAATCTTTGGTAAGATAATCAGAAACAAGTCTAGCAGGCGAAAAGTGAAAACTCAAAACATCAAGTCTCAAGTCTAGGTCAGTACGTAAACAAGTGGGTCAACTCTATGTGTCGATAACCTATCATCCAACTTGGTCCCATATCAATCATTTGAAAGAATGCTTAGGATATAAACGAAATGACGTGCCACCATCCACTAACATCTCCTAGGATGTATCCTTCTTACAATGGGAATTATCTTTTGGCAATAGTTTCGGTCCTTATCCTTAAAAAACATTTCCCCTTTTGGTTAGCGATATTGAAGAACATCAGCTTGTTTGTTTACTTTGTCTTTATCTTTTGACTTATCTTATTATACTCATTCCAAGGACTTCTCGATGATATTCGAACAAGAGGATTTATAGAAATAGGAATGGGGCAACAATCATTATCTTTTGTCTTCTATGCTTGTTGGACGTTCTTGTAATATAACCTTGGTGAATACTTGCTTCGTTAGGTATGTATGGAGGAAGTTTTGGGCAACTTGTTGACTATTGCATTGATAGGTTATACCTTTTTGTGTTTTGGTCTAAGGTGTTTGAAACTTCTAAAGTGCATCCTAGCAAGGTTTCTGCATGTCAGGTGTGAACAAGGATACTCCTATCTGCTTGTCAAGTCAAAGTTCATCACACTAGGTACAATGCCATCCTGGTTTTCTATACCTTGATGCATCGTACCATGTGTGTCATCAAACATAAGGAAATTGGCCCTTTGAAAATCCTAATTCCTCAGCACATAATCATCATCATTTTGCATCATCTTTCAACATGTCTTGTTGAAATGACCTCTTCTCTTTCATCCCTTCTTGTTTATCACGCTAACAAGGTACTATGATAGTTGATCATCATCACCATCATCATCGTCATCGATCCTACATCCAAAAATCATTAGCATATTGCATCAACATATCATATGGGAAACATATGCATTACATCATCATATAAACATGTTATCATAAGCATTCTTCATAGATAATCACATCAATTTTTACATTACATCCATTCTTTTTCATCACATTGCATTCATCACATAAATGATCGCATAACACTCATTTGCATAAACATTTCATAACCATTTCACATTACCACATACTGCATAATCATACATAATAGGTACATAAGCAATTGATATATATAATCCATTGCATACATACTCGCATAACATTATAAAGTCATCTCACACATTACATTCATTTTGCATAAAACATCATCATATCATTGCATATAGTACATCACAGTAAAAGCATCACATACATTACATTATCATTTAACATGTTTAGGATAAAAATATTTGTTATTCTGAGCATCTTAGAAAACCATCTCATTTGCATCATCAATACACATCATATAAAACATGACCATTGCATTCACATTGCATTATATCATCCACTAATCATCCATGTCATCTCATAAATAGCATCACAATAATTTTTTCATTTCATTGCATAAATCATTCCACATCAGCATAAATAGAAACACAAAAAATCCATTACATGCAAAGCGTACATCCATCCATAATCATTTCATATATAAGCATGATTCATATCATTTCGCATGTACACCATAGATCATTTCCATATCATTTTAAATCATCATATAGACTACAAAATCATTACGCATCACATAAATACATCTACATATCATAAGTCAGCAACATAATATAGATCTGTTAGTCATAATCATTACATAATGCATATATCATCAGAAATAAATGCATCCATAAAAGCATCATAGAACACCATAACATTATTGCATAGCATATAGAAATAGAATCATCCATCCATGCATAAATAAATGGTACACATCACATCACATCAAAATCATCGGCTCATATATATCATCATTGAGTAACTGTCATAGTACAAAATAATCGAATCACTGTACATGTATGTCAATTAGTACAAAAAGGCCCATCGGGCTATCAAAAAGGAGCCCATAAGGCACAAAAAGTATCACCTCGATCATGGTCTACCCCCCTATATGCTGCCCTCGCCCCTATCACCGTGACCCTTTGCTGGTCTGAAACTAGTCCACTGCAAGTACTCTGGGAGCCTTGTTGCTCTGGGTACGGCCTCGTGATAATGCATACGGTAATACTCAGCCTCTCGAATAGACTCCCTATAGGATCTAATGGACACTATACCTTAAGAGGAGGAGGCTTCCATGCTCTCTAATTGTTGTCGTCGGCCCATCTCTGTGGTCGCCTATAACTCTGTAGCCTGCCTCTATAGTATGGCCTGATCCCTCTCGGCCTTGATCTGATCTCTCTCGGTCCATGCTTGATCTCTCTCCCCTGTCAAAGTTTTCACTTGGGCCTACAACTGTGCAACCAATGTATCTCGGGGATCCACCTGCCCTGCTGGTTGTGCTTGTGGAGGTTGTACTTGAGGCTAATCCTCGCCCCCAACCTATGGTGGTGCACCTGACTGCCCCTATTGTCTATCTGACACCTGTTGATCCTGCATCTGCACGTCGCCCTGACCTAGCTAAGCTAGCTGAAATGGAGGCCTGGTCGGTTGGTCCTATCGCACGCCATCCTTCCATCCTCGTCCTCCCCCTCTGCCTCTCACCCTTTTCCAATTAGGGACTACTCCTAGAACTGTCAAATGTAGGGGAGGCCAGAACCAATCCCTGTATTCCTGTGTCATGCCTGGATCCGCAAGCCCCTGATCATAAGCCCATGGCCGAGCCACCAAATGTTTGAAGCTATTGACAGCCTCTAAGGTAGGAATATACCGCCCCCATGAAACCTATGCCATGGTGTGGGAAAATACGACCACATAATCATTGTTTGGCCGATCCTGAGCCTCACTGAACTAACGCTGCACGCACCCGGGAAGATATCTCTCTATCATAGTATGCTCTCGCCCCTGCATGAAGCGGTCCTAGCGGGCATAGAAAATATAATGTACATCATCAGCCCATCTGGGCTGACCAAGGTATAGACACAATATGAATACTTGCATCTCGTCTAGGACCCTCCTCCATTAGGCAATCTTATGCTCGCCTGTGTGTGTGAAGGACACACCGCCTCTGTAGCGCCATACAAGCTGGTCATCATCCCCCATCGGAACTACAACAATCTATGACCGAAGGACAACAATGTGCTCCCATGCCCATACATGGTGGAGTGTCACGCTTGCTCCGAGTGCTCTATCATCAAGGTAGACGTACTCATGGAGATATCTGTACAAAGATGCAAGAAGTATCGGACCCCAAGCAAAGCAAATAGGCCTATCACACATAACCATGTGCTCCCAACAGAGTCCCAAACTGAGACTGAAGTACCAGCCTCATCTATCTTGGGCAATGAGATCTGAAATAATGGACTCAACAACCAAGCAGAAGGGAGGTGTCAGGGCCCTATGTCGCTCGAGCTCGATCTGCCCCACACAAATGACAATGTCCTCTATGGCGAGGACTGCGTGGCAGGCATTCATCCCATCATCTATATCAAAAATGACATGCTGACCATGAATCGACAATCTCAAGATATGCCAAACATCCTCCAAGGTGACGATGGCCTTGCTAGTGGGAAGGTAGAAAGAAGAGGTCTCGTTGTGCCATCTCTTAGAAAATGCTGACATCATCCCAAGATGGGTGCAAATGGGTGCTATGTAGGCGATGTACCACAACCCCATGCCTCGTAGTTGATCCTGATCTCTGTCGTTCAGGTCCCGCAAGTAACAAAAGAGATCCCGCGACCTGTGCTCTCAAGAGTAGAGCTCCCTCGTCGCGTCCTGCATCAGGAAGGGTCATCATGTTAAAAATTTTGAATTTTCTTTTGCCAAGCATCCAAGAAACCACTCCAGCGTCACAATCTGTGAAGGTGTCGCAGTTTGATTTTTATCAAACTACGACGCTAGGGCACAAAAAGGCCGAAAGCACACCGCCGCGGTGCACTTTCCTTCCCAGCAGTGTAGTTTGAAAAGATTCCTATCATTAGTGCACCGCCGTGTCGCACTTTGGAATTGACCCCACTGGCCACAAGCTTAGTGTTGGAGTTTGGAATTTGTCTCCAAACTCCACCATTACAGCGCAATTTGACACCGAGCGATGCAGTTTGATTTTTGAGTGGCGCTATATAGCATCACTGCAGAAGGACTGACTTTCAAAGCATTAAATGAATGTTAAAAACAAAAAATAAAGCTCAAGTAAGAATCACTTACCAATGCCCCAATGTCAGGTGGCCACTGGTATGTCTGGACTCAGTCAAAAATGTGCATCAAGAGTTGTCGTTGTGCCATATCGTTAGGAGGTTAGAGCTCAAATCTCAAGGTTGCTAGATGGCTTTGTGAAAATGAATTGAAAGTGACCCCCCAGAGCCTTTTTAAGCTTGAAAATTAGGGTTATTTCACCCTGATTGGCTCTCCTGCTAGGGTTTTGGACCCTTGAGCATATTTTTGTCTATTTGAGTTTTGTTTTACATCATTTTATTGCATTTAGAAATGTTTTTGGCCTCTTGGAGCCTTTTCGGACCTGTTGGACACCTTCTCCTCTTTTTTCGTGAGATCACCCAAAAATTGAAATTTTCTTCCAATCTCTCGAGGGGGCAATATATTGGCATGTTTTCGCTCACCAGGCAGCAATGGGGCAAGATTTAAAAAATGAAATTTTTTGTCTTTGACCAAGATCGCTTATTCTTTGAACCAACGCAATGAGTTCATTGCTTCAAAGAGGGGCAAAATGTAGACACGTAAAATGTACCAATTGACATTGTGCATCTGATCCTGACTACTAACATCGTTTCATCCTGGATCATCCTTCGATCTAACCATTTAATCAAATACCCTTATCTGATTAAATTCATCAATATTTGTCTCTTAAGTAAATAAACCAGTTATCTAATTAAGTCACCTCTTCTCGATAATTAAATTAACCATTTTTTAAATCTAATTATCCCTATTTAATTAAATAATTAATTTTATCTGATTAAATCTCTAAAGTCTATCTATTAAATTAAATAAATTAAAATCTTATTTAGTTTAATCTAACATCATCTCTTTTAATTAAATAAATCAAAATCTTTATTTAATTAATCTCTTATCACATTCCTCTCATATTTGATTTAAATAAATCCACAAATTTAAGTCAAATAGGTCACATCACTTAATCTCTTCATTAAATTAATTAACTTTGATTAATTTAATCTCCTCTCATGTCCCATCCTCTAGCTTTTACCACTTGCACATGAAAATAGATCTAATTGATTTATTAAATCTCTATTTTCCTCAACAAGGCATCTTTTGGGAATATTCTCCAAGTTTGAATTCAAAAATCCAAGTTGACATGTACATCCAACAAGGAATTTACTCCATCTTACATGTCCTTTGCCTTGAGCCAAGTGGCATTCAATGCATTTTCCCTTCCCTCTTGCATGTCATTTCAACAAAATTCAAAATTCAAAAATAGGCATTTATTGGCACAATCCTCAAAACTTGCACATCCTCCATCCACTCATAGGTTGACAAGTGGAATCTTGCCATTTGATGAATTTTAGTCCCACATTGCTCTATTTTTGACATTCATACATATTCTCATTCTATAAATAAGAGGCTAAACTCCTCATTTGATCATCCACAAATTATGCAAAGTTACTATACTCAAATCTCTAGCCATTTTCACCAATACCATTGAGT
Source organism: Sequoia sempervirens (assembly GCA_007258455.2). NCBI lineage: Eukaryota > Viridiplantae > Streptophyta > Pinopsida > Cupressales > Cupressaceae > Sequoia > Sequoia sempervirens. The sequence goes on from VDFB02373308.1 coordinate 5,946, forward strand.
TCTTAGCTAGGTTATGCAGGTTTGTAGCTTGGAGCGTTCACCATCCTTCATCAAAGTGGATCATTCATCAACATTCATCAAACTTGCATCATAGGAATTGGGAAAGGGCCAATTTTCACATCAAATTGACACCAATTCCCCCTTGGGATCATGAGTTTGCTAGTTTAATTAGGATTCAATCTTTATTTTGTTGTTTTCATTATTTCTTTTCCTAATTTGAACTCGGTAAATGGATTTCATGGGGAATCATTGTTCTTTCTTGCATTCTATAATCTAATGTGTTCTTATTGTTTTGCAGGTATTAGGTTTGGGGTTCGCACAGGTGGTAAACATAACACTGATGATGTTCTCTATGTTGAAGGCTTGAAACACAACCTGTTAAGTGTTGGACAGCTGGTGGACAAGAGTTATGATATTCAGTTCAAAGATGGAAGATGCAGGATGTTTGGAAGCTTTGGAAATGTAATTGCTTCAGGTAAACAGACAAAAGGTAACATTTTTCACCTGAATGCTACTACTGAAAGTTTTTTAATTTCTCAAGTAGATGAAAGTTGGTTATGGCATAGAAGGATGTGTCATGTGAATTTTGATAACATTGTCAAAATAAGTTCCACTCAAGTAGTAAGATATCTACCTAAACTAGCAAGCCTGCTAGCACAATTTGCAAGGAGTGTCAGATGGGAAAACAAACTAGAGTTTCTTTTCAGAGAAAATAGTTTGATTCAAATGATTTTCTAGAGTTGTTACATACTAATCTCTATGGTCCCTCTAGAGTGAAAAGTATTCATGGAGAAAGGTACATTATGTTAATTATTGATGATTATTCTAGAATGATATGGGTTGCTTTCTTAAGAGAAAAATGTGAAGCATTAGAGCAGTTCAAAAGTTTCAAAGCTATGGCAGAGAATGAGAAAGGTCTGAAAATAAAATGCTCAAGGTCAGACAGAGGTGGTGAGTTCACCTCCAGGGAGTTTAATTCCTTCTATGATGAGCATGGAATTAGAAGACAGTTATCTGCTCCCTAAACCCCTCAACAGAATGGCATTGTAAAAAGGAAGAATAGAACAATTCTGGATGTTGCTAGAACAATGATGATAGAAGGAAATGTTCCCTAGATCTATTGGACTGAAGCTATAAGCACTACTGTGTACACTCTGAACTGGGTAAATGTGAATGGTAATTTTGGTAAGTTTCCTTTTGAACTATGGTTTGGTTATAAGTCTATTGTTAGGTATTTCAAGATCTTTGGAAGCAAATGCTACATCAAGAGATATGACGATATAGGAAAGTTTGATGCAAGAAGCGATGAAAGAATCTTTCTAGGTTACTCTACTAGAAGCAAGGCATGTTGGTGCTACAACAGAAGATTGAGAAGAATGGTTGAGAGTGAAAATGTCAAAGTTGATGAGGATTCTGCTAAATCATCCAAACATTGTGGATATGACTCTGATGAAGACAATACAAACAAAGGGAAGAATGTTCAGACACAAAATCAACTTCAAATTGTGCCATATGTTCTAGTAAGACAACTTCAAATTTTTCTGGTAAATAAAAATAGTCAGGAAGTAGAGACAAGTACAAGTGCAAAAGAAAAATAGAAGAATCAGAAGTTCAAGAGAATCCTAAAACTCCAAGGTATGTAAAGCTAAATCATTCTAAAAATCAAATTATAGGAGATAAGAATAAAGGCGTGCAAACTAGAAGGAAGATTGCAGAAGAGTATTGCCTGATATCTAAGATTGAACCTAAAGATGTAAGTGAAGCTTGCAATGATGAACATTGGATGGAAGCTATGAAGGAAGAATTAATGCAGATTTAAAAGAATAATACATGGATACTTGTTCCTAGACCTAAAGAAAAGAATGTGATTGGTACTAAATGGGTCTTTCAGAACAAGCTGAATGAACAAGGTGAAGTGGTCAGGAATAAAGAAAGACTAGTATGTAAAGGGTATTCACAAATGGAAGGTATTGACTTTGAAGAAACCTTTTCCCCTATTGCTAGAATTGAAGCTATAAGGTTATTTCTTGCTTATGTTGCATACAAGAAATATAAAGTCTATCAAATGGATGTGAAGTCAACTTTTCTGAATGGTGAGCTAGAAGAAGTATACATTGAACAACCGGATGGATTTCAACTGACTGACAAAGAAGACATGGTCTTCCGATTGAAGAAAGCTCTATATGGACTCAAGCAATCCCCCAGAGCTTGGTATGCTAGATTGGACAAATACTTATTAAAGCTTGGATTCAATAAAGGTACTACTGGTAGAAACTTGTATTTTAAATTGGATCATGACAAAGAGTTAATTATTGAAGTCTTTGTTGATGACATTATTTTTGGAGGAGATGATAATTTATGTATGAAGTTTGTTGGTGAAATGAAGAATGAATTTGAGATGAGTATGATTTTAGAGATGAAGTTCTTTATGGTATTGCAAGTTACTCAATTAGACAAGGGAATCTTCATATCTCAGTCCAAATATGTGAGAGAGTTGTCAAAAAAATTTGGTATGGATGACTCAAAACCTGTTGGTACTCCCATGGTAGCTGGATGCAAATTAACATAGAATGGTGATTCTCCTAAGGAAAATCAAACAAGGTATAGATAAATTATTGGTGGGTTGCTCTACTTAACTCAGACTAGACCCGACATTATGAATGTTGTGTGTATGGTTGCTAGATTTTAGGCTGATCTAAAAGAGTCTCATGTGACTATTGTAAAGAGAATGTTTAGATATTTGAAAGGAAAATTTGATTTTGGACTTTGGTATCCTAAGGATGATGATCTTACTTTGAATGCATATACTGACGCAGATTGGGTAGAAGATGTAGATGATAGGAAGAGTACTGGTGGTGGTGCCTTCTTCCTAGGGAAGAAGTTGGTATCTTGGTTGAGCAAAAAGCATAATTCTATTTCTCTATCTACTACTAAGGCAGAGTATATTACTACTACAAACAACTGTACTCAAGTGATGTGGATGAAACAGATGTTGAAAGATATTAGAGTAGTATGTGATGAACCTATTGCCATATACTGTGACAAATGAAGTGCTATTAACATTTCAAAGAATCTAGTGCTAGACTCTAAGACAAAGCATATATCAATCAAGTTTCACTTTCTGAGGGAGAAAGTAAGTGAGAAAGAAGTCAAATTGGAGTATGTGCCTACCAAAGAACATATTGCATATATGTTCACCAAGTTGTTGCCAAAAGATACTTTTGTGTATCTCAGAGGGATGCTAGGGGTAATCACCACTTCTGATAAAAACTAAAAGATGTATTTACTTGCACCAATTCGTGAGCTTCATTGATATATTCTGATTCAGATTGATTTTTTTGTGGCTTCTACTCAGGGGGAGTAGTCAAATGTGCAGATATGTGGTTCAGAGCTTGTATGTGGAAAGATAATGCTTATCTTTTCCATTGATTTCAAATGAGGAGAAGAGTAATGTGAAAAATTGTTGCTTATCTGGGAAGAAGAGCCTTGTGGGGAGAAGACCTTGAGAAGAGTTTTGAAATGAAGAGTTAGAATATAAGGAGTAAGTGTTGATTGTGAGTTGGGTTGATGGTGTTTTTCACATCATGTGTTGCCATCAATTCCAAAGGGGCAGATTGTTGGATGCTCTGGGTGTGTTGATGATATGTGGTTGTCACTGATGTTAACACTATTAGCCTTCAATACATCATAAGTTGTATATGTCGAGGGTATTGACAAAATTTTTAAAAGAAGTGTTCTAGGTTCCCAGTGGAACTGTGAGGGTCATGAAGGTGTCTTGTTTTGTATGTTGCAGATCAATTGTTGTGGATTAAATGGTTTTTTGTTGAGTGTATCTAGTTCATCCATTGGAAGTGTCAAAGGTCCGCGTGAAGATTTGGTCATGTTATAAACAGTTGTGGTTTGATAGAATTTCTATGGGTTCTGTCAGTGTTCCTGAGTGAATTTTATGTGTTTATGGTAATCTATGTTGGTACAGATGTTTCTCTCTCAATTAATTTTGTTTTTGGATGCTTCTAGATCAGGCTCTATCTTTGTGGTACATCCACATTGATCGGTGTACTCGTGGTCAAATATTTTTCTTTGTATGTTTCATTTTTCATGTTCTTGGCCGACATGATGGTTGTAGCGTGTTGTGGATCTTCGAGGTGAAATTAATTGAAGTCTTTTTTTGTTGGAGTTATTAATTTTGGTCTCCACTATGTTGTGCCTGACCTTAGTGGATTCACATTGCAAATTTATTTGCAAATTTGGGTCAACATTGAAAATATGTTTTATATCTCTAGTTGACTAAGGTGTTGTTGTAATCTCATATTGCGGATGTATAAGAGTGATTGTTTCATCAGTGTAAAGTAAGCTTCATGTGCGCCTATGTGTGTATGTGTGAATATCATTCGATTGCAAAGAAGAGTGTGAAGAAGATTGAGTGAAGTGTGAAGAAGTTTGAGCGAAGAGTGAAGAAGGTTTTTTGTGCTTAACTGGAATTGTAATCAGGCTTGTGAAGAAGCTATTTTCTCAGTTCACATTTGGATGGTTTTAATCTAAACCCTTTCTTTGTACAGTGAGTCCTCTTTTGTATTTGAGTAGTGAGCTCTAGGCAATGTGTCTGAATGCATGTGCATTCCCATTATTTCTCATTATACTTTTAGCAAGGTATGATATTGTGGACTAATCTCCACCATGGTTTTTCCCCTAGCAGGGTTTCCACGTAAAAAGCTTGGTGTTCTTTGTGTTTCTACTGTGTTTATTATTCATGGTTTATTATTCATTCATCAGATCTGAGATTAAGTTAAGTAATGTTTGAAAAAGGTTAAATATTATGTGACAACTGATTCACCCCATCTTAGTTGTTTGTCCTTGTTTCTGGGTAAGTGCACAAAGTTGAGTCCACGAAACGTGGAAGTTTTTTCCCTTAACCAAAAAATTGAAATCGGCATTGAGGAAACGGGATCTCGATTTAAATAAACGGGATCCCGAGCCTGAGATGAAATGGGATCCCGTTTCCCATAGGATTCTAAACCAATGGAAATAGAACGAGATGTCGATTTATAAGAAATGAGATCCCGATTTATAAGAAACTGGATCTTGATTTATAAATAACGGGATCCTAATTTCTATAAATCAGGATTTCGTTTTATACTGCTATTTATTTTAAAAAAAATAGTTTTCACTGCTCTGTAGACGGGACCCTGAGTATTGGCGACAGCGACCCCATGACCAGCTACAAGTACCCCACCTAAACACCATTTTTTTGCATTTTTCTATTTTGAATTGAAATTTTGAAAGAAATAAGTTAATTTAGCATTTTTTTTTAATATATTTCACGTTTTAATCATTTTTTTAATTGTTATAGTAGAATTGAATAATTGTAAAAATAGATGAAAAAATGCAATGAAACCTAAATGTTTTTTAATAAAAATGAAAAAAAAACCTTGAATTGTGTTTTAGAAAAAAAATTTAACTTTTGAAACCTAAATTGTTAGATTAAACCCAAAAAAATGATTTTGAAAACCCTAATTGAAACAAAACAAAAAATTTCATTTCAAAACCCTAGAAATCGAAATGAAATAAAAACATTGCATTTACAAATCCAAATCAAGCTTTTTGAAACCCTGAATTCAAATCAAATGAAAAAAATTGAATTTGAAAACCCTAGTTTGAATTGAAACAAAAAATTCATTAAAAACCCTAATTGTTTAAAATTGAAACCCTAAATTGAATTGGAACAAACAAAATTGTTAAAACCCTAAATTGGAATCGAACAAATCATTTTGATTTTGAAAACTAGGTAATTTCAAGCTCAAAAAAAATCACACATTGCTTAAATTTTTTAAATTTTATTTTCTTTGTATGGAAAAAATGATATATATTAAACTTTAGTTTCAATATTAAATTATAATTAGATTAGAAATCAATATGTTAAAGAATGGTTAAAATTTATAAAGTTTATCTTGATGTTTGTTTGCAAATTTAGTTAACAAATTCGTAAATCTAAACATGTACAATCGATTCCAATTGACATTAACTTGCAAGTCTAAATTATGCCAAGGGCCACACAAACTTCACCCTAAGTTTGCTAAACCCTAGACCCTAAACTGTAAAATCTAAACCCATAACACTAAAGCATTTGAAATTTATGAACCCTAGACCCTAATCTTTCATTGGACATACCTAAAATTATGTAGGTTCAATGTCAAGAATGGGTCTATTTGGTAGATTTATGAAAACTATTTTGAATATCTAGAATGCCATAAAAGTATAATTATAGCAATTCCAATTGGAAACACTTGGGTACATATATATCGTATGAAATTTAAATCTAGGAAGGTGTCTATCATATAGGCAAGTTGATAATACATGGAAAGAGGTTTGTATGGGAATATATGTATTAAGAAAAACATACCACATGACCTCTATAGGATTTTTAAGATGTGATCCTAGATAATAATCCACCCATCCTCAATCATAATGGATTCTTTAGCAATTAAGAGAGATTCAATAACCATAAAATTACCTATATTTTGATACTATATAGATTTATGTGGAAGGATATAAATGCATCAATAAGGAGACCAAGATGGAACCATTTAACACCTACAAGGTACACCTATTACATGGGAAAGGGAGGAAGTACATCATGATAGTTTGGAGGAACTACATGCTATTATTACAATTTAGAGATCTAGGAGGATGATTCATATAAAAGAAATATAATTAAATATTTATATTATTTAATATATTATATTTAATATAATATATTAAATAATATAAATATTTAATATCATAAAATATAATATAAGATTACAATTAAGGATAGGTAATGTTACAATTTACTTGGGGTTTTAATGAGGATTAGGCTTAAGATTCAATTAGGTTTGTAGTAAATAGTTAGGTTACAATTAGGAATATATAATAAATATTAATATAATTATAATACAAATATAAATTAATTTAAATATAATATAATATAGGAATACATTTAAGATTACCTAGTAAAGGTTATAATTTAATTAAGTTTCAATTAGGTTTGCAATTCAATTAGGATATGGTTAGGGGTGGGGATCATTTAGCATTCTATTATTGTTAGAGTATGGGTTACATTTAAGATTATTGTTATTTTTGTGATATGTATAGATTGATTCTTTTTTAACATCATGATAACTTTTTTTTATTAGAGGGGTAAACACTTTTGACCCAGAGCTAGATGGAACCAACGAGGCTATAGTATGACTAAATTTGGACCTCACTAGACATCTAGATCCCCTTAAGCCATCCTATCACCTTAAATCATAAATCAATTTCTTAAGGGGCCCCAATATGACAAATTTCTTAAAGGGATCAAAGAAGTTCTTAAAATTTGGTGAAGTTTCCCAAGGCAACCAAATTTAACAATAATAAGATCGTGCAAGATTATAATATGAATGAGATTTAATGATCTAGGTTGGTCAGTTGAGACAATAGTAGATCTCAATCAACTATTCCACAAGAAAATGTTCTTCACTAACTTGCAAGTTCATTAAATATTTCAAGGGGCACCAAAACTTTACCCTAAGTTTTGTAAACCCTAAAATCTAAACTCTAAAATCTAAACCCTAAACACTAAACCATTCATTTTGTCCTACCCAACACCATAAAGTGAAATTTGGTTGTCTTAGGAAAATCTGCCATATTTCATTCCCTTATGCCATGTAATTTTGTCCTAGGATCTTACTACATGTACATCCCCTTGAGTTATCCTATTACCCTAAACCCTGAACTCTAAAGTCTAAACCCTAAACCCTAAAGCCATCATTTTTTCTTAGGCTCTTAATGAAATTTGGTTGCCTTAGGCAACACCACCAAATTTCATTCCCTTATGCCATGTAATTTTTTCCTAAGATCTTACTACATATATCCCCTTAAGTTATCCTAAATCCCTAAAACCTAAACTCTAAAGTCTAAACCGTAAACCCTAAAGCCATCATTTTTTCTTAGGCTCTTAATGAAATTTGGTTGCCTTAGGCAACTCCACCAAATTTCATTACCTTATGCCATGTAATTGTTTCCTAGGATCTTGCTGCATGTAGATCCCCTTAAGCTATACTATTACCCTAAACCCTAAACTCTAAAGTCTAAACCCTAAACCCTAAATCCATCATTTTTTCTTTAAAGGCTCTTAATGAAATTTGGTTGCCTTGGGCAACTTCACCAAATTTATTCATTTGAGCCATGCCATTTTCTCTAGGACCTCACTGAGCGTATTAAATCCCTTAAGCCATTCTATCACCCTAAATTGTAATTCAATTTCTTAAGGGGTCCCAATATGACATTTCTTAAGGGGATCAAAGAAGTTCTTAGAATTTGGTGATCAAAGTTGCCCAAGGCCCAACCAAATTTAACAATAATAAGATCTTGCAAGATTATACAATATCAATAGTTAATTGTATATTCATTCAAATAACATATGCCTTAGACATATAAATGAGGCTTACATATAATTTTATCATTTGTATTCAATTATTTAAGGCCATTTATATTGAGTGGTTTAAAGGTATTTCCTAAACATGTATCTTACATCTTGAAATTACAAATCTAATGCAGGTTCACTCATATCTTAAAGATCACATGGATCCATTCAATAATATTCGCAATCCACCTCCACGCCATCCATCTCCAACACCTTCACCTCCACCTCTGCCCACTCCACCTCGTAACCCCCCACCTCCACCACCTGAAATCAATGAGCATGCTCATTTGCAAGCACAAATCAATGCTTCTACTAGAACCATCCAAGATCAAATCAACATTATTCAAAATGAAGAATGTGTCGCACCTCTTGTGAGGATGTTTGCATCTAGGATGCAAACCCTTGTTGATGTTGTCAGGGCTATGGATGGGATCATAGATGAGCATCGACAATGGCTAGAGGAGAGGAGAACTCCTAATTTTGAAAAGGAAAACACAAAGAAATGAAGATCTATGCAATAGAGAGCCATAATAGTTTATAAATTAAAACAATGATCTTAAATAGTTATGAATTTATAAATTGGGTGAACGATGGATATTTTGTGTGATGAATTTATAAATTTGGTTCCAAATGGATATTTTTAGTGACATGAATTTATGATTTTGGTTCTATATGGATATTTTTAGTGACATGGATTTGTGAATTTGGTGGAATTTATGAACTTAGAATGAATAGTATATAATAGTATATATTTTATGACTATCTACTAGATCATGATTTCTCCTGCTGAAAAATTGTAATATATATATATGTGTGTGTGTGTGTTAGACATAAAATGAGATTTTGTGAATGTTTCAAGTTTATTGTTTGGCCATGTATGTGCATGTAGTAAAATTTTTCATAATGGTTCTTAAATTTTGGGGAATTTGTATATGTATGTATGTATAGTTTAGTTTAATGATTTAATGCATACAAATTATGCATCATATTTTTTATTTTAAATGTACATGTAAATACATTTTAATTTTAATTTTGTATGGACATGTGCTCTTGAGTTGAACAATCAATGTATATGTATTGCATTTCAATTAAATATATGATCTTAATATATTTATGCACATGGACTATTTTGTATGATTTAATGCAGGTGCACATTTATATCAAGCATATCATGGATGATTTTAACATTGATGATATCATCAATCCACCACCTTAGCCACATCTAGATCCGCCTCCCTCCCCCCCTCCACCTCCACCTCCACCTCCACCTCCACCTCCCCCCCCTCCCCCTCCCCCTCCACCTCCACCTAATATGCCACCTCCAGCACCTATGGCATCTGATGAGGCTCGCTTGAGAGCACGAATAAATGATCAATTTGCATCCTTACAAAATCAAATCAATGCTATGCAAAGTCAAGCATTGATTGCTCCACATGTGAGACATTTTGCATCTGCAATGCAAAATGTTGTTGATTCCATCAGGATGATTGATTTTGATCTTGATAAGCATCGACGAGACAGAGAACAAATGAGACAATTTTATTCTGATGGTCTCTCTTACAAACAAATATTAGACCTTAAAATAACGAAAGCCCATCTAGCCCCCTACTTTCTTGACCCCGTTACTCGACAACCCATTCCACCCAACAAATCTAGAATATCCATGAGGTGGTGCATACATCCGCAGATGATTGCACATTTTTGGGATCGATGGTATATTGTTTTTGATAGTCCCTCACATGCTAATTGGGAGTGCCCATTGTATTTTTTGAGAAAACTGTATGTAGAGTTTGTTTTGGGGCAAAAGCCCAATTATTTTGATTTTAGATCATTTCAGGGTGTTGGTGGCAAGGGTTGATCCCCAATGCCTCGTGCATGCACAACCCCTTGTTGTTGCTCCTAGTCCTCCCATTCCTGCACTTGTACATCAGCAAGCTTTGGTCTCAACATTAGGTTTCCTTAGTACACTCGCAGGAAACCTTGATCAGCATGCTTCTGCGATAGCGTGGGGAGCATAGAGACGATGATGGAGGAGTTTTTTATGGAGTTGGTCCAAGTACCACTCCAGGAGTGTCGAGACCTGTCCCCCATATATGTACTAGTTGTCATCAAGTGTGCTATGGACCTGATCAGGCTACACCTAGTTCAGGTGGACGGGGAGATTCTGGTGGTTCATCTAGTCACATCAGTTCATTTGTAGAGTTCCTCATAGTAGAACATCACCCTGAGCACACTATGACATAGGTATAAATATGCATCTAGATGTATGCTCATTTTATAATAATTTTTATGGTTGTATATATCAAAGAAAAGTTTGCAATACATTTTAACAATCAAATTTTTTGGTGTACAGATAACACTTTCGATGCAAGGGAAATCATCTGTTCCACGAGTACATACATCGACACCGGTCATACTTGGCAACCCTTATGGGGTATTTTGATTTCAATTTTTAAAATTATATATGAAATAATAAATTATTTAACTTGAGTTTTAAATTTATCATTGAATCACATATATGTTTCAAATATTCATGTTGGTTTAGGTGAGTCAATCAACATCCACGTCAATTCCTCCTGGGGGATTGTCAAGCACTCCTCCATTATCGAGCGACATAGATCAGGGGTAGGTACATTCATATTGTAAATTTGTTTAAAGTTTACATTAGTATAGTTACAATTTTATGAGTTTTGAATTCACTAGATATATGAAACGCATGCATGTACACTTGTAAATATTATAAGCGTTAAATGTCTATGTACATGTATTTCTAGGTTGATACCAAAATAAGAATGGGCATTGGGCAAACATTTGATGTTGCAGTTACTCGTGAGGCCACTAATTTCCAGGTTGTTTACAAAACTTTCTACACAAAATGTGAAAACTTGAATATATATGTATATATTAACCTAATTGAATTGTGCATGCTTTAATTTTGATCTTGTAGGACTTTGGTAGTGCAACTTTCAGCCCTGACCCAGACATAGTTACACCACTAAGAGGACATGTAGAACAGGTTTCAAATCAAATGGTAATTTAATTTTTTTATTATATTTAAAGTGAAATATAAATTATAAATTGAATATATACATATTAATATGATATTTTTACATATTCTTTTTCTTTTATAGCATGAGACACATCCTGTAGTTGAGCATGTCTAGACAGGTCCTAGAGAAGAGCCTAGTGCACAACCTCATAATATATGATAAATTCTGAATTAAATTGAATTAAAAATAATAATTGTAGAGTTGTACATCTAATTTCGAATTTCTTTGTCTTACTTATGTAGATTGATTTAGAGAATTTAGAGGTTTCTTCAGGCGCACCAGAGCATCCAGATGTAGATATGGTGGTAATTTAATTTTATGATGGATTATAAATTAAATTGTCAATAAATCATTTTTTATTGTCTTACATCTAATTTCATTTTTCTCTTATGTACAGAGTGTTTCAGGTCATCCACATAGTCTGCATGGTGTGAAGAGGTCTCTTGATTATAGAGACAATACATGACCTACAAACATGTGATTTTATGTGTTTTATATTTCTTGTTTATCATGTACTCTATTGGACTTTATTTCATGTGCGCTTAATATATTGGTTTCATGCACTTAATATGTTACATAAATTATGGACTTTATTATTGTTTGAAATTTTAATTTACACATGTACATTTATGCATTTTATGTTCATAGTCAAGACATTAATATAGGACATTAATGTGAAATTTAGTGAAGACTTCATAATTGTATTATATTATGAATAACATACTTTGAGTCAAGTAAATCTTCATAGTGTATCCTAAATACAATCCTGATCCTTTTTCATAAATTAATGTTGATATTAAGGAAAAAAGTACTATATAACTCCCTTACACTTTGTTCACATGGATACATAAAAAAAATTATGATATTATCACAATGAATTCATGTTCATTTTGAATGCTTATATTTAATTCATAATATTTTATTCCCCATGATAGTCTTATTACCTTATGATTTAAGAATCTTGTCCCTAATATCATTAGACACTAGATTTGGATAGTTTAATATTCCATTAAAAAATAGTTTTCTATGTCTCTTAAGGCCTAATGAGGAATAACTATTTGTTATCTTTAAAAAATTACTTCTAAATTATTCCCTTATTTAGTGTTGTGTACATTTAACTTATATGCTTACTTTTTATTGATATAAAACTTGATGATACTATTATCACCTTTGGTTATAGATATTAAGTCTTGAATTTTGGTGTCCATGTTGCATTTGTTAATCTTGCTATGCAATCTAAACCTACCATGACTCAATTTATTAATATATATATCTTTTAGTTCATCCATCATGGCTAACTTTTGCTATATGTGTTTTAAAATATTTTTATTATTTTGTTGATCGTATGCATGTGCATCTTGAAATTAAGTTTCATGTTCAAAACCAACATAGGAATGTGTAGAAGTATTGAATAATATATAATTAGGATTTATTCTATTATGATCATCAACAATCAAAATTTCTACTTATACATTATATATGTGTTCCTCAGTTTTTTCCTGTTATGTTTCTTGGCTTGTATAATCAAACTATAGTGATTTTTATCATAGTCCTAAAATACAATTAGTAGAATAATGATAAATTTTAAAAATGATGAATATGGAGCTCAATCCAAAGGAAAATTAATTTCATCATTGTTTCCTCCATTTAGAATATCATGATTGTGTGTAGTGTATGAAAAATGAATAAAAGTCTTGCCTCCGTGTGTCAATAACAAGAAAAAAATAGAATATCACATAAATTATGTACATAAGAAATAGAAATATGACCCACAAAATTTTCTCTGTGAATTAAGGTTAGGGTTATATGATAAAGCTTTGGGTAAAAGGTTAGGATTAGGACACAACTAGAGTTAGGGTTAGGTTTCAATTAGGGTTAGATACAACAAGGCTTAGGGATAGGATTAATTTTAGGACAGGGTAAGGGTTCAATAAGGGTTGGGTTCTAATAATGGTTAGGGTTAGGGTTCAATTAGTATTACAGTTAGAATCAGGGTTCAATTCTAACTCTAATTAAAATTCTAATCCTAACCCTAACAATACCATAGAAGATTAGAGAATAAAATCATTAATAAATACTATAAATAATAGTTCATCTAACACTAATTTATAAGTTGTCAAAACAAATAATGACATCTTAAGGGGGTGTCTAAAGGGGTCATAATAGAACATGTTAATTAAGGGGGCGTCTAAAGGGGTCATAATAGAACGTCTTAAGGGGATGTCTTAAGGGGTTATAATATGTCTTAAGGGGATGTCTAAAGGGGTCATAATAGAACATGTTAATTAAGGGGACGTCTAAAGGGGTCATAATAGAATGTCTTAAGGTGATGTCTTAAGGTTTTATAATATGTCTTAAGGGGATGTCTAAAGGGGTCATAATAGAACGTGTTAGTTAAGGGGATTTCTTAAGGGGTCTTAAGGGGATGTCTAAAGGGGTCATAATAGAACATGTTTATTAAGGGGATGTCTAAAAGGGTCATAATAGAATGTCTTAAGGGGATGTCTTAAGGGGTTATAATATGTCTTAAGGGGATATCTAAAGGGGTCATAATAGAATGTGTTAATTAAGGGGATGTCTTAAGGGGTCTTAAGGGGATTTCTAAAGGGGTCATAATAGAACATGTTAATTAAGGGGATGTCTAAAAGGGTCATAATAGAACATCTTAAGGGGTCATAATACACCTAAATATATAGAATATTGATTTGATACATAGAATTACATAGAGTATGTTTAATTTTGTAAGTATGTATGTACATATATGTCATCTCAAAATGATGTTTACAAAATTTGGATATGCCATCTCAAGAACATCTCAAACTCATGGCTAGAATGTAGTAGGTCTTCACACCACCTGATATCAAAAAGGTACAAGCAATATCAATGAAATCATCAAAACATACATATTTTAATTTATATAAAACTATCTATATGTACACAACTCAAGTACTTGTATTTAAAAGTATTCCACACATGTGTGTAGGTTGAATCGAGGCATCCTCTCCTTTTTGTTTCAAAGTATGAGATCAATGCAATGATGGCTTAAGGATACAAAAAATGATAATAAATCAATTTTAACTATTAATGAACAAGCAATATCAATATGTAATCCAAAACATGTATTTAAATATAATTTAACTGATAATTACCTGTTTTTACCAAGTATTCCATGTTGTCTAGGTTGAATTTGCATGGACTAGATCCTTTTTTGTGATTATGCCTTAAGGATATATAAAAGAACAATTTAAATCAATTTCAACTAATAACACACTTGACCAATGTCGAAACATGTATTTAATGTATTTAAAAGGACAAAATAAAACTAAAACTATATTTACTTGTATTTACTTAATCCATTGTACCATCTGCATCATCTCTTTTTTGCAATGCATCTATGATTGCCTCATGCTCTTCCATAGAAATTGACCATAGTATTTTTTAAAAAGATCTTCCATGATAAGCTCTAGTTTATGTTGTTGCCACCACCAAATGTGAATAATTAAATCTTTTTATGTGTTTCATAGTCTTCGAATGCAGGTAGACCATTCTTTCTTCTCAAGTATTTTCGTAGCCAAGTGCCAACAACCACCACCGATCCTGTTGGAAAACATGTTCAAAAACCACCATCAAATAACTTCTCAAAATTTACTTAAGGGGATCAAAGACTTGTTCTAAAAAATTGCTTAAGGGGATCTAAAACTTGTTATCAAAATTTGCTTAAGGAGATGTCTTAAGGGGATCACCGTACCTGTTGGATAATGAAAGCCATCATCATCTTCGAGGTGTTAACAACTTATGTTTAGTTTCTACAATGAGCCAACCAATATTCTATTTGCTCTTCTTCATTCCCCTCGGTCTACCAATAGCGCACTCTGAGATGTCCACCGCCAACAAAATTTGATTTAGCAACTTGTGCATATCCATATAACTAATTTAGTATTAAAAAATAACTTAATAAAGAAAAATAAAATGAAATAAATTAAATTAAAATTACCTTCTTGTACAAGGTTTGAAACATGATCATAATCTTCAAATGCAAACAATTGATCATTTTCTTCAATAGCTCTTTCATATTGATTATGTGCTTCTATAGGTGTCAACAATCTTTGCTCCCACTATTCAACCCATTATGTATTTTCACAAACTTTCCAATCTCCTGAGATACAAAAATGGAAAAAACATGCAAGCTCCCTTGTCCAAATAGTCCTTGTGCTTGCTGTCGCACTCCTAAATGAATGCCATTTAGTAGATCCACTAATTGTCTCACAATAAACTCTAGATAAAATATTTTCTTCTTCCACCAACCAAAAGAATCGATGAACTGTAGAGTAATCACTCGAACCAAGTGAAGATAATCTTCTATTACACCAATCCACAATCTCATGTGCATTTTTAAATTTTACTGAATCCTCAAATTTTAATTGTTCTCTAGCAAGAATTCTTTTGACACACGCACCAACTCCATCATGTTCTCCTTTACCATGCCCAGCTTCAAAAAAACTCCATATATGTTGGAAATTAAGTTCCTTGTGAACCCTACTTAACCAATAGAACATGCTAGCATTTTTGAGCTGCCTCGTACAATTATCTGACCATATGAGGTGTTCTTTCATACGGATTCCTCCTTCTTTTAAATTTCTATAAAATATACTAAAACAATATTGAACAAACTCCGATGAGTGTAACCGATTGTCACTCAAATAAAAATGATACTCTCTCAAAACTTTTCTATCATCCTCAGTGCTATCATCTGCATGTCTATAAACAATATGGAAAAACATAGCTACTTGCACATAATTATAATATTGAGCTTGAATTTCCTCTTGCGGAGCGAGAGTATAATTCTCCGCAAAATCAACCACTGAAAGTATAGTACCAATTGGAAATGTGTTTCTACATGCACAAAATTGGCCATCAATCCATCGAGCATGTTTAGAGTGCATAACATATTTTGGTACAATTTTATTATTAAATTCACTCATAAATGCATGCACACTAAATTTTTTTGTAACTAAATCACAATGCTTTCCTATTTTTCCATCTTTTAAAGAATAGTGAACATTCCTAAATCTTTTGACATCTACTAATTGTTGTCCAAAATCATGATCAACACTTTCATGCAAACAAATTCTTAAAAATGAAAGATTTATGTAGTTAATGCATTGTCCAGAAATACAAGAACTTAAATAAAATAATTTATCATTAGATTTTTCACAAAACAAACCTGAAATAAACTCTCTTATTGCTTCAAGTGGCATATCAATACCACAATCCTGTATAATCATGTTAGAATGCAAGGTACAATGTGTATATCGAAAAACATCATAAAATAACAAAATTGAGCGATGTATTTTACAACAACAAGATATTCGTTGCTTATTAGTCACACATACCGGGGGTTTACATTTTTCAAAAAGACCTTTGACTTATTTTAATATTACTAGGTAACAGCAGATCAGCTAAATTTTTTTATAAAATTCGGTTTGTTGTTGTATCTAATAGGTGTTTTGGCTGAGGGATCCGCGAACTTTGGACCCCACCCTTAATTTAAAAACATCTCTAGCATTAGATGAAACCCTAGTATTATCATGCCAATATTTTTTCGATCAAAGATTTAATTTCAACATTCAATTTTATATCGGACCTCGATAATTAGTCCACTGAAACTCCAACATTGATTGATAGGATCATTTTTTGTACTTTCTCTTCTTTTTGCCACTCTTAGTAATGTTTTGGGATGCATTTTTAAAACTTCACTAATATTGCTTACCATTCTTTTATTCAAAGTTGTTTTATTAACTATAGCAATAGTTATAGCTCTTCTTGCTGCGTTTTTATCTTTAGATCGACTATTTTTCCCAATAGATTGAATGGCACTAGCAACAGTAGACATAACATGTTTTAATGATTGATCTTTTCTTTTTGGTTTAACATAAAAGCCTAACCTTTCATTACTTTCCTCATTTTTTGCATTCTCATCAATTGCATCATTAGTTGACATTGAAATGCAATATTTCTACGATAAAAGAATTCGGTGTATATTCTATTCGCATGTGTTCTTATTTGCCTCCAAAGAGAGGGGTGATCGGAAGATTATCAAAAACACCACTTCAATTACAAAAAAAGTATTTTTCATTAAAATTCAACATCACATTCTAGATTTTCATCTTCATTTCATCTTCATCTTCCATTTTTCATTTACATTTTCATCTTCATTTTCATGATAAAGCGATTTTTTTCATTTTCATTTTTCATTTCATTTTCATCAACAAAGCGATTTTTCATTTTCATCTTCATTTTCATTAACAAAGCGGTTCTCATTTTCATTTTCATCAACAAAACGGTTTTCATTTTCATTTTCATTTTCATCAAAAATATAGGTTTTGTTTTCATTTTCAAGAAAATGATCATTTTGATTTTCATTTGCAACAAAAGATTTTTCTTTTTTGTTTTCAACAAGTTCTATAAAAGTTTCATCTCTGAATATAGTCAATGTCAACATCATTATATCCAGCATCTTGTAAAACTTCTACATACAAATTTATCATTTCACTAACATGTGGATTTGAAGACGTACCTGGATTTGTGCATATTGAAACATTCTCCATAGCATTCAAAGAGGGATTTGAAGACATAGTAGGACTTGTTTGTATAATCATATTCTTCTCCAAATTGACTCCTTGAAAATTAGCTTCATCTACAACTATGGTATCTTCAATGTTTTCATCTTCAATAGTTGTTGAATTGGTTGCTCCACCTTCGTTCATTGATTTTATTCCCATTCTTCTTTCTCTTTCTCTTTGTCTCTCTTTTTCTCTATTTGCTTCAACTTCTTGAGGAGTCAATGTCTTTCTTCTCTTATTACGAAGTTTATCTCCCATAATTATAAAATTCTCAAGCACAAATGAATGTTAATAGTGAAATACTTCAAAATATTCAATCCAAATTGGAAGTTGAATACCTATTACGACAAAATTCTTCCTCTTGTGTTCCTCAAAACAAGTAGAAAACTACCACAATTCAACTTTAAAAATTGTTTTCTTCATGCTTCCTTTGAAAAATTCAATCCATATTACAAATTGAAACTTTTTGTTCCTCTAAACAAGCACAAAAATAACACGATTTCACTTCAAAAATGGTGTAGATGATGCTCCCTTTGATAAAATCAACCAAAAATCAAATTGACCACCTATAAATACAATAACTTATGAAAAATAATTCATTTTTAGTGCTCTCGGCCATACATATGAAGTTGCAAAGTGTGTAGACTTGACAGTAATTTTGCACAGTGTTTTTAAATAAAATAAACGGGATCCCCGCTTATTATAAAACGGGATCCCGGTTACAAAACAGGATCCCATTTATTAATAAGCGGGATCCCATTCACCGACATTGAATGTCGGAGCCATTGTAAAGGTAACGGGATCCCATTCCATTCACAACGGTCGGAATGTTGTTCGATGGGAATAGGATCCCGATTATAGCACGGTATCCTGTTTATTAATAAATGGGATCCCGTTTTTTTAAATTTGAATTTTGTTTTGTATCGTGGGCGGGTTTTTGCCAAGGTTTTTGGTTCGGGAAAAGCATTGGAAGTTCAAACCTAGGCCTTCAACCTAGTTTGACCTACAAGTTGAAGGCCCTAACAATGTCAAAGAAAAATACCGACTTTGGACATATGGCTGACAACCTTTTTTGCAAAATTTTCTGACGAAATTAAAACCCATTTTAGATCAAACAATGCAAATTCTAAATATGTAATTTTTTTTGCAATTGAATTATTTTTTCTATTTTTCAATTAATTTCTAATTAAATTGGTCCATAAACTTTAAATATCAGAGTTTTTTACTATTTTAATAACTTTTGATCAACATAACATTTTGACAAACGGATTGCACGAGAGAAAACTTCAGACAATTCTTTTTAATTTGAAAAAAAAATTTAGAAAATGATAATTTTAGGTCATCTTATGCATGTTGTACATGACGATTTTTTAAAACGACAAATCTGCCTAATAAAAAATTAAAAAATATATATATTCAATAAAAAATTACAAAAAAATATCAAGAGCAAGCTTAAGTGAGTCATAAAACTTTTCCCAATAGGATTTAGAAAAATACGATGATTTAAGCCAAAATATGGATGTCGTACACATGCATGGTATGGTAAAAAAAAATGACTTTTAAATAGTGGTTTTTAGAAATTCCTATTAAAACTCAATTTG
>VDFB02373310.1:0-14361 GCA_007258455.2 Sequoia sempervirens
TTAAATAAATTCTATAATTTATCAATTTCACCATTTTATGTCTTCTTGATTAATTAAATAAATTTTACTTATTTTAATTACGCCACTAATTAAGTCCCTTCTTTCTAAAAAAATTAAATAAATTCTTATTTATTTAATTATGCCCATTTTCCACTATAATTAAATAATTTATTTAATTATTTAATTATTCATTAGCTTTTTCTCCCATTAAAATTAAATAAATTTGATTTATTTAATTTAGCTATTCTCTTGAATTTTGAATTAAAATCATTATTTAATTTCAAAATAATTATTTTATCACATTCCTCCATAATTAAATAATATCTTTATTATTTAATTACTTGCTAGTTATCTGGGGTAAATAAATCTTATTATTTAATTTCTCCAGCAACCTCTTTGTCCGTGCCAGCCTTATCTTCCAATTTAATTCTTGACTTTTGACTTCTCATTCAATTTCGACCGTTGATTGAATTATTTCATAATTCAATCTCCACCCTTCATTCTTACCTGTTGCCCTAATTTTGACCTAACCCTAATGCACATATCAACATTCAATCTTAAACATTGATCTTAGGGTTCCTGTCATCTTTTCATCCTGGCCACACGTTCAAAATTGCAATTTTTATAAAAGGGCAATTTTGACCTCATTTGCTCTCTCTCAGTCTTTAGCTCATTTTGACTTCTTGCACTCTTAGTCTATGTCAACTTGCTGTCAACTTAGGGTCATAGTCATTAACAGTCATAGTCATTTTAGCTCATTGTAGGGTTATTGTTATTTTCTGCAAATCCTTCAACACTTGCATAGGGCTTAGTCTTTAGTCATAGTTGCTCACATAAATCTGAGGGCTTTATTATTTATCTGCAAGCTAGGAGGTATAACAGAGATTAATCATGGAAGGTGGAGACATAGGGTAACACTATCCCTTTTGTCTTCACATCACTTCCATTGTGCTTTGTTATTTTCATAGGAATTTAATTGTTATTGTACTTAATAATAAATTTAGGATTTTCCCTTGATTACACAAGCTCTTCAAGATCGAAGAGGATGCTACTCCAGAGGCGATAATAAAGATTTTTGGCAGTTCCTATTGGGAAGAAGAGCATGCTCGCGATGGCACTGTTCTTCTTCGATTCACAAAAAAATGTGATTCAAGTGATAAGGAGCCTCAATGTGGGGTCTTCCTTTGTCCATCATCTGGTCACTCAGGATATTGTGGGTTTGGTCAAATACGAGATGGATTCGATCCCTGTGCAGTTGGCTAGTGGTTCTATTGTGGGCATCTTTGATGCTACTGCGGTGAATAGGAAAGACATGGCAGTGTAGTGCCTGCAGCTATACAGGGAGGGGATTGAGAAGCGTCACCTCTCTGACTTTGGTGAATTCATTAGCAAGAATGGGGACCATCTCTCAGCGTCTCAAATGGAGAGGGCCTTTGTATTTAGGGAGGGCATGATGTTCATAATGCATGAAATTATGTAACTTCTTTATTTAGATCAATATGAAAGGAGTTGCCCCCTCTCATAGAGCTATTCTATCAAAAATATATATTAATATATTATTATTATAAAATATATAATAATATAATATTATTATATATAATATATAATAATATTTAATGATATATAATAAATTATTATTATTATAAAAAATATAATTTCTATAATAATAATTTATATATTATAATAATTATAATATATTCAACATTTTGCAAATTATCTAATATATTACAAATAACAGATATTATAGGATATCCATTTTTTAAAGCAAATATTTGTTATAGGATATTTGTTTTTTAAAAGTAGATATCTGTTATTAACGGATATCCATTTTTCTTTGTTGTTTACCATAGAAATTGTACTTTTTACCAACCCAAGTAAAAAGTCAAAGTTGATTTTCATGATTTCGCTTAACTCAAATCGTATTTTTTTACATCGCCATTATTTGGCCCATCTTCTTGCACTCACCCATATATAATTACCAACTTGAGCACTAGAGACAAAAAACATGGCATGATAGGAACTTAAGACTCAAATAATTCAAAATAAGGGATTTGGTACTACTCTATGATAGCAAGTTTAAGAAACAAGGGAAATTGAAGGTTAGATGGTTAGTACCATACTACTTCGATATCAATAATTCCATATCAGTAAAACTTAGACATATGAATGGCAACCTTATGATTAGATACGTAAATGGCACTCGCCTCAAACATTACCACTTGTTGGTAGACTAAAAACATCAAATAAAGGAAACCAAAATTTGTATATTATGTTCTATAGTTCAAAACCATAAAAACAACCAAAAAATTAAACACCCAAAAAGCAACCCATCACATCAAAAAAATAAAATGACTAGAAAAATCTATGTAATGGGCAACAACATTTAATACACTACCACACATTCGCCTATTTAACACCTCACATCTCACTCCAAACGCTCATTTGTCTCCTATGCATTTTTCATTGTGTGCTCAACCAAGTAAGACCAAACCTTAGAAGCTCTCTACACTCTACAAAATATTCCACTAAAACAATGGCCACCCCAATTGTAGTTAAAATCTCTAAGAAGCCTCAGCCCAAGTATCAAAAATAACCATACAAGGCACTAGAAACAGATAAGGATGGGGCATTCTCTCATATACCTCACAATGTGGTACATACCTAGATGATGTCCACAAGTACATTCATGAATAAATTGTAGAAATTGATCACACTAACTTTGAGGAGCTCTATAGAACACTCCTCCAAGATGATGAGAAGACTAAGAATATATAGCTCGATTGGCTAAAAAAAGCTAGATTTTTGGAAAGACTATCCAAAATTTTGTGATCAACATGAGTGGCTGAGAATTATACTGAATCAGGTGCATGATGATTTCATGTACCTAGACAAAACCTATAAAATAATGTAGGAGGTAATTCACATAGTGATAGTGCTCAGCATGGTAGGTGGTATCCCTGCAAAGAAGGCCATCAAGAATAATGAGGTGCAATAGCTGACCAGAGAAACCCTTGATGATCGGAGTATGAACGTAAAATACAATGACAAATGATGGAGTCTAATATGTTGCAATGAAGATTACATACAAAGTCTACTATGCCAACTAGGACTCAGCCATTGCAATTGTAGTTCACACATCCTAACAAATGGTGGTCCAGGGTAAAGATTTTGACATCTATGATGTCATGTGGGAGCAATTAATGGAGAACATCTAAAAAATCAAAAACTCCAAGTGCCACTTCTAGAAGGGTACATTACTGATATTATTAATGTTTTATTTTCTTAAAGAATTACCCACCTTCAAAGGAAAAGTTTGGAAATAAAACCAAATGATAGCTTCCCTGATTAAATACCACATTCGCCAATTCTCAAACATCTAGTCTTACAAAGTCGCAAATTGGGGGTTATTCAAGAACTTCCAGAAAAAATCCAAGAAAGGGAAAGGATACCCCATGAGTCCACCACCCAATACACCAACATAATAAAATCCATGGTGGATAAGGATTATACATATATGGAGGCAGTAGAACCGTGTAGAGTTTGGGTACCACAACTACCTTATGAGCTCACAACACAAGAGATATATGCTTATTTTGCTACCCTACTAGGACAACCTAAGGATCCTCATGCAAAGCATTTTGGAACTTAGAAAGAGGTAATGGAGAGTAGAAGTAATAAAGAGGCATAGGAAAATTTGGAAAATAATATAGAGAAACTCCATAAATAGTGGAGAATACCAAAAGGGGGTTCGCTCAATTCTCGACTACCATAACACGGTTAGAACCCTCCTCTGCAAGAAGTTCAGGGATGCTTCACAACACTCCATTGGGAAAGTCAAAAGGCCCTGCCACCTCTGCACAAATAGTATCTACATTGGGGAAACTACTACAAATCACCCCACAAAAGAGGCCTCGACAAGCAAGGCCCAAACAAAGGGCTAAGAAGCAAATGAAAAAGGAGAGAATAGAGGGAGAAGTGGAAGAGGTAGAAGTAGAAGAGATTGTAGAGGGTGAACAAGAGGTTGAGCAACCTATCAAGAAGAGGCAAAGAGGGCAACAAACTCTGACACCCACTCCTCAAGTGACTCTGAAGCAACCGTAAATGTGAATTGACATCTTGTTGACTACTAATGTTATCCTCTATTTCAAGATGCTATCACAAGTATTAAGCATGTATGAAGAAGTAGATGAGGAAAATAAAAGAAAAATAATACAATTCCTTCTTTGGTATGTCAACCAATCAAGGAAAGGGATGGATGAAGCAATGAAGGAATTTTTGGAGGAGATAATTATAAAATTATGAGAAAAGAGGGCCAAAGCACTCAATAAAGAAGAAATAAGGGAGAATTCCATCTCCACAATTAGTCCAAATATCATTGAAGAGAAGAAGCAGGCACTAGCCTAGGCACAAACCCAAGAAATCCGCATAAAACAAAGAGTGGATAAAATCATGGAGGAGGATCTGGAGAACATAGAAAAAATCTAGAAAGAAATTGAGGATGTCATTCAAAAACTATATGAGGAGATGATTAAGAAATAACACAGAAGAGGTAGAAGGGCACCACCAACAGGAGAACAATCCAACTAAGGAAGAAAATGATAAAGGTGAAGATACTAGCACTGTGGAGATAGCCACCCACTTTCACAATCCCCACCATCAAGAATTTTCTAGAGCAATAGCAACAAATCCAAGTAGTGTGATCACTGCAGATTTTACAAGTATCAATGGTGAGCTCACAAGTGGATCTGTGTAGCTTTTTCGGGCCACTATAGAGGATTCAGTTGGGAGACATTTTCCACACCACCAAGGGGAGGAACTACTAAGTGACCATTTGATTATAGTAGAGAAACTATAGGATGTAGTAGATACATTGCAGAAGGCCATTCCCCACCTACCATGGGACACTTCACTTCTCATGCCCTGACAAATCAAACAACCAGTGGACACCATACAAGGATATTTGGTTGCCACTAAGGATAGCACAAGGAAAGAAGCATAAGAGGAGGTAATAAGGGAAAAAATAGAGGAATATACCAAGAAGTGCATTGGCGCACAATCTAAATTAGAGGAAAATATCAAAGAGTTGGGTGACACGATCACATAAGTAGGGGTGATCTACCAATTTTTGTTACAATGGCCTACCACAACAAAGGGTCTAAAGGATCAAATGACCCAATTGGAGAATCAAATAGCATAAGTGGCACAAACCTACAACCCTCTCCAAGACAATGATGGCACCATAAGAGCCGAAGTGGAAACTATCCACTACCAACTACAACAACTCCACACCCAAAGGGAGTAGATCAAGGAGAAAATCAAGTAGATGAGGGAAACAGTCAGCAACCAAATGGGCCACCTATTATGGATAATGGGGGAAGCACACAAAATATCCAAAACTATTTAAATCTTTGAGAGTTTGGTTGATGCAAATATGACAATAATTCAAATTTAGAATCACATCTCCACTTTACAATGGGCCAACACACACTGGACTAAGACATTGAATCACCTCAAAGGAATATACAAGCATCTCCTTCCCAATTAAACATCATGTATTGAGGGCAAGACATCATTTTAAAAGGGGGAGGATGCTAGCAAGTGAAAGTATGGAATAGATCATACCACAGGCTATCACAAAGGGTATGTACAAGAAGTAAGAGACGCCAATTGTAATTAGGAGTCATGTCCCTTCATGGGAAAAATCATATATGTAAATTTAAATCATATGTGGAGGAAGATAAGGATAGATGTATGAGCATATATATATATATGAGCAGAGACTAAGACCTACCTTTTGTATACAATAACATATTTAATATAAGGAGATATAAGGAGTTATGTATATATGTGTTAGGCATGGATGAATGACTCTTTGTTCTTAGTCTAGTTTATATTTTTTGTTCATAATATCTTATTGCAAATGCTTATTTCTCTTACTATATCCTCCAAGGTATAAACTGACTACATAAGAGGTCTTGGGGTACATGTCTCCAAATTGTATGTCCCCATTCTTCTTTCCAACAAGTGGCATGATGACACTAAATATGTTCTCACCTTGTCAAAATTTCTAATAATTACCAAGGTTTTAATCGATATCACACATTTGGGAGTGAGAGACATCTAGTGTGACCTCATGGTAAAATTTGGAGTTTGTATCATGGAAACTAGTATTAGAATATCTAAACTTGAGTTGAACATGAATTGTTGAAAGAGAAGGTATAGTTATTGTCATTTGATCATAATGAAAACTAATAAAACTAGGACCAAACCTAATTGGGGTCAAGTTGCAGTATGAGAGTAAGACATTATTATATTTTAGTATCTTATGCAAATAATGATATAATAATGTGAAGTTTTGGTCATGAATCTCGTAAGAAGGTTTCACAACACATAATCTAAAGAGAGATGGAGGGAGGATTCGATAGAGATAGGGAGAGGGGAAGAGATAAAGACTGGGGAAGAGAGATAAACAGAGATGGGGGATAAAGAGATGAAGAGATGGAGGGAGAGGGAATGAGAGATGGGGAGAAAGAATGAGTATGTAAGAGAGAGGGAGAGGTAGAGAAACATAAAGTTCTAGTAAGATATAAAAAACATATATGAAGAGGGAGATCCCTCTAGTGAACTCCTTTGCTTATACCGATTGCCATATATTTCTGCACCCTTTGGAGCATAGCAGTAAAATTGTATACAAAATGTGGCTCCTTTTGCAATTCAGGGGTTAGTTCATTCCATTGGTTATGCACATACTTATAACACTGTTGCATAATACCTACAACTAACACTTTCATTCTCTCATAGTCTTCCTTCCGGAGTTTCATTATTGTCTAGCCAACTCCTTTATGCTGAAGAAATTTCATCCACTCATCAATAATTGCTTCTGAATCCTTAGCCTCTCTTCTTACTAGAAGTGCAATAGATTTCTCCTTTTCATCACATTCTTCCATAATTTCTCCTCTAAGTTGTTTATTCCTGTAGTAATAGATAAGTGCTTTGACTTGAAGATCCCCCACAAAATTTAAGGGGTTCTATTTTTTTTCATAGGGAATCACATAATTATGCAGATATAATTCACATAATTGATCTTGGTCTTCAAATGTGGAAGTTTTAAATTTTTTAAGAAATTCATCTGGTTGACTTGTGGTAGAAGATTGTATACTAATTAATCTATTAAATTGAAAACACAAGAACCTTTCTTGTAGAAACAATGTATAAGTCCTGGGCAGAGGCCTGCAATTGACAATTTGTGCAGCCTTATCTGCAACTTCTTCCACTTAGACTTCTGATTATTCAATTCCATTTCTTTCTTTTCCAATTCTTGCATATATCTTTCCTTTTCCTTCTTCCATTTTTCTTTTTCCTTTGCAAACTCATTAGTTACACTCCACAATTGGTAGCCTAGAGAGAAATTTGTGTGATAAATAGGAGTTTTAAGAGGAGGGGGTCTCTCACTTGGGATATCCAATTCTTTGTCCCTTGTCTTAGTGATGGCCAATTGTGCCAAAAAATCTAACTTGGCACCATGACCATACAAATGTAGCTTTTCCTCCATCTCATGCATCTTTACTTCCCTTTCTTTATCCTTTTGCTCATAATTTTTCACCAACTCCTCTAGGTGTTTAATTTTGTCCAGTGCTTCCTAGAGTTCTTTTTTCACATTTCTCTCTTCAGGGTAAACATCTTCTCTATCCTCAAACTGCTCATTTCCTCCTTCATAACCTCCTTGTATAGGACTATCTAGAGCTTCTGTCCTCAATTTCTTTGCAATAAATGGGTCCTCTAATTCATAATCATAATTCATTGTCATATACCTTCTCTTTTTCATAGTTGCATTCATGTCACTGGGGGCATCCCCTCCTAGTTTAGAATCAATCTCGAGAACCATAACATTTTTATTTTGTTGTTCATGTTGGTGTTGATTTCCCTAGGATTTTTCTCTATTCTCCTCTTCTCCTTCAGGTTCCCTTATAATTTCCTTTGCAACATTTTGTTTCTTGATCCTACCAGAACATCTGGGTGTAAGCATTTCTGCTTTGATTTTTTGCATTTCTTTTTTAATACCCTTCTTCCTGTTTGGGGCATTTTCCTTTTTCTATTTTTGAGCAACCCTCTTTCCTTTTGTAACTTCTTCCTCTAATTTAGAGGGTGTGGAAGTGGTGGATACACTACTTCTCCAATGTTTAGACTTATGTGGCTTAGAAGAAGTTAACTCCTCATTTTTAGACGACCCAAAATATGGCTCTTCAGGTTATTCATATTCGCTTTGGTTGCAGGTAGGTGAGGCCATAGGTGAATTATGAGGGTTTTCCTCTTTTGGCTCATTTTGGGATTCATTTTGATTTCCTATGTCCCCAAGTACTACCAAGAAATTGTTAATTTCATTACATTCCTCAACCCTAAAATCCTACCACCGTACTTGTGGTTATTGAATTCTTAGGGTCCTTTTTATCAATAGTGTAACTAAGCAATGGTGAGAGAGGGAAGTATCAGATTGTCTTTCTGGTATTCCGAAGCCATTCTCTTCAACAAGTGGTATAGGAAATTGGGTACATTGACTATCATGTTATGCCTAAGATGGATTAATAACTTAAAATGGGCAGTATATAAAATATTTTGTCTCCCATCACATGTAATATATCTAATAATATAAGAGGCACACCTTGCCCATAACTAGTGGAGAGACATTATTTTCATACCTTGTGATGAGGAATCCAATTCCTCTCCTCTTGTGAAAAATTCCTCTTGAGCTATGACTACATTAGATCGAGTTGGAAATTCTACTCCTATCCTTGGAAATCCAGTCACTTGAGCAATGATGGTCTCTGAAGCATCCACAAAATGTCCTTTTACCATGGCTTCGTCATATTGGAGATTTTCTGCAAATCTTCTCATTAAATCATCACTATACTTTGTTAATTTCAGAAAATACTCTAGCCATCCAACCCTTGTGAATATAGGAAGGATAGTTGCATCCTCCAAAATCTATTGATGAGCTGTCGACTCTCTCCTTATGAAATCTCCTCCCATCCTAGTTCCTTTTACTACTCAGTATACCAAATTTAGCTCTGAAGATTCAATTCAATCTCTACCTACCACCTTCAAATTATCTTACGACTTCAAAACCTTAGTTTCCATATATATTCTTACTACCACACCACACTATAGCTGCAAATTCCTCTTGAAATTTAGCTCTGGTACAAACCAAGCTAAAGTTCTCATAAATTCTACAGTGTTTCAAGTTTTAGGAATTGCAAAAATGGCAACGAAAATAGTAATAAAAATAAAATATGACTCAGGGCTTTGCATGTCATGATTTTCATTAAATTCGATTTAGGGTGGCAAATTCAAAAAACTGGCAAAAAGATAGAGTAAGCGTACCCTCCCCCCAACCTAATTGGTGAAGTGACCCCACTTCATGGTGATGATTTGGAGACAGTATAAACATGAATTGATGGAAATAAATAATTTAATATTTCACATGCATAGAATTTAAATGAAAAGTGCATAAAAAGTTTAAAGAAAACTTGAATAATCATAATAGTATACCTCAAGTACAGTCATGCAAAAATAACCATCGGTGGCATGTGGAAATTGAAAGAACATATGTGGTTATTGATTTTGATAGGACATATATTAACTGCAAGGTAATGAGTATCTTGGATAGCAAGTGGATACGATTAGATGGATATGAGCTGACGATTTGACAACTTTAAAGATTTGAAATGGACGTGGGCGATAAAGCAATTATGTCGCGATACTTAGCATGAAGTAATGGATAAAATATTTGGATATTATGGAAATGAATGTGCATAACCTTGCAATAAATATGGTGCCAAATGAGTTGAATAGTCTTTCAATCATTGAACGTTGCTATAGGCACTTGCAGTGTTAGGTCCCAATCAAAATATGGGCAATGTGAAGTTACAAGTCTTGATGGTAGCAGGTCCCCTAGAAATATTGTTAACAGGTCCCTTTTCAAGATATCCTGAGTATTATTATAACCGTGTAGTGTGTGCATGAAGAATGTGATGTGTGTGCATGTAGTGTTTAAAGCATGCAAAATTATGCCTGGGTGATTTTAGGGGTTGAGTTATGTAACTCAACCTATGGATCACCAGACATACTGGGTATGTTTGGTAGTACTGATGTAGGACTCTGTGAATTATTTTTTGTTTCAGGTTCAATGTGAGTACCATATTGTTGAATCAATGAAAAGATTAAGTCGTCATGTCGCATTGGTTTCTTATATAATTTCAATCTGTGTCCATTAACAAGAAGTGAGAATCAAACTTCATCAATGGTATGCAATTGTACTACTCCATTAGGGTAAACCTTACTAGTCTCATAAGGGCCCAACCACCTAGACTTGAATTTACCTTTAAAATATTTGTACCTTGAGTCATATAATAGAGCCCAATCTCCTTCATTTAATTCTTTTGTCTTTATGTACTGATCATGCCATTTCATTGTCTGCTGCTATATCACTTATGTATGATGGATTTCTTCCATTCTTATCTTATCCAACCCATTCAGAGAATGTAAGCTTTCCTTATGTGCTTTTGTTAAACCCATGCCCAAGTCTACTACTATCCTTAGTGTTTTATATTCAAATTCAATAGGAAATACTGCTATTTTTCCATAAACCAGTTCATAAGAGGTAAAACCTATAGTTGTATTCCATGTGGTTCTATATGCCCAAACAACTTCTGGTAATCTGGACACCCAATCTCTCCTATGAAGCTGCACTATTTTTGTCAATATATTTTCAATCTCCTTGTTGGTGACCTCTACTTGACCATTAGCTTGAGGATGGTATGGGTAGATTTATTGTGCCTGATCTGATACTCTTCCACCAATTTGGTAATTAGTTTTGATGTAAATTGTGGTCCTTTTTAGTCACTACCTAAAAGGTACACCATACCTAGTGAAGATCTCCTTATATAAGAATTTTGCTAAATTTCCATCTTTGGAAAATTGTAATGCTTTTACCTCTACCCATTTGGTTAAGTAGTCAGTGCATACCAATATGTATTCCTTGTTATTTGAAGTGGGAGAGATAGGTTCAATAAAATATAGCACCCATTTATTAAAATGATCTAATGCCAGCTGGGGCTATAAAGACATCTCATCACTTTGTGTGGGTCGTCCCATTCTCTGGTAGCAGTCACAACTTCTAGTATACTTAAAACAAAGTCTTTATGTAGGGTTGGCCAGTAATATCTTATTGTCAAGATCTTAAAGGTTGTCCTCTTGTTTGCCAAATGCCCACCATAGGGTTCATCATGGCATGCTTTCAATATATCAAACACTTCATCCTCCTTCATACATCTTATCATAATGTTATCTAGGCCAATGTAAAATAAAAATCTAGAAATCCAAGAATAAGGGAAGCATTTGTAAACTATCTTTTCTCTCTTAGAGAAAAGTAGCCTAGAATTTTCCCTGTCACCAAATAGTTAGCTATATTAGCAAACCATGGAGTGTGTGCATTTAGAGAAAATAGATGCTCATCAGGAAAAGAATCATCAACCACTCCTTTTATTGATTGGGTAGGCAATCTAGATAGAAAATAAACAACCACATTATCCTTTCTGGTCTTGTCAACTATTGTTATGTCAAATTCTTGCAGCAACAATAACCACCTTACAAGTCTTCCACCTACTACTAGTTTATTCGTCAAATATCTAATTGTTGTATGATATGTATGTATGAACACTTGATAGCTAGTTATATATTGTCTAAACTTGTTAATGGCATAAAAAATTGAAAGAATTTCTTTTTCTATCACAGTGTAGTTCAACTTTGCTCCTTGGAGGTTTTTGTTGATATAATATTATTGCATATTCCTTATTCCCTTCCTTCTATCCTAGGACTACTCCAATGGCAATGCCACCAAAAATGTAGAGTCTAAGCTAATGTTTTGTAAACTTGGTGAAATTCACTCAATTTAGAGGATCAACTAACTGAACAGTCCACTTGACACTATTTAAGACTACATTAAATCATTAACCAAGGTGCATAAGCTTACAATGGTGTAGCATTATATATGCCTTCATGGAATCAAACTACCTAAACTATCCTACTAAAGTCATTCTAATTGTTGGAAATTCACAAAACTGTAAAATAGTAAAAATATAAACTAAAACTAGTTGCTACGGGTACCTACAATAAAGGCTGTGACTAAACTTTTGCTAATGAAATGAAAATGTATTAACTAAAAACTTAATAGAAACTACTAACTCAACTGAACTACCCTTCAAAATATTACCAATGATTGTTACATGCATGTTTCTAAGCATTCATTCATAATAAACAAGAAATGAAATCCCATTTAACTTGCATATGATTTATAGATAATAATAAACTAATAACAATCAACAGAAATAAATAACTGAAAAAGGTAAAGTGAAGAACAATACCTTGAGTGGCTTGCTCAAGTAATCGTTCCCACTTTAACTGAACTCAATCTAACTACTAGATTTCATGCATTCCATGAATTGATCTCCATTTATTGCATAAGATGAAAGATTACAAAATATTCTTGCACAAATCATACTCGATAATTTTGAAGGTTCATGTTTCAAACTAAAAGTAATAGATAACATAAAACTGCGTAAAACCAACTAACTAACCTATAGACTCAACCAATAGTTATATAAAAACTAAGGGAATCATTATTGAAAACAACTACTTAACCAAAATTATTAATCCCACTTCCAAATATTTAGAGTGTAGAATTAAGACCTGGAATTATTCAACCTATAACTGAAAAAGGAGAATCCTATTGAAACTAGAACTCTTTCAAAATAGAATACTTGCAACCATACGCCCATCTGTCAAAGTACCATATAAGAATGACCTCTTCTTCAATGTTTATTAACTGATTGTAATAACATGCATTGTATATTCATTAAGTTCCTTCAACCAATGATCATCACATTCAACTATTTCTTCAATTTCCCTTGTTTCGACGTCTAATGCCCCTTTTTGCTATGGGTTCATTCTACAACTACTGTGTATCATGGTTCCTCCTTTAGCTACAAACAAGTTAGTTTCACAAAAAACGCACACAAGGATAACCATCATAATTAAACATAGCATTGCATCAACATTCCCATACACATATTCATATAAACCATTTAATGTTAACATATTAAACCATAATTCCATCACCATGTTTTTGGGTTTAGTTATGCATAATGGATACAAAAAGGATAATATGATATGGAATATTGTTTAGAAAGTGTGTTTAAAAGTATCTTAAAGTCTACACAAAACCAACAGAAAACAAGCTATTATCGAGACCTGTCAGTCTTTACCTCACCTAATGATAAAATTGACATACATCAAGAATCTATTCATGAGCATGATCAAAACACCAATATCTAGCAATGGTCCATTTTGAGACATATTAACATCATTTGACCTCGTGGTTTCCAATATTGAAGAGATCCTTAATCCAAAACTTGATTCAAGTCCAATCAAGAATGAAGAAAATCTAATCCAAGAGCTATCACCCACATGTTTGCATTTTGAAGACATCCAAGGGACCTTTACAAGTATTCCATCCTTTGAAATTGATCCATGTCAAGAACATAATCCAAAGCATACTGAGAATAACACTGAACTAATTCAAGATCAAGAATCCATATCTTCTTAAGATCTAACGGGTCTCTTCCAATCTGATAATGAAGATAATTCCAAAAAAATCCAAGATCAAGGATCCATATCTCCAAAATACTATGATGGTTTAGTGAGTATCTTCCAATACAAAGTTTTCCAATAGAATACCATATACATATACCACACACTCCTACATCTACCCATGAGATGCTTACTCCCATTGGAAACGTAGATGATCTTCATCCACAACAAGAGTCTTATACTCTTAACATCATTACCAAGGAACACGAGTCTCCTACGAGCTCAATATCACTACCAATGAACAAGAGTCTCCTATTCTTAACATTCTTATAAATGATCAAGGTATAACAAAGCTCATAAAAATTCATCATGACATCTCAGAAATTGATCATGAAGAAGACTCCCACATGGACTATGAAACACAAACATCTATTGAAGAAACAATAAAAAATTGATCATGACAAAGACTCCTACATGGACTATGAATCACAAACATCTTTTGAAGAAGAATTAGATTCCAATGTTTCTACTTTTGAGGATTCCCAACAAAGCGTAGAAGAAGAAACATCATGTTTTCAACATAAATCCTATCAATGGTAATTTGGAAATGAATGCAATATCAAACCAAAGGATTAGATCTACATAAAAAGGGTACCCTAGAATTAGAATAGATTATCGACAATCTTGAGCAGTAGGGCATTGATTATTTAGTAATCA
>VDFB02373311.1:0-27666 GCA_007258455.2 Sequoia sempervirens
CTAGAGGTATTGTGCATCAGAGTTCATGCCATTTGAGTGAGAAATGAGTGAGTTATGAGCGTTTCACTGAGCCTCTGGGTTGCTGGTTATATGTTTAAAAGTGCAGGTCTGTCATAACAGATTTGAGAAATCTGCATCATCCTTATTGGATTGGTGTTAAGAGATCCTTAAAGGCTATGTGAAAGATTCCTTGTTGTTGCAACAATTTTGAAGAGCATCTAATACTTGATCTTGCAGGCAATAATATCTATTGTAAGCTGGCAGTAGTACTGACAGCAGTTCTTTAATATTGCTTTATCATGATTTGTAATACTCATCTTTACATTCTGTAATTGCTTGTAATATCTTACATCTCCGCCCTATGGTAGCTCCTTTCCCACTCCGGGTCAGAAAGCACATTCTGGGTGTCGAGTTACTTTCAGCATTTTGCTTATTTCTCTTCAAGCATTGTAATTCTTAGCACTCCGCCATATGGTCGCCTCAATTCCATACTGGATTGGGTAGCACATACTTGGTGTTGAGTTTCTTTCCAGTACTTGTAATGGTAGAAGATCCTCTGACCATATGATCGTCCTTCGCGGACACATTCTTGGTTAGAGTTCCTTTCAGCTCTGTTTCTGCTTTCAGATCCTCTGACCAATGCTCACACCTTGCCCTCATCGGGATCCTGGTGTACATTCTGGTTAGAGTTGCTTCAGTATCGTTTTGGTTTAGAGCTAACCCTAACGACTGTGTAATACTCTGCTTGTTGCAATTGAAAATTTGAAAAAATTTGGCTCGCAATATTTCAAACCCATATTAGTATTATTATTGCAAAAGGATCTTTAGATGTACTTCCTATTAGAGGACTCAAGACCCCTGATATTCCAACTAATACAATTTAATTTGGTTTATTGGAAGGGAGTGAGGGTGAGGTAGAGGACCTCTGATTAGTGTATAGCCTATCAAAACATTTGGGAATATTCTCATCTTTACCCTTTTTTCAGATTCTTGACTTAAGTCACTAGAGCCAATTTATTTCCTCCTTTCTTTCCTCTATAGTATCATCCTTTAGTTTCACTGCTAGGTTTTGCTCTTGAGTATCCTCTTGAAATAGAGGGTTAAAACATTCAAATATAACCTTTCTTCTTTTAGACTACCCCACAAAAACAGCTTGGGCAATTTCTTTTGAACCTTCTAAACCTAATGCGTCAGTAGCAAGGGGGAATCAAAGGGCATAAGAGGCTTTAGCAAGTCTCACAGTATGTATTTTTTCATTTATTTTATCCAGGACCAATTCTTGTGCATTCTTTTTCTTTTGAACACACTTAAGAGAGGTCACATTACTCACAAAACCATCAATAGGGCTTTTTCTCACTGGTATAACTATATATTCTTCCTCTATTTGCACATTATCAATAATTTTAGGCATTTCCTCATTTAAATCCTCATTGCTTTACCATTTCAACATTGCCATCATGTAAAATTTTATTTGTGCAGATTTTTGAATATACTACATGTTGGTGTTTCAATTCGCACCTTTGGAGTGCGTATTGGAAACGGACAACTATGCATAGATAAACTGCTCTTCAAATTAGGAGGGGAAGCTCCCTCTTTTGCTGTTGATGCGTAAAAAAAAAATAAACTAAATTCCTTTTTTTATACTCAGCTGAGAGCACAAGGTTTATAAAACTCTATGCGTTGCAGTTGAGGTTTTCTCCGATTTCGTAATCTCAACTACAACTAGACCTATTTTATAACGCTCCTATCTCCTCAAGTAAATTCAGAGCGAGAGGATTTAGGAGAAACTGGGAATGGTTTTGGTAACTTAGACAAACTATCTCTCAAAATACAGCTGAAGGCTCATTGCTCTTTCAAACTTATCTTGAAACAGAGTTTATGCAAGTAAACATCAAACGATAAGCTAGATCTTAGGATTCCCTCGAAGGCTCATTGCTCTTTCGAGGTGTAGGCTAAAATGAAGATTGTTAGAAACAACACCAAATGGTAAGCTAGATCTCAAAATTCCCTCAAAGGCAAGGTGCTCTTTTCGAGGTGTAGATCAAAACAAGATTATAGAAACAACAAAACTTGAAAGACCTTGAAACTTTGGATCAAAGGCTCATTGCTCTTTTGATTTATTTTCTCAAACTCAATCAAAAATTACACTTTTGGGGCAGCAAATTGCATGAAAGAGGACAATCATACAAGATACGATCAACCAAATAACACTTGAACAAATATTGAACACAAGTACATGAACAACAAGAAAGCAAGCAAACAGCTCAACCTTTCATTATCACAAGTATAATTTAAGAACATATACTAAGTAACAAAGTCAAAGGCTTTCGAGCTCAATGTTTTGTTACAATGAAGTAAAGTTAAAAAATAATGAGCAAAGGTTGCTCTTATTTATAGATGCTCAAAGGAGTAGGGAACCCTAAAATCTCCTTGTGTTAACATTCAGTTCTTGCCAATCAACAAGATTTATTCCTATGTCTAATCAAATGTAACCTAACAGTTAACTGGAAAGACTACTTCAGTTAATTGATTCTAAACTAAATAGAACTCCACTGTACAAAGGTGTCTCCAAAAATAGACATGCATAAAAGGTGGGGCAGCGAGTTAACTTGGAAAAGGCATCAAGTTAACTATTGTGTTTAAATGCTATCTTTGGAGGAGGTGGGACGTCCTAACTAGTAGTTCACACCTCATCAATTTGAGTAATCAGCTCCTATAACCAGTTGTTAACTATCTTTGCATTCGAACAACTGATACTCTTCAGGATGATGTCATGTCTTTGCAGCATCTCCTCGCCACTTGCAATCTGATCCTGGTATTCACTCCTCTTCGCAGTTGCGTCATCACGCTTTGCTGACATAGCTGCAACCTAACTCAACCTACAGTTAATAGGGTCACCACAGAAACTACTACAGATGAGATCCTGAAACTACGTCTGCACTTCAGCGAGCTCAATGTACTCACCACCTTCATGCTGGTACTGGCAAGGGATAGATGTCACCAATGTTCTTACGAACTTAACAACACTTGCCACACTTTGACTGCACGCAGTCAATTCTATAGAGATTGTATCATAAGCTTTTACCTTGTAGACAAGTTCTTTCCAAGTGAAAAGCTTCTGCTTGTACTCCTCTGCAATGACTGAATCATATGCCACTCTCAAGTCTGAGATGGTGATCTCATCTCGAGGCCTGCTCTCTGCTATATCTATGGTTGTTTCCACACGTTGCTCTTGCTGATTTATATCAGCAACTTGCATCTTTCCTCTCGTATGTCATGGCATTCTACTTCCTTCAGGAGGGTTACTCGTTTTTTTCTGGGTTTCCATTTTGAAGTGGAAGGTAGTGTAGTAGTAACCAGTGGTGGCTCTGTGTTTGGAATGACTACCTTCCGCGTCCTTTTGTTGTCTAAGAAAAGCTAGCTGTTCCTTACAACTTTGCTTATCCTTTCTTCAATGGATATGCTTTCCTTGGCGTACCAATCTGCGGACCGAAGTGGCTGCAAGTTGATTTGGTCTCTGAAAAACGTGGGAAGTATGACGTCCCCATCATCATCAGATAATCCTTCCACATCCTCTGACAAGAACTCAGCAATCTGCAGAAGGGTGAACCTGTTGTAGTTGCACCTTTGCACTTCGAACTTGTAATGTCCCATTTTTTACTACTTGAAGAAAAAATAATGTTATTTTAATTATTTAATATTTTCCTCCAAATGTTAATTCAAAAGGAAATATTATTAATGAAATAATATTATATTTAAAGTGACTTATTAAATGCAGATTCAAAATTAAATCACAATTTGGAAATTAAAAGAGAAAAGAAATTTGAACAGTTAGGCAAGCAAAAAGCCAAAGGTCATAAAAGAATTGAGAGAGTTCATGGCAAGGAGGCTGAATTTTGGATTTTGGAAAAAGGTTCTTGTTGGTGAACATAGTTCATAGCCTTTCTGAGGTGGGGAGACCTCTGAAAAAAGATTGGCTTCAACAGTGAAAGATCTACCCTAGCTGATAGTTGGAGAAGTTGCTCGGGTTTCTCGCCTGGTTAAAACGATTGGAGTTTGAAGACATTCGTGAAGTCTTTGAAAGGAAAATCTTCAATATTTCAGTTCGATATCAAAATTCAAGAATTGCAAATTATTTATGGGTTTGTGAAATTGTATTGAATTACATAATTATGGTGATAGTAAATGATGAATTATATGTTGTAAGTAGTTGTGAATTCAACTCCAGTTGCACTTCTTATCAGTCGATTCTTTAAGTTTGTGAAGGCCATCTAATTGTCTTTCATCCAGTGGGTCGTATGGTTACAGAATTTGTTAAGGAAATATAAATTCATTGATTATCTGTAATGACATGGTGTTTATTTGTTTAAGGGACTGATTTTCTAAATATTCACACAGATGCGTGTGTAGCTTTGACAGTCCATTACAGATGTGAAATCTGAGCTTGATAGCTATCACCAATATGCTTAGGGGAAATAGAATTATTAATTGGATACGGATTCATGTTCACGGTGGAAGGGATTTAAGTGCCAAATGCTCAGACAAATTGTATGGGTGACTACTAAAACAGTGGAAAAACATCACTCCTTGAATTGTCGCCTCATATTCCTTGGGCCGCACCCTTGTAGGAGAAGAAATAATTGCCAATAGAATTAGCAACTCCCTTGCAACCATTCACGAGAAGGAAGAATTATGTTGAAATTGACACCATTCCAATGCTATGCTCCTTGACCGGTCTCTTGCACACAAGAAAGCATGTGTTGAAAGAATCAAATTAAGGAAGATGACGTGGCAAGGTAAATTTTAGGAGAACCGTAAAAGATAAAGCATCGTGTATTTTGAAGGGGTTGTATATATGTCTTGTCATTTCATCCAATAATTTTGAGCGTTGCCTATATTATCGGCATTACTAAACAAAGAGACTCTGGTATTGGTAGTTTAAGGTCGTAATTCTTCAAGCTGTTGTTTGTATCCTGAAGGAAATTTGGTTACATTTGGGAATAATCCCAAGAGTCGACATCTGGTGCTAGCTACGTTAGTTTGGAGTGACGTGGAGCCTTTGCCAAACCATCGCTTCTTCACAGGAGATTTACAGGAGTTTATGAGATAACAAAGAGTCATCGTTTAATATGGAGACAGCTTATGCTACATGTAAAGGAGAAGATTTAAATATTGATATTTGAAGTTGATAGACTAATTGAACTATCTGGAGCTGTTGTGTGGAGATTTGATAATATGTAATTTGCTAAAGGCATGGTAATAACGCAAGTTTCTTATGCCGCCTAGACAAAGGAATACAATGAAATTGTCCTTGATATAAAATTGGTACATTTAAATCTGATAATCGATAATAGACTGGTCGTCGTTTCATATCCTTTCAGCTGCCAAAATTCATAACTGATGTGGATATATTTTGGGGAAGCCAAGTTTATTCCATTCGTAATTATCTTGTGTTAAGCCACGAACCTAAAGTGTAGCCACGAATCAATATAGTGGTGCCATGACATCATCAAGGAGGTTTGGACAGTATTTAAATTGCATACCCAGCACAATTGTCAATATTATCATGAAACAATGAGCCCGACGCCATATATAAGAAGCCACTTCTATTTATAAGGTGTCGTTTGTTAGTTTCTGAAGATTAATATTATTCACCTCTAAATTCCAGGTCAGGGTATTTGCATCCATGTTTTGTAATTTCTGGTAAAAATCACTAATTATTATTCTAAAGAGTGCTCTGGCAGCATTTGATGAACTATATTAATTTCTTTCAAAACAACATTTATCCATTGTTTGGTAAATTGAAAGAGAGATTTGAATGTGCTTGAATTGTATAACATTAATTCTCATGGGAACAAATTGAGAAGCTTTACTAAAAAAACCTGGCCAAACTGTTTGATGAAATGCCTGAGTAATTCAGTTGGTGAATTTAACAAATATTGTAGTCCAAATTGGGGTAGACTATTACAGAACTCGCCTTCACAACTAAACCAACAATCCTCGATAGAAGGTTTGTGTGAAGAATGATGGCCAAGGCATGCTTGTAATGTCCCCTTCTCATCAATGAGCAGTTTAGTGGCTCGTTAGCCTATTTCAGAGGCCCGTAGGCTCGTCAAGGAGAAAATAGGGTTTCCATTGTTTGGGAGTTTTTGGCATTTCTCAGAATTTACTATTTTTAGTAAGTTCCAATTTTGGCAGTGATCCAATTGACAGCTTCACAGTGAGCTTTCCATTTCTAGCGGTGCAGTTGAGTATTTTTGAATTTGGCTTTTGAGGTGAAATATTGGAGAAATAAGTTATTTCAAGTCATTAATGTTATATTTTTGAATTGATCCCTTGGCCTAACGTCATGACTTGAAGTTGTTTTAAAATGTGGACTTGAAAGGTGGACGCCTCGTGGAGATGCTATTTAATATTTTTAAATGATAATTGGTCCCCTTGCTTTGGACGCCTATGAAAAGGTGATGAAGTTTAAAATTTTAAAATATTTCAAAGGTGAAGAAGCCCCAAAAGAGGTTGGAGATGGTAGTGCTTTAGCACAACTTTCAAGTTTCCAAAAGAATGAATCTTTCCGAGTTCATGGAGTAGTTGGTTCACAAAGAATTGTTGCTCTAATTGATACTGGAGCAACTCACAACTTCATAGACGAGGGTTTGGTGGCTAAGAGAGGTTTGAAAACAAAAGAATTTGAAGGCTTAAAAGTGATGGTAGTTGATGGCTTTACCATGTCATGCACGAGGAAGATTCCCAACCTCTCCATCCAATTGGGGAACTATGATGTAAAAGATGACTTTTATGTAGTTGGCATTGGTGATACCGATGTTGTGTTGGGTATACAATGGCTGCAATCTCTTGGAGAGATCACATTGAATTTGCAAACAATAGAGCTGAATTTTTAGTAAAAATGGAAGGAATATAGTTTTGAGAGGGATGTCAAATGGAGGCCCTCGAATAGTGTCTTTGAAGAGAATGGAAAGGCTGATCCGCCATGATCAAGTTGAATGGCCAGCATAATGTCTAATCTTACCAGCTAATCCGGTGGAGAAGAGAAGGCAATATCATCCAGATATTTAAGCCTTGCTTTCTAAGAAGAGCAAAGTCTTTGGAAGTCTACCTCCTGGAAGACCTCCTAAAAGGGGGTGTGAGCATGTGATTGAGCTCGAAGAAGGAGCAAAACCAATCATCACCACTCTATACGGTTACCCAAAGAAGCAGAAGTATGAAATTGAACAGGCCATCAAGGAGCTTTTGGAGATGGGGTTCATTCGACCAAGCAAAAGCCCCTTTACTTCAGTAGTGGTGTTGGTCAAAAAGAAAGATGGCACGATGAGCATGTGTGTTGATTACCGTGTGCTAAATCAAAAGACAATCAAGAATAGGTATCCTATCCCTAGGATAGACGAGCTTATTGATGAGCTCCATGGGGTCATGTACTTCTCAAAGATCAATCTCAGATCAGGCTACCACCAAATAAGAATGAAGGAGGCGGATATTGAGAAGACTACTTTTAGATGCCACTTTGGGCATTTTGAATTCCTTGGCATGCCATTCGATTCGACAAATGCTCCAGCAACATTCCAATCTTGTATGAACAAGATTTTCAGGCAGCAGTTGAGGAAGTTTGTGCTCATCTTCTTCAACAACATTCTCATTTTCAGCAAGTCTTGGGAGGAGCACCTCAAGCACTTGGAAGAAGTGCTTAGTATCTTGGAGGCGGAATGTTTGTTTGCCAAAAAATCAAAATGTGAGTTCGGGATGACAGAGTTGCTTTATCTCGGCCACATTATCAGCTCTAAGGGAGTCAAAGTGGATCCTGAGAAGATAAAAGCCATCTTTGATTGGCCTCCTCCAAAGAATGTTTCTCACTCGAAGGGATTTTTGGGCTTATGTGGATTTTACAGAAGATTTGTCAAGGGTATTCTCAAATGACAGCCCCCCTTACTGATCTTACAAAGAAAGGAGCTTTTCTATGGACAGATAAGGCTCAAGGAGTCTTCGATAAATTCAAGCACATAATGAGCTCATGTCCAGTGTTGGCTCTACCAGATTTCACGAAGCCTTTTGAGCTGCAATGTGATGCTTCAAGTGAAGGAGTGGGAGTTGTTCTCATGCAAGAGAAACACCCCATTGTCTTTGAGAGCAAAAAGTTGAGAGGAGCAGAAAAAACATATCATTTTATGGCAAAGAGATGCTTGCCATCATGCATACATTAGCCAAGTTCCGACAATACTTGGTGGGAAGCAAGTTCGTGATGAAGACTGATCACAACAGTCTTAAGCATTTTATGCGCCAAAAGGATTTGAATGAAAGGTGGCAGAAGTGGGTGAGTAAGCTCCAAGCTTACGACTTTGACATTGAGTATGTCAAAGGAAAAAACAACATAGTGGGAGATGCTTTATCAAGAAAACCTCATTTGCATTCTCTTTGTGAGCTTACGGCAGATTGGAAGGAGTTGTTGCTTGCTGATTATGCAAAAAATCTGTTTGCAACCAGCATCATAGAAGGTCAATTGCAAGATGGAAGATATCAGTTGGTTGAAGGTTTGATCCTCTATAAAGGTAGAATCTTTTTAGTACCCGAATCCAAGCTTAAGAAGAAGGTTCTACAGTCTTTTCATGACATTCCCCTTGCTGGTCATCAAGAGTATTTCAAGACCTATAAGCAAATTCATGAAAGGTTTTCATGGATAGGGATGAAGGAAGAGGTCTTGCGCTACATAAGGGAGTGTCCAACGTGTCAAATGAACA
The DNA here is from genome assembly GCA_007258455.2 of Sequoia sempervirens. Lineage (NCBI taxonomy): Eukaryota > Viridiplantae > Streptophyta > Pinopsida > Cupressales > Cupressaceae > Sequoia > Sequoia sempervirens. The sequence goes on from VDFB02373311.1 coordinate 8,748, forward strand.
AAAATGAACATTCTTTTCTAGCTGGTTTGTTGCAGCCCTTGCCAATTCCTAATAAAAAATGGGAGAGCATTGCCGTGGATTTCATCACAAGATTACCGAAAGTGCAAGGGAGGGATTTTATTTATGTTGTGGTAGATAGATTGACTAAGTTTTCTCACTTTTTTTGCTATCACAAGTTCATTTACAGCATCTCAAGTAGCTAAATTATTCTTTAGAGAAGTTTTATGTTTGCATGGTTTGCCTAGAACTATTGTCAGTGATAGGCACAGCAAGTTCCTAAGTGCTTTTTGGCAGGAAATTTTCAGATTGAGTTATACAATGCTCACTCCAAGCACTAGTTATCACCTGCAAACGGATGGGAAATCAAAGATTGTAAACAAATGGTTAGAAGGCTACCTCGGAAATTATGTTTCGGGGCAGCAAAGAGCTTGGGTAAAATGGCTTCATTTGGGGGAGTATTGTTATAACTCTTCCTATAACATGTCAATTAAGATGTCTCCTTTCATGGCTCTTTATGGATATGATGCTCCTAACTTTGTAGATTTGGTGTTTGGTGATAGTAGAGCTCCACAGGCAAAGGATATATTGCAGCAAAGCCAAGACATCTTGAATTCATTGAAGGAAAATCTGCAACAAGCTCAAAACCAGCAGAAATTATACGCTGACCAACAACGTGTTAAGCGTTCTTTCAAAGTAGGAGACATGGTTTATCTGAGGCTTTAAGCTTCTAGAAAATCTTCTCTCAAAAAGAGTGGTGCAGAAAAGCTCAAGCCACGATTCTACGGCCCATTCAAAGTCATCAAGAGGATTGGTGAAGTGGCGTATGAGTTGGAGCTTCCAGCCAGTGGCAAGGTGCACAACATTTTCCATGTGTCAAGCCGCAAGAAGGCACTTGGGCACAATGTGGTTGCTACTTCAGAATTACCTCCATTGGATGAAGAAGGTCAGTTGATGTTGATTCCAAAGGAGATCATTAACACTAGGGAGCACTCTTTGTGATCAACTTGCCAATTGGAGATGCAACATGGGAAGGTGAACAAATCTTGTAGCATCCAAACTTGTAGTTGCTTGAGGACAAGCAATCTCGAGGAGGGCGGACTATAATATCCCCTTCTCATCAGTGAGCAATTCAGTGGCTTGTCAACCTATTCTGGAGCCCCGTAGGCTCGTTGAGGGGAAATTAGGGTTTCCATTGTTTGGGAGTTATGATATTTCTCAAAATTTACTATTTTTAGTAAGTTCTAATTTTGGCAGTGATCAAGTTGACAGCATCACAGTGAGCTTTCCATTTTTGGCTAAGTAGTTGAGTATTTTTTAATTTGGCTTTTGAGGTGAAATATTGGAGAAAAAAGTTATTTCAAGTCAATAAAGTTATATTTTTGAATTGACCCCTTGGCCTAACGTCATGACTTGAAGTTGTTTTAAAATGTGGACTTAAGGGTGGACGCCTCATGGAGATGTTATTTAATATTTTTAAATGATAATTGGTCCACTTTCTTTGGATGCCTAGGAAAAGGTCTGCTTTCTTGAGAGAGATTACCTAATGATGACTCAAATTTTTTGGTTCCTACTCAATGTAGCTAAGCATTTTCATTTTGCCTTTCAATGTTTAATTTGTATATTCAAATTGTAATTGATAACAAATCATATGATCATATGGAAATTCAGTGTCATGGATGGTCATTGGCATAATTATAACAAAAAAATTGAATTTTCAGCCTTTTGTAATGTCATTCAATGTTAGATCATGGATATTATTGTAATGTCCCCTTCTCAAACCTGATCTTTCTAGTGACCGTTGGCCTTTTTTCTGGAAACCCGAAGGCTAGTCGGAAGGTAAAATTAGGGTTTCCTATTTTTAAGGATGTCCTTGCTCAGAGTTGGTGGATTCAGTGGCGGATTCTTTCTGGGTTTTCAGAGAGCTTCGCAGTGGTATGTTCGTCTCGGCTTTCTGAGCATTTCCAGGAATTTACTATTTTTAGTAAATTCTATTTTTGGCAGTAAACAGGCTGGTCTCAGGCAGTTGACTTTTCCCTTCAGTTGACTCAAGTGGCGTATTCAGTTTCGGGCTTCAGAATGCAGTTTTGGAGAGATGAGCTTATTTCACTTAAAAATAACATTATATTTTAAATGTTATTTTATCACCTTGGCCTAGTCAAATAACTTAATGTTATTTTAAAAGGTAGACTTGAAGGGTGGCGCCATCATTGAGGATATATTTAATTTATGTTGAATTTTCCAAAGTCAAAGCAAGCTTAATATGGGCGCATTTATCAAGGTATTGATTTTAATTAAAATATCAATATTGAGCTTGAAAAGAAAAGGACGCCATCTTGGAGAAAGAGCTAGGGTTTTGTCATTGAGTTGGATTTTAGGGTTTCGAGAAGTCAACAGGAAGTTATAAAAGGAAGGCTTTGTGCATCATTTCATATCTTTGGACTACAGTACTGTTATGCTGCCGGTTTGGCTCTGGGTTTGCTTCGAGGAATGAAGGCCTCCTAGCTCGGGCATCGCTTCTTGTTTGCAAGACAACAACTAGTGGTGATTCAATCTCGTTTGTGAGTTCTTCTTAGTAATTGTGCATTGTAATCAGCATTATTAGATCAATAGTTTCTGGTTTTTGCATATTAGTGGATTCTTAGATGTTGCATGGTTTAGCTACAGCTGATTAGTGTTTTAATTCATAAATCAAAAAACAACAAAAATATGGTTCTAGGTATCATCTTATTCTCATTGTAAGGTCTAGGCGCCTTAGTTCACAAGTTTGCAGATTTTTTTGTGAAGGCATTGAATTTTAATAACAGATCGCCCTTTCTAGAAGCCGTACCATCTGCAGATTGCATTGGGATCTGTGCATAATTAAATTGTGGTATTTAGGTCTGTTTTCAGTATTCCATTCTAGGCGCCCTTAATGTTAGCATATGTTGCATTTGGTTTCAAGTTAATTGGATGTCATACGAGAGAGATATGAGCATGTGAGTAATTCCATAGACTGCTGTTTATTCCTTTAAAGAGCAGATTTGTAACAGAAATCAGAATTAATATCTTGATCCTTGAAGGTGTTATGGTTTGGCATTCCTATCCAAGATAAGGGTAGTTCTCTATGATGTAATGCTAATCATTTAAATTCAAGACATATTGGCAGGCAAATGATCCTTATGTTGTAAACTGATAGTAGTACTGGCAGTGTTTTCCGTCTTGTTCAAATCTGATTGTAATGCTCACTTTCTTTTGAAGTTATTGTAATAGTTACATCTCCGCCCTATGGTAGCTACTTGCCCACTCTGGGTTAGCAAGCACATTCTGGGTGTTGATTATTTCCAGCTTTCAGCATTTCTTTTCAAGCATTGAATTTTGTAATCACTCCGCCATATGGTCGCCCCTCACTCCGTTCTGGATTGGGTAGCACATACTTGGTGTTGAGTTCCCTTTCAGCAATTAGGGTAGAAGATCCTCTGACCATATGCTCGCCATCATCGGCGTCATTCTTGGTTAGAGTTCCTGCATAAGCATTTTGTTTTAGATCCTCTGACCAATGCTCACACCTTGCCCACATCGGGATCCTGGTGTACATTCTGGTTAGAGTTGTTTTTGCACGTTTTGGTTTATCCTCTAACCTTAACGGGTGCATTGATTGTAATTTGTAATTTGTTAAAATCGAAAAAATTGGCTCGGAATATTTCAATTATTTAATTTTATATTCTTTCAATTTGTTTATCATGTATTTTCAGTTTGCTTATCTTTTCAACTTGTATTTAAAATTTCAAAAACTATTTTTTATATATATTTTTAGAAATCAGCCTCTCTTCACCCCTTAAATTTGAGAATATTTTGTTGTTATTGTATCCACATCACTATGAGCAGGCATTCGCAAAAAATGTTCAGAAAACATGCGATTGTATGATTTTCAATAATCCCCTTTACCTTGAATTTTACTACCAAATCCTCTTATTCTAGGACCCCCTTTTCCATAAATGACTCTATCTTGCAAAATATACCTAAGAAAAAATAGTTACGTGACTTGTTCCAGCTTACAAAGATGAGCCCCTTGCACCTATCCACTTGTCTTAAATACTTGGAGAGACATTGTAGAAGAATTTCATGGTCCCACAATTGAAGTTTCAAATACAATTCTCTAATTAACATGATTCAAAAATGATCTACATTTGCAAAAGCTTAATAAAATGACAAACACGATCCATGCTAAAAGTTCTCAAATCCTTATCTAGGGCTAATGTATTCAAAGCACAGTAGCTCTCTATCAAATTGATCATTGTATTACGTTACAATGATTACACTTCTTCAAAACCATAATTGCTCAATACCATATTTGCATATCTATAAATGGTGATCATAATGGGATTATGAGCATTATACAAAATTTTCTCCCTTCAGAACATTCATAGAATCTTATTATTCTTTATGGTGTTGATTGGAAACTCATTCTTATTGTGATATGGGTCCTTTAAGATAGGAAAAGAACTTGTATGGTACTGTTCATTGCCAAACCTCCTCCTTTACTATATATCTATTCTTCATGTAAATAACGATAATGGACCTCATTAAGCTTGTCTTTTCTATTTACAACATATTTCACTCTTGAATCTGGAACATTCCATTTTAACAGTACAAAAGCATTGGTTTCACATTTCAGTACTTTGGTTGATTGCAAATAGGGATAAATGTAGAACCTCCCTTTCTATTTAACTATAAATGTATATAAGAAAAATAAATGTCATAAATAAAATAAAGATTGTTACTTCAGACTTTGTACCTTTGCGATCTCTTCGTATTTGAACCCCATCAACAATAAAGCCTGCAAAAAATCCCCTTTGGTATTTAGCATCGCATTTATGTTAATATTAACAAACCCAATGAAGTGATTTCAATTTTCAACCATCAAGAAACTTGATTATTAGATCATGTTCTACAAGCATATGTCACAATTCCTAAATTGCATATGAAAAAGTGTGAAATTAATATTCAAAATCACATGTAAAAGAGTGAGCAGTAACACAAATTAGTATAATGTTTTCCACATATTGGCATAAAGATGAGTATTGTTACAGAGAAACCACAAATACTTTTATTCTTAACATCCTCAAAGACATAAATTAAGTGCAATAAAATTACATTGAATGTAACATTATTAAAAAATTATAAACTCAGTATGCACTCAGCAACACATCATGACATATCACAAGTCCTATTGTTCTGACAGTGTAAAGAGAATACATAATGTTACTTATATTCCTGGTCTTACCAAGAACTTTCTTTTTGCTAATGATATAGTAGACCAGAATTTGAATGTCAACTTCAATAAAAGCAAGTGCCTGATGTGAAAGAATTCAAATCAGTAGAAGTTGGTAGCTTCAGATGTGGAAGGACTCAGAACAGTTATATAAAATTTGTGACTCAACGAGAAACAGATAAGCTCTTGCCACCATAGATTCCATGACCAATATAAAATGAATAAATGATGGATAGTAAATTGAATTGACTGCATTAGTGAAAAGATTTAATTTTCTTGAGAGTTATATAGTCTCTAATAAAGTGCATTTACATCATAAGGTTTGGGAAGATCTGTCTTCTAGGGGGCATGATGCTTTTGGGATTGACTCAGTTCTAAAGATAGGTATGCAAAATTTTGATGGCATGGATCCAACCAATTGGTTCTACCAAATGGAGCATACATTCAATAAACACGTAAAAGAATGAATTTAGGTCTTATGATATATCTCTGGTGTCAGAGATTAAAAAAATATAATGCATATCTTACCAAAACTTTATCAGGTCATTTCAAATCAATTTTCTTGTTCTAGCCACCCAAATTGCAAATAGAGAAATACTGAGGACAAGTAAAAGGCTCTTAACAAATTATAAAAAGAAGACTTGCACCACTATATACGTAAATGCCTACATGTCAGTATACTTCCCCTGAAAACATATCATAGAAACAGGGGAAAAAATCAATATTCCAACCATGTCTGCTGATGATTTTCCTTCTTCAGCCCAATAAAGCATCATTGAAAATAGAGTTCCAATCTTCTCCAATGGTTAGAAATAAATCACTTCAATGCCTCAATTGGTTTAGGTAAAGGACACTCTTTAGTTCCTTATCTTCTCTCTTTTTAAAGGTATAGGAAAGAGCTCTACCAAATCAGCATTCACAGTTCCTAATTCCAGTAGTCATGCAGCCCCTATCTTGCCAACATGTGTTGTGTGTTGCTGATTTAAATCAGGTGACCCACAAAACACATCTATCCCTTCCATCCACCCCCGTCTTCCCCTTTCCCCCACAAGTACTAGGCCTGTACCCTCACCTTTGTGTAACTCCTTTCAACATTTTGTTGCAATGAATTTCATGCCCATTGGCCCACAACATGTTTGGAAACTCAATTGCAAGTTCCCATCAACCTCTAACACCACTGCATCCTCCAGAGCAAGAACACAACCCTCAGAAAACAAAACTTTTCATTGCATATTGCATTGGAAAAAATAAATGACTCTCATACCAGGGATTCTAGCTCCACTTAGTGACAAGTGGATCACTAGAATGTGCCTATTTTCCATCCTACACCTCAAATGTCCAATGATCCAATCGATAAAGTAGAGGGACCTAATCATAGGTGGAAGAGACCTATTGTAGATCCAACCTAATCACTTGGATTCTCTCTCAAGGGTTGATCATAGCATGAAGCAAGTCACTATTCCCTCTATTTTTGTAATTTGTAGGTACTAATTTTTTTAAGTATCAATAACAGAAAGAATATATTAATTTTTCATTGATTTTTCGTAGTGACTATAATTGATATTCATAGCTAGTTTGGTCTTTGTGATGTTTGGAACCAATACTCCTTGATTGTTTTTGTTCCTTAGCTCCACTAAGATTTAACGCTTCCTCAAAAATGTTGGTTTTTTAGAAATTCCATTCACCCACTCTTTGTAAATATGGTATCCTAGTGAATGCATTTTTTCCCAGTATTGATATACAAACCCTGAACTTTTTTCAAGCGACTTTTTTAAAATAAGAATTATAAAAATCTTCAACTAATGAAAAGTCTTGATGTGGCAAATGGCTTACCATCTATTAAGTATGGTACAAAGGTATGAAAAGCATACTTGATTGATGAGCAAGCTTGAAATTTTTACAAAAAATGTAGCTAATAGAGTTGTCATACATCTAGAGGTAATCCACAGTAACCTCTATTAAAAATTGTCAAACATGTCTACTTTTGTGTTCAAAAGAGAGTAGTCTTCATTTTCCCTTCTTACTCTTGCCTATGATCAAGACAAATATGTGCTACCTACTTGAAGAAAATACTATCTTCTACCTACCCACCTAAAAATCAGACTCAATTCTAATTCGTGCACTAGGTGAATACACAACCAATAAGTAATTTATGTTACCATTTTAATTTGCACTTTTTAGTGGAACAAAAAATAGAACAGATGCACAATAGAACCACACTTCAAATTAGAAGGGGAAGCTCCCAGTAAAATAAAACTAATCTAAAATTGGACAATATATACTTGTAATTTACAAGCTTTACAATAATTTTTGGGTTGGTTCGTGTTCATGTTGAATAAAACATGAATGCATATCTTTTAGTTTTGTCTAGGGTAAAAGGATGTAATGTCCCCATTTTATGCCATATTGTTCATGAGCTTTGGCGAATTCTGAGTTCTCTCGTAAGCTTCTAGGCATGCTTAAGAAAATGCCAAACTTCTTGGAGGATCCAAGTTCAGCTTTATTTGGCATTTGTTTATGGCATTGACCTCAGTTGGTGTTTTTGATTGCAATGACGCTTTCAAAAGCATTTTTAGACTCTTCGGGTGTTCTCCAAATTTCTTGGAGACCACATCTATTTTTAGCAGGTCTTCGGGTTGACACCTATCATCATCCAATTGCCTCAGTATTATCACGGCATGCTTTGTTTGGGTTTATTAAGCCTCCGCAGTGCTTTCTGCAACTCAGACGAGAGTACTTATATTATATTACTTTAGTTTTTATATTTTTATAAAGTCAGGTTATGTTCCCCTAAAATGGGCACCTAGGGAAGGGGACTAACACTTAAGTCATTTTATAATTTGAAATGTGGTTTTGGGGGGAAATGAATTATTTGTAATTTTAAATTGGCCTTTTTTCCCTCCAACTCTACAAAAGGAGGATTGAGCTCTCATTTCAGGAGTTGAAGATTAAACATATTGTTATGTTGCCGAATTGAACCTGCATGTTCTTCCAAAATTGTTTGAGGATGAAAACCCTCATTTGATTGCTAGTTCACAATTAAAATTAAATAGACAATACATTCTCGCAAGACAATTGTAATAACTGTCTACCAAAGTGGCTATCCATACTATGCAAGAATTATGCCAACTAAAAAGATCTTTTTGTTGTATGAATGCCACAAAAAGGGTTGTCGTACTCTAGCAATGGAGCCTGACTATATACTAAGACGAATGCACAAATTCTTATGTGAAGGTCATAATATGAAAAAGTGTAATTGTCATACTCTAGATGTTGTTGATGCAATCCATATGATCTTCAACGCTACTTCTGTACATTATATCCCTCTTGGTCGTACGATGCGGAACTTTGCAAAGGGGCATACAACTTGGTTCCTCCTAATCTGTACAATGTTTCTCTTTATCCTTTTCCTATGACTGCCCTTAGTGACTCCTTGCCTCCATACAATGTGTTTGGCGACTGTATCTCTCTATCGTACACTGAAATCCCATACACTTAAGTGCCTACACAGATGTCATATGTGTAATGTCCTGTCTTGACAGCAAGGAGAAAATAATAATATTTTATCTCCAAAAGTAATAGTAAAAGGAGGATTGAATAATAATAATATAGTACATAAAGTTAAGATAATAATTTAATAAGGTAAACTAATCTTCCAAATATGAATAGAGGAGTATAAAGGGGGTGTATGAGTTAATTGGTAGTCGCAACATAGCCATGTATTATCTTCGCCATTTCACTCATAACCCCATAGAATGGAGATTATCAAAGTTATTAAGAATTGTGTGACTTTGGATTATTTTAATCATTGTTTCCTTCAGCCACCGGCCTAGTTCATTGTAATGTCCCCTTCTCAATAGTGATCAATGCAGTTGTCCGTTAGCCTATCCCGGAGGCCTGTAGGCTACTCGGTAGTGAAAATTAGGGTTTCCTATTTTCTAGGAGGTTGTTACTGGGGTTTGAAGTTTGGATTGCGAATTCTTTCTATGTTTTCAAAGAGCTTCACAATGGTACTGCATGCATGGTGTTCTAAGCAACTTTCTGAATTTACTATTTTTAGTAAATTCTATTTTTGGCAGTGGTCTTGTTGGCATCAGCACCGTTGGCTTTCCTCTTCAAGCAGTTCAGTTGGTTATGCTGAGTTTGGCTTTTTGGTGCAAAGTTTGGAGAGATGAGTTATTTTAAATTAATAATGTTATATTTTCACTTTATCCCCTTAGCCTAGCATCACAACTTCAAGTTGTTTTAAAAAGGGGGAACTTGAGGGGTGGACACCTCATGAGGAGTTATTTTGATATTTCTAAAGTGAAAATGTCACCTTGGGAAATGGATGCCAATTTGGAGAAGAGCATTATTTTATTGAAAAGAATTACTTCATTCTTGAAAAAGGACAACTTGGAGAAGTAATAAAATTGCATTTGAATTTCGATTCCATTTGAAGAGGGAAATTGAAGTCAACTGGAAATTTGAATTTGGGCGCACTTTCTAGAGGCTTCTAGAAGATCATCACAAATCTATAGAAGGAAGTCACTTGTTCTTCATTTCTCATCCATGAAGAAAATATACTGTCATGCTGCCGAAATGGCGAGTGAGTTGCTTTGAGGAATGCATAACTCCTAGTTTGGCTTAGCTTCTTGCTTGAAAGATAGCAACTAGTTAAGATTAAGGTTCTTCTTGACTCTTGAGAGTAGATTGAGCACTTGAGATGGAGTTTTATGGAGTTTTTGAGTATTTTTGAGTTGCTGGTCTAGTATAGCTGAAAGTAGTTTTTGCTCATAAGTCTTAGAATAAATTTTATATTGTTCTGGGTAGTTTGCATATGTCATTGTCATCCTTGGGCGCCCCTTTTTGGAGAGTTTCAGATTTTATTATGCAGATTTGGATTTTATCTTGCAAAAGTCGCCCCTCTTGAGGCCATACCATTTCATCTTGCCTGGCAAATGTTTAGAAAATTCATTGAGTAGTTGTTGCAGCCATTTCTTGGTCATAACTTGGTCGCCATCATCCTAGGAGTTCATTGCACTTGGCCTCATGTCATTTGAGTGAGTTTGGAGTCAGTTACAAGCATTTTAGTGGGTCTTGGTGTTCCTGGTTTGTGCATTTTCAGCTGTAGGTTTCTCCTATCAGATTGTAGAAGTTCAGATTTTGGGTTGCATTTTCAGTGTTGATGAGTCTTGGATGTTGGCGAATTAATCGTACAGTTGTTGCATTGATTTGACTATTGTAATACTTTGTAATTTGTAGATTGTTGCATTGTAAGACTGCAAATAGTAGTACTATTTCAGTCATCTTATTTTGCAGTTACTTAGTTTTATTTAAGCAGCAAACATTAACAATTTTTGGACGGTTTACCGCCAGAGAAGGCAAATAAACAAACACACCCAACCTCTTGGATGGTTTACTGCCAAGAAGGGGAATTAACTGATTGTTATTTAATTATAATAGCTCCCGCTAAATAAGTGGTCAAGCCCTCTTTCTTTCAGTTCCTCTTTCACTCCCGCTAAATAAGTGGTCGAGCTTTCATTTCAGTATTGTACTTCATTTGAGCACTAATGATCCCCTTTGCCATATGTTAGCACCTCACCCACCTTGGGTCTTGAGTGCACATTCTTGGTGTTGGGTTACTTTCCAGCATTGTAATCTTTCAGTCTCTACTGACGATCCTTGACGCCATATGCTCACACCTTGCCCTACGTTGGGATCCTGGTGTACATTCTTAGCGTAAAGTTACTTTCCAGCAATTGATTTGGATTAAGCTAACCTTAACAGGTGCTTGTTGTATTGGCTTGATCATTGAAAAATTGAAAAAAATTGGTTCGGCTCATTACATTCATTAAAGTCGAATGAAGTATTATGTGGTGAAGCTACCACCTACCATGCTATGTGAGAATAAGATATCGGGCACTTTGGGAGCTAGCGCCACCTTTAGGAAGAATCCTATGTTGAAGACATCGATGCACTCCGCGAATTCCAAACAATCGAGACCTCCTCAGTCGCCAATTCTGTGAATATTCTGAGCCAGCATTATTGTGAAGGCATTCAATACATTGCATTGTGGTCTTTGTATCGCTGCATATGTTATTGAGATTATCCTCTGGTGACAATCAATAGCTTTGGTTGTCCATCTGTATTATTGTTATCATTTGAGCACAGTTACTATAATTATTGGGCAATATTAAAGGTCCATTGTTATCAATATACAAAACTATTGAGTCTTTAATCTACAGATACTCGTGCCAGATATATGAGCATAATACGGGAGTGCAAGATATGAATATATGCCCATCGGGAGACTAAACCGTAAATTGTTTAACATTTGAAACACCTTCCACAGGTCCCAAATACTGAGCAATACAGTGATACAGCCAATGATATTAACTTCTTCAATCCACCTCCATTAGACGAATCCATTGTCGAATCTTAGCATAAAATGGAACAAATTAACCACAATGATTACTGCCGAAGCATGAAGACCTCCATACATTTGGGTAGCTTATTTTGAAAGGTATAAATAATCAATTATAGTCTCTAAAGACAAAGGGTAACATTAAAAGAATAGTTGTTAATCAAAGATAAAAGGAAAACAATTGCCATCATCTAAAAACAGCACTAAACTCAGGGAATGCAATTAGCTAACAGAAGAGACACGACTTCTCATATCAAGCAATAGGCATTACCATCCTAGTCGACTTCAATAATGTATTAGATTAAAGATAGAAGGCCATGATTATATCAAATTCAGCGATGATATTAAGCAAAGGGCAGCATGAATGCTTAACAAAGAGATGTGTCCCTTTGGCAAGAGATATGGAAGGGGTGTCTCTTTTCATAAAGACATACGGTATAAGTAGAATGAGAATTAGAAGAGGAAATATCAATCATGGAATAGAACTCAGATTTCAAACTTCATTTATAATTACTTTCCAGAATTGGATAGCCCTTATGAGCAATAAATAATTAACCATGGAAGCATATTTTTCAAAGGCATAATTTAGAGAAGGCTCCAAAAACAAATTGCATGTTTATAAGGATATTAATCAGACAGCAATCATATTCAAGGCCTATTAATTTATCATCGATAGGAAGATATATATATTCAAGGAAAGCATGATTTTAGAGTTACAATCAGAAACAGCTATTATATGACATTTCCAGTGTTGAACTATGATATAATTAATTATGAAGAATTATATATAACAATTCATTTTATTTTATTTATAATTTGGAAACTTAGTTCATCTTAATAATATTGGATGACAATTTTTGTCAATCCAATAAGGAATTAATCAAAAATCGAATGATCTAGAGAACGGGTCATTACAGTGGTATCAGAGCAAGCGAACCTGCCGGCCTTTGGGTAAACATTGAAAACTTGATTAAGCATGACAAAAGAAAATATCAAACCATCGACAAAAACACTCTATGAAGCAAGTAATAAGCACGGTACTGAATTACAATTAACTGAAAATGTCTAGGACACACTTAAAGTGATGCAAGAACGTCTCTGAAATGTTAGATACCAAACCATTAGCAAGAAAGGAAGGAAATAAGGGAAAAGGAAATACCAATTGTGATATTGATGATAGAGCAAGTAATAAAGTGATAAATAGAACACCCTTAGATGAATTCCTCAAAAGAGAAAACCATCTTATCAGTAAAGATAATAAATGTTTTGAGAAACAACACTATCACGCTAGGGATGAGATTGAAGAACTTAGAAAGAACCAAATACTTGAAGAATCTAATATAGAGTTAAGACAAGGCCTGGAAGAATGTGAGAAGACAATTGTTGATCTAAACAATAAATTTCAAGAAGAGTGTAGATTGAAGGCCAAAATACAAGAAGAATTTGAAAAGGTGGTCATTGAATTGGAAGATCAAATAAAGGAAGCAAAACTAACGATCATTATTTTCAAAATTCAAATTGAAGAAGAGAAAAGGATTCCAGATGAGGTAAAAATCTAATTGAAAGCAAAGGAAGAGAGTTGTGAAAGACTAGAAAGTGAAATTGTTTCAGTGAGGAAAGAATTGGAGAAGACAACCATCAAGTTGAATACAAGTCTCAAGTTTGAGAAGAGCACCGAAATCTTAGATGACATCATTAATGGGCAAAGGTCATCATCAAATAAAACAAGACTTGGCCATATAGAAAATCAAACAATCAAAGATTCCAAAGAAACTCCTAAGAAGACAAATGAGGGAAAGACAAAAAGCCTCGAAGAGACTTTCAAAAGCCCTATCAGGAATGAAGGTAGCATAAAGACAAAGATTCCTCCTAAAGTCAACAAGGACAATTTCAAGAAGTCATTTACTTTGAGGCAAGTGCATACATATAAGTTCAAGAATGCCTTTAATGGCTATTGTTACTCATGCAATCATTTTGGACATAAGGCAAGAGACTGTAGAATACAAGTGAGTTGTAACAATATATGGAACAAAAATAGAAGTTCTTATGGGTGGACAAGTAAAAACTATAATTCATATGTTCCTTTAGAGAACTATAGTGTTGTATGCTACAAATGCAACAACTATGGACATATTGCACGATTTTGTAGATGTGGTTTTATGAAACCACCTAGACAAGGCATGAAGAAGAACACCATGGATAAACAAAAAGAGAGAAAGTATGGAGAAGGAAACATGAGCAAAATGATGAGAAGGATAAATCTATGATTGTGCAAAATACACTTCATACAGAAATTTGAGGAGAAGCATGAATTCAAAGGGAGCTAAGTATGGCATTATTGTTCAACCCTATTTTAAAAGATGAATGTTTGCCTACGGAATGTAATTCAAACCTTACGTACTACTGGCAAACTAGTCATGTGCATAACATAGAATAAAACAGTAACCCAAAGATATCATGTTTGAATGCCAGAAACTTTCTTCATTATCAGAAAAATCATGTACAATCAAGAGTATCAGCAGTGCTTAACAATCGACACATAACTCATAACATTCCCCTGACTTTCCCAACAGGCTACATATAACGTTCGGCGGTGGTTAGATAACCAACCGACACGACGTTTCGTAACAACATTAACATTAACATTAATCCGAACATGATTTCCCGAAAGTACATGACATTATTATTCCTTATTAATCTATAGTTTTATTAACAATTGGCCGACTACAACCAAGGCCGACTACGGCCGACAACAAAGTAAAATATACTGCTAACATCATCCCCCCCACAAAAGAAGTCGGCTTCCAGACGACTGAAAACAAAAAATGCCAACTCCTCGTCCTTTTCTTGTAATTGATTCTCCCTCAGTGTTGAAAGTTGTTGTGCATCGGCCACCTGAGTATCATTCTCTATCAACTGACCCAATACTCATCCCTCTCTACCAACTTTTCCTCGAAAGCTGCTACTCTCGTTTGCTCGACTGCCAACTGCTCTTGTAACTGTACTATGATGGCTGGTTGTACTGCAAATTGGCAATTCCAATAAATCTGATGGGGGTCTGGGGGCAACGCCCCCAGCGGGGTCAAGGGGCAGCGCCCCTTGTGGGGGTCTGGGGGCAGCACCCACAGTGGGGTCAAGGGGCAGCACCCCTTGCGGGGGTCTGGGGGCAGCGCCCCCAGCGAGGTCGAGGGGCAGCGCCCCTCGCGGGGTCCGGGGGGAGCGCGCCGCCAAGACCAATTTAACACTTCTGAAACCACTCGAAACTGCATCGTGCACCTCATTTCCATGGCTTTTCCACAGGTTCTGAGGAGTGCTGACAAAGCCGAAAAATACAGATTTCGCATTGTTTTTCTTAGTGTTTACTTTCTCCAGGTCGATGCTTGGGACTGCCTGCCTTTTACAAACTTCAATACTTGGTACAGTCTTTTTTTGTTTGGTACGTACGACTTTCTCCTTGATCCGTACGGCCTCCTTATGTCGTTCTTTCTAGTTTGGTACAGTGCTTCTTATTCTGCTACGTACGGTCTCCTGTTTTGGGCGTACAGATTTTTTCCTTTTGCTTTTACTTAGTCGTACGGCCTTCAAATAGCACCTGCGTACGACCCTCTTCAAGTTCTGCCGTACGTACTTTGGAAATCTTCTAATTTGCCACCGTACGGCCCTCTTCTTATCTATCCACTGTACGACCATTTCTTCCCAGCGTACGGATTTATTCTCATCACTCCTCCATACGGCCTTCTTCTCCTCCCATCGTACGGATTTCTTCTTCCTACTACGTACAGCCTTGCTTTCCCTTACACGTACGGACTTCTCTTTCCTCCAGCGTACAGCCTCCTCTGTCAAGCGTATAGCCTCCTCTGTCAAGCGTACGGCATCATCTTCCTTCAAGCGTACGGCCTCCTCTGTCAAGCGTACGGCATCCTCTTCTGTCAAGCGTACAGCCTCCCCTTCCCTCAAGCGTACGGCCTCCTCTGTCAAGCATACGGCTTCTCCTTGAATGCGTACGGAATTCTTCCTGTGTATTAACTTTGCCTTCTCCCTGGTTTTCAACCGTACGACCTTCACCTTCTGCTTTGTGCGTACGGCCTTGTCAATGAGGGGTTTGATTGCTGGCGTGGCCCTTCCTTGTCGACTTGGCGCTTGCAATCTTAATTTTCTTTTCACATGACAACGTACTGTGTGTTTCTGTTGATACCGTACGACCTCCTCCTCTAGCACTCGTACGGCTTGTCTCCCAGCATACAGATTTCTTTTGGCCCGTACGAGGTTCCCTTCCAAGCTCCTTACACTATTTTCTTTTGTCCGTCGTACGACCTCTTCTCCTCCAGCGATCCGTACGTGGCTTTGATTGGTGTGTTGTACGTGATTTCCTTCTAAGTTCTTCCTTGTCCGTACATCGTACGGAGGTGCCTCCTGTGATGGGCGTACGAGCTTCTTCCCTTTGCTTCGTCCTTCCTTCCTTTGTGCGACTGATTTGGCCGGTGAAGTCTTGTCGAATCTCTCTCCTTTCGCCTTTGCCTTCCTGAGCTTGACCATACAGCATACTATATGCTTGATGAGAATATTGCTTCGTACTTTTTTATATAACTCACCTTTGTCTCCCTTCAAATTTCTTTTATTTGTCCCCTTCAATTTTTTAATTCTCTCTATTTTTCCCCATTTCACTCCTTTGATAATTTTTAATTTTTTCTTATGTCGTTCATTTTCTCTCTCATCCCCTCTCTCTTCTTTTCCATTTTTCCTTTCTTCATCTCTTTTTTCTCTCTCTTCATCTCTTTTCTTTTTTTCTAATTTTTTAATTTTTTCATACTTTTCATTTTTTAACTCCAACACAATTTTTTCATCTCGTACCTGTTCAAACTTGTGGACTGGCGTATCGTCCAGTTTTGAGACTCTTCCTTTGTACTCTCCATACTCGGCCGGAAGTGTTTGGCTGGGCCTTCCCTGTTTCTCTTCTTCCTTGATTTCCCCGATTTGTAGCATGTTACACTCTTGATGGAACACTTCATAGTCTTCCATCTGCCAATGAAATAAGCCATTCAGCGAGCTTGTCTCGTCCTCCGAACAATTCTCGAGTTCAAGTACGCCTTCGGTGTTCGGTTCCATAGCTTTCCTTCCCTCATCCACATCCGACTCACCTCCATCCGATTCAGATCCGGAGGAAGCCAATTCTTCACTCACGGCCTGGTTCTTCAAGTCAATGACGTACTTCCGCCCGTTGTTCTCGATCGAGAGTGTGTTCCTCTTCCAATTATGATTTGCCTTCGCGGCTATCAACCATTCTCTCCCAAGTAGTGCATCGTACGCTTTCCTCTGTAATGGGATGACGACAAAATTTAGCAAAAACTGTTGTGTCCCGATCGTCACCTTCTGCGCCATCAGCGTTCCCAACGGCTTGATACCATGTTGATCAGCGCCAACTAGTTGGAATGTCGGTGGCCAGAGTGTAGGCTTCCCAAGACTCTTCCATGTGTCTTCGGGTAGTACGTTGACTCCCGATCCTCCGTCGACAATAGTATTTGTCAAGATATTCCCTCTAATCTCCATATGCACGACCGTTGGCATCTTTCCAATGTTCGCTGTGAGCAATACTGGCTCGATTGTTTGTTCACCGTACGGTGGCGGTTCTGGTATCAATTCTTGCCTTCGTTCCTCCGATTGCGGTTGCTTGCCATCCCCAACGATGTTTGTGATCGCCGGTCCCAACTGCGGCATAGTCTGGAGAAGGTCAGTTACTTTGATCGGTATGGTGGTCTACAATACCTGCCGTACGATGTTGGTTTCCGCCTCCGAAAGCCAAGAGGCTCCTAGCTTCTGCAAAGGTACTTTGTTTTCCTTCGCCATCGCCAGTTCCACTTCGGTTTTTGCTTCCTTCATCCTTTGTTTCTCCGTACATGGATCTGGGTAAGTGGCCTTTTTTGCTTGTGCTCTGGGGATCGCCAGTACCTCTTGTTCTTCTACTTCCAGCATGTGGATACCCTTTTGCTTAGGGCATTCGTTATCTTCATGATCGCCTGGTCCACACCACTTACACAATCTCCCTCCCGAACCTTGACCGTTCTGGCAGTCCCTGGCAAAGTGGCCCCATTAGTTGCACTTCCTGCATTGGATCATAGGCCTTCCTTTTGCGTCATACTGCATCATGTTTCTCGGACTTCTATTGCTTCGGTAACCTCCAAGGGATGCATTGCTATTGTACTGGGGCTTTGGTGGTGTGTTCGGCGGTGTTGACGGCTCTCCATGAGTGAAGAGTACTTGTGCACTTCTGGCTTTTAAGTTGTATGGGCATTCCTTGGCGGAATGTCACATCATGGCGAATAATGCGAGAATAAGTTCTTAGAGACGATTAAGCCTTGCCATTAGCTGACCTTCGCATGCGGTACACCACCCGGTTCTCACGGCTTCTCTCGTACTCTCGCTAGCCGGCCTTCAATTCTTTCATCATTACGCATCCTTATCTTTCACGAGTGCACATGCGATTGATGGATTCACGGTCATCGTTTACCTTCTCTCCTCATAAATGCGTCTTCTTTTTTCTAGGGAGGATGTTTTATTTTCACTTTCTATGTCCATTGCCCGATTGTATGCTTCAGCGTACGACGAAGGAGGTACAACTTTCATTTTCTTTCTTAATGATGAAAGCAAGCCCTCGATGAACCATCTTTTCTTCAACCCATCCGCCGGTTGTGCTTTCAATTTCCCCAGCAAGTCTTTGAGTCTTCGGTTATAGGTCCGCACACTCTCGTGCTTTCCTTGCTTGGTATTGTATATCTCCGCAACAATCTCGTTGTCATCTCGAAGAAGTTTGAACTCCTCCTGGAAAGCTTTCTTCAATAACCTCCATGTAGCTTTCTGTGCTTGATCCAATTCAGAGTACCAATCAATGGCACTCTCTCTGAGTGTCGCTGGAAACGCTTCCGGCCACTGGTCGAGATCATCTTGTCCACTGGCTATCCAAATAGTCTCACATGTCTTACAGTGCCGTACAGGATCTTTAGACCCATTCCCCATGAACTTCGGCAGCTTTTGCCGCTCTGGATGAGCCATCGTTCCTCGCTGTCCTCCTTGTGTGTTGGACCCGATTAGACTAGTTTCCTCGCTACGTTCCGGTGCATCACTTGCACTCTCGGCCACGTACGAGTCACTCCCACGTCGTTCCTCAGCGTCCGCGACACCTTGAGGTTCCTGGGGTTCCCTTTGGTACTCTCTCCGCCTCGGGGTACTGGGCTCGGATCTTCCACTCGTTAGGCGTTCATTGTTGT
>VDFB02373312.1:0-17305 GCA_007258455.2 Sequoia sempervirens
TATCTCTTGATGATCTCTCCCTCTTGAGAGAGTTTGTTGATGTATTTATAGGTATTATTCCTGGTATATTATTGAGGTGGGGTGTGGACTTCCACATTGATCTTATTCCAAGAGAAAATACCATGTCACATTTTCTACACCCTATCACCACTGAAGAACTTAGTGAAGTTTAGTTGAAATAGAGGATTTTCTAGAGAAGGGGCACGTTTGTCCTAGTGTATTTCCTTGAGGTATGCCTATCATCTTCATGAAGAAGATCACATCTCTTGATATTTGTACCAAATACTAGTAATTGAATAAGGTTATGGTGAAGCATTGATATCCCTTTTTGATAATTAATCATATGTTTAATTAATCATAAGATTGATTTGAAGTCTAGGTATCATCATCTTTGTATTCAGGAAGAAGACATTGATTGGATTACATTTTGTACTCATTATGGATATTATGAATTTATTGTAGCTCTATTTGGGTTGATGAATGTTCCATCAATATTAATGATTTTGATGAATGTGGTGTTCTATACTTATCTTGATCAATTTATCCATGTGTTTCTAGATGTCATTTTGATATAATCAAGGACAATGGAAGATCATGAGATCCACTTGCTTCAATTTCTTCAGTGTTTGCACGAGAACTAGATTTTAGTAATTTGGAAAAGTGTGAGATCTTCTAGTTCAAGGTGAATTACTTGGTTCATGTTATGTTAGGTAAATTACCAAGTTTATTAGACCATTTCCTACATAACCCTATGAGATTAAATCATACATACAATCTTAAAAAATTACCATAATGCAAAGATCAAAGACATACCACTAGATTACACAAGATATACCTCGATAAAACTCTCAAGAAGGAAAAAATAAGCCTCCAAAAGCATCCACACTCAATGTATTATTTACTAATGAAACATTATAATACACTTATAGTCTCCATCAATACTTCTAAAACATCAAGCTCCTCCAATGCATCCTTTGTGTCCAATCTCTTAACCCAAATCCCATTCCATGCTTCACATATGCACTCAATGTGAGAGTTCAATACAATGACAACTCCCTCAACCAACCAACAAGCCATCCCAACCACTAAACATGTTATATATTTCTACTACAACCAACAATGACAATAATTATTTCTTGTGCAAGGTGTGTAGTGCCCTATTTCTAACAAATTATTTCTAGTGAGGGTATCTTAATTGATCCCTCAAATATTTAGGTCATTATGGTTTGGTTGGTGCCCACAAATGTCTTTAAGGCCCATAGTTTCATAGGATTGATAGGTTACTATTGATTTGTGATGGAAATCTACAGGTGTTGCATATGATTTTTCTTATCTTCAAAGAAAAGGGAAGAAGTTTGTGTGGTTGTAACAATGTGATAAAGCCTTTCAAGTTCTTAAGGAGTGACTAACTAGTGCACCAATCCTTACAATGTCTAATCATGTAATGGATTTTTTTTTATAGATGCATCATTCGATGGGTTAGGAGATCATTATGTAGAAGGATCGAGTAATTTATTATGAGTCATAGAAGCTCAAGAAGCATAAGATAAACTATCCTACCAATGATCTAGAGTTGGCAATTATCGTCCATGTGCTTGAGTAGTGAAGACAACTTCTTTTGGTCCATCAATTAAAAATGTATAATCAACATTGCCTGTAGTACATCTTGTGTGTCATTGTTGTTGGATGAAATTCTTGTACAAGTATGACTTTGATATTCAACACATCAAGGGAAAGGATAATGTGACCACATATGCCTTGAGTAGGAGGTGACACAAGGTCTCAATTTTGTCCCTAAGCATGAATTTACATAGGCATATCCTTGAGTTGCTCACAAAGGATCCTTGGTATCAAGAAGTTTGATTAGATATTGAGTATCAAAGGGCCCTAGTGGGAATTTTTTAGGTTTCTCTTTGAAGTCAAATGGCCTATTATGATATCCTAGTCATATTTATGTTCCAATTTTAGGTAGTCTTTACATGGTTGTGTTGTCCAACATGCATCATGCACCTTACTTAGCACATCTCGGTGTGAAGAAGATGTATGCTAACCTTTGGAAATTGTATCAATGGGTAGGGAGGATGTGTGATGTTGATTTTATTGCTAAGTTATTAGAGTGTTAGAGAGTTAAGGCAAAGCATCAACATCTTGTGGGCCTTCTACAATCACATGACATTCTTGAGTGGAAATTAGACATGATTTCTATGGAATTTATCATTGCTTTGGATGTGTCTTCTCATCATTATAATGTGATCACGATGATGGTAGAAAAGCTAACCCAAATCACCCATTTCTCATTAGTGAGGGTGTTCTATAGTGTTGTGTCAATGGAATGTACCTTCATGGAGGAAATTGTACTCTTGCATGGAGTGCCTCGAAAGATCATATCAAATCATACCCCCATATTCACATATTTGTTGTGGACATCATTTTATCATATATTAGGTGTTCAATTCAACTTTAGCCCAACTTATCACCCAAAGAGAGATGGTCAAATAAAGAGTATGAATTAGGAGTTATAGGATATGCTTTGCATGTATGTAATGGACTAGAAATCCAAGTGGGAGGACTACTTATAGTTGATTGAATTTTCTTTTAATAACGGTTACTACAACTCTCTTTGTATGGCACCATTTCAAGCCTTGTATGGTCATCATTATCATACTCCTTTGAGTCAATACAAGCTAGAGGATCAAATTACTCTTGGTCTTGAGATGCTTTGGGATATGGATCAATAGGTGGTTTAGATCAAGGAGCAGTTATTAAAGAAGTATTTTGATGGCAAGAGATTGAATCAACACTTCTTGGTTGGTGATTGTGTATTGTTTAGAGTACAACAAGATAAGAACCTAATTTGTTATGGAAAATTTCCTAAGCTCGCACCATGCTTTGTTGGGCCTTTTGAGATCCTTGAGAGGACTGGTCTTGTCATGCATTGGCTTGTTTTTTTCCCAATCTCTTACACATCCATGATGTGTTTCGTGTTTTTATACTTAAACAATTTATTTGAAATGTGACATATATTCTTGATTGGGGTGTCTTATAGGTCAAGGAGAGCAATCAACTTTCTTTGGAGCTCATACATATATTGTACCTTTGAAAGCCAACACTTTGGGGTCAAAACTTAAATTAGGTAAAAGTTAAATGGAACCCACTTGATGACTCAATAGTTACTTGAGAGGATGCTACATGGCTAAGGTTTATTTATCCTCATATTTTTGAAGTCATGAGTAAGTCTAGTGTAGGGGGAACGATGCAATGTCTCAAGCGTTTGTGCCTTGTATGTCTAATGATTTTTGTTTAGTTTTTGCCATTATACTTATTGGCATATTTTGTATTGCTATAGATGTAATTTATCAATGAGGTTTTGTATTGGCATCAGATTTTTTACTACATATGTTGTGTCTTTATATGGTTCGACTATTGCATTTTTTCAATTTTTGCTACATATATTATGTGTTGATTATTATATATGGTTTAGCATTGTGTATTGTTATTGTTTTAGATCTCATTGTCTAGGTCATACTTATCATAGATCATTTCCAATTAGATGTGATGATTTACTATTATTTTATTTAGATATTATATCATGTTAAGTGTTTTATGTTGTGTTTCAACTATTCCCATATGATGCAAACAAACCTAATGTTTCACCTTTGTATGTAGGTATAGGTTTCCCTAATGGTGATTGATTAGAGTTGGTTGTTTTAGGTAAAGCATATTTGATTAACCTTTAGTTCACTCAATTTGAGTGTAAGACAAGTCTTGCAAATCCATATAAAAACCTAGAGTTGAATCGATAGCAATATTAGAATATGTGGTGTATTAACACATAAAGTAGTGGGTCATTTACATGTGCTTATTTTGTCTTATCACATTACTTTGAAATTAATTTTGAAAGGCGTGCTTGTCATTTTTATAGAATATTTTATATGCTTTGAACCAAAATAAGTAAATTATACCTCAATAAAAAAAGTCTTATAGATCATCTATTTCATGTGAAAATAAATCAAAATGAACTCATTTGCATAGGGGAACGAGAATTGTTATATAATTAGAATTCAAATTTGATTGCAAAGATTAATTGAAAATATTAATTATAAGTTGTTTATATTGTAATGGTTTTTTTCAAATAAATATATGCAAAATATCTAATTTTCAAAAAAGCCATTTTGAAATGTCTAGTTTTAAATGTGAAAAGAAGGGAAAAGAGTAGAGGAGTTTAGGGAATTTTGGACAAAAGGAAAAATGTAAGTATTTTTATTTCACTTTGACATTTTGGTTTAAAATTCCTCTCTTTTTTTGAAAAGGATTTTCATATTTCGAAAAAAAAAAGTGTTTGGAAATTGTTTGAACTTGAATTAGCTTTGGATTGAGATTGTTTCAAAAATTGGGAAAAAAATCTTGCCATGTTCTTGCCTTTCAAGGAGAGGTTCTCATTTTGGTAGCTTGTTTTAGAAAGGTAATTTTCTTGGCTTGTTTATGCAAATTTTAAAATGATTTCTTTTATTTATCATGTGTCATGTCTACAATTAGTAAATGCATAAGGTTTTCTTTAAGGAATGAATTCACAAAATTAATGTTAGGTTAAATTTCATATCATAGTTGGATTTCTTCTATGACTTTTTACTATTACTTCTATATGTCTATTAATATTTTATAAATTATATGTAATAAAAATATGTACATACAAAGATTTTTTCTTTATATTACAACTTCTAATTAATTATATAAAATGTATTGTTAAGATTTTATATCTTAAATAAGTTAAAGTTGTACGTAATCATTATTATATTTTTTGACATAACTAATACTATTTTTAAAATATTTATTTTATATAAAAAATACTAACATATAATTAATTTATAGATATAAGTCGATTAAATAATTATTAATTATTTATATTTTGACTATAAGAATATATGAAGAATGTGCCCAAGTCAAAAAGGCAAGATTTTGCAGTTTGTACTTAATGAAATTTAAGTTCTATTGTTCTAATAAGACAACGATCAAATGACTAAATCATCGAAAGATGCCATAGATGGGGACCTACAAAAGGAGAAACTAATTTATAGGTATAAATAAATTAAATAATTAGTAATGATTTATATTTTGAATATAAAAATATATGAAGAATGTGCCCAAGCCACAAAAGCAAGATTTATAGCCTATACTTAATAAAATTTAAGTTCTATTGTTCTAATAAGAAAAGGACCAAATTACTACATTGGAAGATGTCATAGATGGGGACCTACAAAACGGGAAATTAATTTCTAGATATAAATCAATTAAATAATTATTAATGATTTATATTTTGAATATAAGAATATATGAAGAATGTGCCCAAGCCACAAAAGCAAGATTTTACAGCCTGTACTTGTGAAATTTAAGTTCTATTGTTCTAATAAGACAAGGACCAAATGACCACATCATTGAAAGATGCCATAGATGGGGACCTACAAAATGAAAAACTACGTATTAGTCAGAAGTTAAACAACTATTGGTGCAATACCAATCAAGTGATACATTATATTTTTAAATTTCAAAAGTAAAAAATTAAATATATTTTCAAGTCTAACCATTTGACCAAAGTCAATCACAGGATTATTTAAGAGTTGTGGAACCATTTTTATAACTTTAAAAAAGGTTAGTTAATAACACAAAACAAGTTAAATATTAAGTCATTGGATATTATAATTTACTGTGAATTTATTTTTTATTTTTATTTTTTTTAAATTAAGTATATTAAAAGATGTAATATTTTCACAGTTTTTAACAGTAAATTGGAAGTGTTTTTAATATAACTGTATAGCAATTTTTAGTATTTATATTTCAAGTCACATAATGATGGAACATAGAATGAATCTAGAATATTGATGCTAAAACAATCACTTCACCTTTATATCTAAAAACTGTCAAACATTAAGTACACTGACCAGTTTGTTTCATCTATTAATTGCTAATGTATAAAAATATTTATAGCTTTCTGAGGGAAGATGGATAAATAAGATTCTCTATTGTTGCGAAAGAGGCCGTGAGAATCGTGCAAGCAAGCTCATAAGAAAATTTTGCTAAATAAGTGAAGCATATGGTATGATCAACGAGCTCTCACTAACTCTCAAATGAATTTGGGTATTGAATTTTATTGTTCTTTAAATCCAACATGTGATGATAACCAGACAAAAGATTTATCATCTGCAATTAGCTGCAAGTATGAACATCCATTGAGTTATTTTTCCCTGCACCCAAGAACTTTTCTTCCCGTTGCTACGACACAATGACAAGGGGTTTCACATGAAACCTCAATCTAAAAATATGTTGATTTCAAACGCTTGTTCATGATGAACTTTCATAGAAATGTGGCTCATTTTTATAAAGGTGTTTTAGAACCTAAGGTGGTCCCAAGAAACAGAAAAATGCACATAAATGGGTGGGACTGGCTTTGGTGATCCCCATGTGTAGCACCCATATTTGTTGCCTTCACCTGCTCAACCAAAGTAAAGTGTTCTTTTCACCTGAGTTAAGGCACAACATTGAGGTCAATGGTGGTCTCAAACTCCATCAATTCTTGTTTCTCAAACATCATCTAAATGGAACAAAAAGCTATCACCCCCCACCCTGTTCCAGAAAGGAGCATATCGTACCCCATCCTAGTTGAGATGGAGGAAATACATTCCAATATAGAAGCCAATCCCCCCAAAATTGTCTTCATAATGATCAAATAATATTTTGTCAAACCTGTGTCAAGCTACCAACAACATTTATCATGATGTCCAAGAGTATTTCGGGTCATCAGGCCTGTCCCAATCAACATCTACTGCAATATAGAAGATGGTAAGTGCTTAGGCAAAGCTGAGAGCTGGGCAAGTCTCTCACAGTCCATCGATAATCATCACAATTTCTTGGGTATAAGCATCTCAACTACTTAATAGGGAGATTCAATATTGAAGGGCTTGCTTTGTTTTTCTTCTTGCCCATAGCAGAAGCAGAATTGAAAAGCAGAACCTAAATAATAGAAGGAACTCACATTCCTAACTCTACCACCATCATAGGGCGATGCATAGTTGTCTCATGACTAATAAGCCTCAGTGTCTCCAACTTTGTCATCATTGTTGTTCCCCACTCCAACCACCAAACAGCACCCACTCCCTGCAAAATAACCACTCAATCTTGGGTCATAAAGAAAAAGGCAAATCTATTCAGCATCTAGTTCCAAACAATCCCAGACACACTCAGGCATGGCAACCCTCATCCCTACAACCTACAGTTGTATCAAATGTCTCCACCATGCTATCAAACACCTTTCAAAAAACATATCAAAATGAGATTTAACAGCTCAAGGCAAGATATGCCTCTCCCCATCATAATTGATAGTGACTGTCATCTGATTGCACCTTCCTTCCACCACCAAAGCAGGGTAATGCAGATTTGTATGATGACTAACAAGGCCCAGCTTCTTCAACTTCACGGTCATCATGACCCATGGAGAAAAATGTAAATTTCACTCAAGGTGTAATTCTGAACCAACACAGACCCACTCAATGCACAGCCATCCTCACAAATTATAAAGTTGAGAGTTGCTCAAACCCCAATAACATTTTAATTTTTGTTACAATGAATTTCTTTGTGAACAAGAACACCATGCCCAAACTAAAGTAACATTACTTTCCAACTAATCTTATTTGTGCTAATTTAATTAATATTAGCTGTGTGCTCCTTGCGGTGTACGTTTTGCTCATCCATAGAACACACAGAAGATAAATGTCCAAAGACCTCTATCCTCTTGAAAAACCGCATACGTGCTAAGATTTGCGAAGAAGATCGTATAGCGATTCTAAGGTTCTTTGTAGGGTCTCGACGTGTGGATAAAACTCAATGACGTTGGCGATATCTTTGGTAATAGACAAAGAGGACTTGCGTAGAAAATCACAGGTTTGGGACTTTTAGGGAATTTATCATTAAAGGCTCTCAATTAGGACTTTCCATGTGGATCTCAAAAAATGGCAAAAAGGATAGGGTTTAGGAGAATCTAGTCTATGCCTAAGAACTCAAGAGACAATAAGGATTCGGTGAAGGGAATAAACCACACTTTGTTTCACCTCCTATAGGGCAACATACACAAAATGGGTGCAATCTTCAAGGGTTGTGAGAATAATTTTCAAACCTCGAATGAGGCTGAAGTTAAGTTTCCACAATTAAGAGCTCAGGCTAACTTTACGCATCGAATGCAAATCATCCATTCAAAGAAAGTATGAGCTACACTTCACCATTGAATCAATACAATCAATCTCTCATTCAATTAACCAACTTTCAAAACAAATTCTACTTAATCTAACTTTAACTTTAATCTATGGCGGAAGATGATATGCAACCTCGCTTACTATTTGATAATAAGAAGTTATTCAAGGCAAATCATGCTCAAGAGCTTTTATTATTCAAAACAGTCTCAATGCAACAATCTCATATCCTATCTCCACACCTTACAAATGAGGGGGCGAGCTCAATTTATAGGCTCCCCAATTACAATTCAATGGCCAAGATTGATTTCAAATCAACGGCCGAGATTACAAAATAAAACCCTAATTAGGGTTTGTCACTTTTGACCAATGAGAAAATTTCATTTGAGGACACTTGTCCCTTTTGCTAAATATAAATCAACAATAAAATAGAATGTTGTTGCATATTGATTTGGAACAATTTGATTGGTTTAACTGGAGATAATGCCTCGGTGTTGAGGCAGCCAGTCAATCCTGTCAGTTGTGCTTGTTCCTTCCTAGCTTTGATCATGGTTGCTTTGAGACTTTGATTTCTTCTTTAACACCTATACTGGGATCTTTGAAGTCACGGAAGTCTCCCCTTGGAGCGGGGTCTCGACTTGAAGTTTAGTCCTGTTCGATCAGGATCGATCAGGTCAGGATCAGTCTTCTTTCCGGTGCTAGAATCACGGGAATGCCTGTGCCCAACCGCACAATGGAGGAAGTGGAATTTTCTCTGTGAAGTATTTCGGACAGCAAGGTATTTTTGGCTATTTTGGCGGCACCTTCATGGACCATTCAACATTTTAAGCCAAGGTTTGGTAAATCTTAATACTCAAGCGAACTTTACGTAGGGTTTTCGCTTCAATTTTGAATTTGGCTTGTGCTGTAGCCAGGACAAATTCCGTATGGACAAGGATTTTATTCACTTCCGCTTTGTTTTCCTCTTCATCGCTACGTTTCGCGGTAACCTACCGTGAATTCTTCTCCCGGGGGTACATCAACGCTTGTAATTTCTGAGTTTTAGCCAATTTTCTCATCCTCTCCTTGGGCGGACTTCACATGAGCTTGGATGTTTTCCTTCAATCAAAGTCGGACTTCATGATGCTCAAGACATTTTCTTATCCAGGTCAGACTTTATTTTGCCTTGAACATGCCTTACAAAGGTTTGGACATGTTATGCTTAGGCAAGGTTGGACTTTCTCGTGCTTGTCCCATCCCTTTTCCACGACTCGTTTGGCTTAAGCCGGAGCTGGGTTTCAGGCGGCGTTGTACAAGTCGTCATCCACGCGAAACAAATAATAAATTGCAGATTTTCACCCTCTCTTTGGATTCATGGGTGAATTTTTGTTAACCGATTTATCACTTCAAAGCGAAATCCATACTCTCTTTGCAATTTTCATCTTGGCACGGGCATATTTCATATTTAATTCTCCATTTTAATCTCCCGAAGTTGGAATTCTCACTGATTTGCCATACTCTCTCTCTAGAAGTCAAACTCTTTGAGACTTGTTTTATTTATTTTATCAAGGCAAACTTTGCCAGGAAGCTTGTCATTTATTTTTTATCGATACTACTCTTCACCATTTTCTTTGGCCCAAAGTTTATTTTCCATTTTTTATTCCCATTCCGTCCTTAAACCAGAGCTACAACCATTCAAATTAAAATTAAATGTTATGCCAGATCCTATTTTTCTTTGCCGTGAAATTTTCCTTCCTGAGCCTATTTTCTTCTGCCAAGTCAAATATTTCCTCGCTCAGACGAATTTTTCTAAGCAAAATCCTCATCTGGGTGTCTTCATCGGGCGAATTTCTTCGACGCTTGACAAATTCTTCTTCCTTCTAGCCAAGGGCGATCCTTCCTTTCTCCTTGCCTTCTGCAATTTTCTCTGGCCAAAGTTGTCAATTTCTCAACATTTTCCCTAGATACCCACACTTAGGCAAATTTAATTTCTTTTCCACCTTTGTGTTAGGCATACTTCGTTTTATTTCTTGCCATATCCCAATCTTCTTTAGCACGTGTCCTTCCAAACTTGGCACTTAACCTCTTGAGGACGTCATGATTCCTAGCCCAAAATCTCAATTTTCTTATTATCATTTAGCCTCTATACTTAGGCAAATATTCGAATTTTTTCTTGGACTAGGCACCAACACTTAGCAAAAATCATTCTTTTCCCCTTCATGTGCTTAGGCGGACTTCCTTAGCACCTTGGACAAGTATCTTGGATGTGAGGGCGGACTTCTTAAGTCTTTTGGACAAGCATCTTGGATGTCCCTCTTTTCTAGGGCGGACCTTAAAGCTTCTTAGCATTTGTCTCAACGTTTTGCCTCTTGGAAATGTCATAATATTTAGCCAAAGATCAACTTTCCACCTTTTTAGGCCCTCACACTTAGCAGATTTTCGAAATTCCCCTTGGTAGGCATCAATACTTAGCAAATTTTTTGATTTTTTCTCTTCTCACATGCCTAGGCGGACTTTGGATAGTCTTCAGCCAAGTCCCACCTTTCAAGGGCGGACTTCATAACCCTCCTGCATCTCTCTTTAAAGCAGATGGCGGACTTTCAAGGATGTTTGGACAAGTCTTCAAGCACATGGCGGACTTTAGATGGGTCTAGGATATGCTTAGGCGGACTTTAGAGGAGTCTAGGATGAGCATGGCGGACTTTGAAACCTCTTGGCACCTCTTCCTTTGATGCATGGCGGACTTTAGAATCTTTTGGCACTTCCTCTTTGCTGCATGGCGGACTTTGAAGACTCCTTGGACATGCATGGCGGACTTTGGAAGGTCTTAGGACAAGTGCAAGGCAGAATTTCTATGTCTTTTTCCATTTTTCCTTAGTGCTGGGCGGACTTCACCAGCTTCTAGACATCTTCCTTCATCCTTCTTTCATGGCGAATTTCAGACTTAGCCATTTTTTCATGAATTTCATCTTTTTTGAGCTGATTTTCCCATGATTTCGACCTTCAGATCTGATCAATTTCGAACTGATTTTCCAGAATTTAATGTTTTTTTGGTCTGATTTTCCATGCTTTTTGACTGTTTTTTCCAGATTTTTCAATAATTTTCCAAATTTTCTCTTTGATTTTCTGAGAGTTCTATCAAGTTTTTGGAACTTCTGAGTGCGTTTTTGGAACTCGGGACCTTTCTAAATATAGAAACTTTCCAAAAATAGAAAAAGCAAACCCTAAAAAATAGGGAACCTTGTTTGGCCCAAAAATGCCAAAAATGAAAAAATCGAAAAAGCAAATTTCCCTAAAATAGGAAGTGTCGAGTGGCGAATTCCGCAGGCGATCTTCGTTTTTCTGGTTCTTCGGCGCTTCCATGGCGTCACATAGCCCGGTTAAGCATGGATACGGACTTGGCTCGAATTGCTCTCGACAGCTGACACGAAACCCTCAAAATGATGACCTCATTGAAAAAGACAAGTGATAGCGGTTGGTTGCAGCTTATAGGGCAAAAGCGAAAGCGAGGGGTCCCATTTGCAATGGGGCGTCAGCATCGAAAATGGTCACAACACTCTGGGATGGATCTTATTAGATTGCTGGTCAAGTTGATTTTTTTTGATGAATCTCTGTGTTCTCTTTACTTAAGACCCATCTTTTGATTGATGGAAAATCTGTCCTGCCTTTATTTCAGTTCTTCCGAGGGTCATCTCAACTTATCAGTTCTCCTGCAATGACTCTCAGCCCTTTTTTACTTATCAGTCAATGGGATTTTTAGTCTTTTAGGCTCAAGGAATGGAATCTCATTATGCAGTAAGATCCAGAAGATTCTTACACGTTGACACACCACATACAACCCGCTTTCAAGATAAAAATTACATATCTTTGTGGAAGGAACAGTTGTATGAGCATTCCAATCTTTAGTAGGATGTTTTTAACTCTCTTCTCCTAAGTGGCTTTCACCATCAGGCCACTCCTGATACATATCCTGTACAAGTTTTTATTCCAGAAAACCAAATTAGATTGTACAACATAAACTTCTGTCTGATTGCTAGCTTGTGCAAAAGATTACTGTTTTTCAAGTCAATCATTTGATCATGTTCCGCATAACAAATGTCAATATGGTGCTCAAATATTACTCCTCAACCTGCTGAGTTTAGAACAGTAAAATGAAGCTAAATCACTATTTTGATAACCATCTTATTCCATCCTTTGATGCTCTTTCAGTGATATGTAGTAAGGAGATTGTACTGATAAGATAAAGATCTATACTTTGTTAGGTCATAAAACAATCTCTTTAAATTAAGTCTATGCTTGAACAATATGGGAGTGAGCATAAAGAACTTAAAAGAACATGTAGCCAAATCAATTACAAACTCTTTCATCATTTCAAAGAGGAACAATCTGAAGAACGCATTTACATCCTCAGAACTGATATGAACCTAGTTGAGTACACAAATAAATGTATTTCAGAACCGACAAATCAAGACAGATAAGCATAACTATTATATTATTGATGATGTGCAAAGCAGTATATTGTAAGCTTATTATCAGCTCCAACACATACAGGAGGACATCCTTTTGCTGCCATAAGGTTCGGAGTCTTGGACCCATCAAAATATGATAGAAAGCTACACCTTTACCTCTAGATGCAATAGACTGCTTGTAGTCAGCATTAGATACAGTCACCATTTGATATCTTTCAACTTTAGTATTGACAACTTCATACTTATCAGTGTTCTCCATTTCAGTTTGGATGATGATAACTTCATGATATTGAAGGAAATAATTCTCACTTTTCTACTTCTCTATCAAGGGCCATCACTTGTTGCATAACTATTTGCAAAATTTTAAGAACCAGCAGTTCCATTAAAGCCAGCATCAACAGAATCATCTAAGGGCATTGAAGAGTCCCCCTAATCAACCGGCTTCTTCCACTTCCATTCTCTAAATGTGAACTGCTGAGTACTCTCTGTGGAAGAATTTGTATAACCACCCCGTGGGTGGTTGCATTCACACCTGTGGCAAGCTAAATTTTTTTTATAATTTACATAACCACACCTGCACATGAATGGGCTTACATCAGCATGTATTCATATTGCAATATTAACAAGATGCTCAGAATAAGCAACAATTGTAGATTCAGTGCCATATACCAAGCTAAAAATCTAGCCAGCATGTCTTGTATCACACATGAAATAATTCATAACTTGGAACTGCATTGAGAAGCATACCCTGGGCATTCCCATTCCCCTTGATGCAGCTTTGGTTTAGGCCGAATCTCATCACATTGTAGGCATTCATTATTTTTGGCAAAGTTCATGAAATCACACCTAAAGATTTTAAGAAATGAATTAGCTAAAATCCGTCAGAAGGCATAAAGGGAGACTTCCATGAACCACCAAAATCAAAGCCCAGAAGAAGACTGACCTTGGACAAAGCCAATCTCCTCTCATCTTTGCAATATCATCCCGTCCCAACTTTTTCCTAGGTAAAGGCTGAGATTTTTTCACTTTCGGTGGGGGCCCCACATAAGTAGGCTTTGGAAGATTCGGATCAAGTGGAGTTGCACTCAATTCAACTACCTGCTTCAATAATTTACAAACGGATGCTTTAACATTTTTTCTCATTTGTATCTTGTGTTTAGAAGGACCAATTAGAGGATGGTATGCACAAGTCACTAAAATCTGCATCACATCTACTGTGCGTGCAGTGTCCTCTCTACGTGGCATTACATAAGCCCGCTCACAAGAAGCTCTTAGAGTGCATGCACTACACACCTGACAATGTGAGAAAAAAATGATAAGATCTACCGACTACCAATAATGCAAGACAAAAGGCCAATACTTGTAGCTCATTTAATAAAAATAATGACGACAGAAAAACTAAACAATAATGGAGTCTCATTGATAAGGAAGCTGATTTAACAGTATTAGGAACTCTACTAAGTAGACTTACATCTCCTTCATTAAGATTAACATATGCTCTCAGACGCTTCCCAGAATTAACAACCTTTCCATCTAAACTGGGGCAACCAGAACCAACAATAACCTGAATATCTCGGCGCGACAAGGACCTGTGGAAAGACCATCAATTGCTGATTTTAATATATATATATGAAATCAAAGGATGTAAACGTAATCAAGCTTGATAGGAAATAAAATTGAAGCATTGCTACACAAATCCAAATGTATCAAATTTGAGTCCAATCCTGTGAAAAGTCAGCATATAGACAAATGTTTTTCATTATTGTCGAAGAGAATACCATTCATCAATCTGAGCCTAATACAATTTTAGCTAGTACATTCAAATTTCAAACATATTATGCAATCACATAATGTGGAGTTTAACATGTAAGGACCATTTGAGGAAGAATACTGATAATTCAATGTCAATAAATAATTAATGTTATTGAAAACACATTTAATATGACATCCAAACTCTAATTAATTATTCAAATTGAAAGAAAGCACCGTAATGCGTTGCTTGGTGTAGAATCACACAAAAATCAAAGAGTTCAAGGCATCAAAAAGCTTCATAAACTTGAATTAAGTTCCTTTTAGTTTTTTCTTTAATACCTGTTAAGTGACTCACTGATTGACAAATCTTTTGGGACTTTTAAGATCATATTTCTCCAATTGTAATATAGAACTTTGTTTTCTGCACAGGACAACGTGCTCTTGGTTTTTTCTAGAATTCAAGTTTGAAATATAAAATTTTTCTACAACTTGCATATAAAATTTCCAGAATCAAATTTTTAACTTCAGATTCTCCATCTCACAATGTATATCTAAGCTGATATTCATTTGAAACTTCCTCTCTTGCCTCAGCGTCTGGCCCTCTACTAGGGCTAAATAAGGTTCCCAAGATTCCATAGCAATGCACTCCTCAGAGTTGGTACTCGCAGAGATGCACCCCCATGACGGCAGAGATAGGCAGGGATGCCTCGACATCACCTCATGGACACATTGATGTTACTTACCAGGACCAGAAATCCAGAAATATGAGTTCTCACAACAGGAAGGGGGAGGTTTGAAAATCCAAGATTCCCAAATTGGTTTAGAAATACCCCGTTCATAAATATCTAAAAAGATAGTAATATAAAAATTGAAAATTAAAAAGATAAATTAGAAGCTAAAAATTATATCTCTCTATTTAAAATTAGATTTAAAATCCTCCCGTTGATGGGGTAATCGACAACCAAAAGAAAAGGCCATCAACTAACTGGGAATCTTTTCCACTGGGCTCCACAAGATTGAATTTTGAAGGAGTGGCAAGACATGGCCCTGGGATGGCTGCAGCTGAATGTCTTTTGAGAGACTAAAATAACGATTTCATGAGATGAGATGTTTTTTCTAGCAAATGCAATGTACAATAAAGCTTAAGTGTTGGCTTTGATAGAAGACCTTAAATTGGTAACCAAAAATCCATCAAGAAGATCATGGTGGAAAGAGATTCAATGCTGGTTATTAACACTATTATTAAGGGGGCTACTCCAAATTGGAAATTAGATGGTGTTCACAAAAAGGATAGACCTGGTGGCTCAATTTGAAGCAGTGATGTTTCAAACTTTCAACACTAATTCAGAGAATGAACAAGCTAGCTAACTTCCTGGTGAATACCAATGCTGCTGTTCAATTTTCATTTTCAACTACCATAAGTGATCAAGACAATGGCATTGGAGGGCCTAACCCCTCTTCTGGCTTTGGAATGTTACATCTTCATATAGTAAATATAGGTTAGATAATATAATAAATAATTGTTAGTATAAAAACAAAGCAGATGTTGGTTATATGATAGTTAGTTGGGTGGAGAAGTTTTGAATGGGAAAGCAAGGCTTAACAATAATAAATAACAGTTAGTATAAAAATAAAACAAATGTCAATTATGTGGTAGTTAGTTGGGTGGAGAAGTTTTGTATGGGAAGCAAGGTCTTATAAGCCAATATAATGTAATGTAAAATCAATGAATGTGACCCATGAAAATAATATCATATGACATTTGTTTATTGTCTGCAATATGGTTTAGTTTTTGCAATATTTATGCTTGCAATTTCTATATAGTATCAAAGCCCTCAATGATGATGGGCTCTAAGAATGGTGATGAAGGTTAAAGCAGAGCCTTGAGATTGCTGGTTCACAGTTGATGATCTTCCTATAAGAATCATCAAATCCTATTTTATATCTGTGGATTGGAACAGTCAGTTTGGACATGCAAAGCACTTTTGGCAAGGGCCACCAAACATTGGACAAACTTTCTCCAGCTTTGACTATGCAGCACTCCAAGTAGAGCTTGAGGTGCACATATATTGCCATGTACAACAGTCATTTAAATTCATTTGCTTCAGCAAGGTTCAAGAGCATATACCATCTCATACAATAGTTGTTAGAACTTATTTAGGGAATAGTTTTTGGAATAAAATCTGTATATCTTTTTGCCGGTTTGAAGAAGTCTTTACAACCTGCATTTAAGTGAAGTTTGGAATGGTTATATTCTAAATTATTGAGTTCTCTTAAAAGAGTCCCGATGCCCGCTCCAGTCCAGGAGCGCCCTAGATGCCCCAGGTTCCCTATGGGTATGCGTCCCCACAAGGAACTCGGGGCACTCCCAAGCACTCCCAAGTGCTCCCTTGGGTGCCAGCGCCTAGGGGGCGCCAAAAAAACACTTTAAAACATTAAAAAAACTTGCAAAGAGTGAAACTTAAACCCTAATCTGCTCCCTAAAGCCACATTATGCCTCTATCATTCTTCATTGTTTTCCTCAAAGACATTGCCCAACCATTTTTTTCCATTTTTCCATTTTTCCATTTTGAAGAGTTGGCTGGTTTTTTCGAAGGAGATCGATCACAAAGTGCCAAAGGAGCGAAGATAACTTGCACAAAGGAGATCTAATCATCTAAGGTAAGCATTTTAACTGGTTCTTTAAATTTTGAACAAGTTTTTGATGAATTTTTTTTATGTTCTTAGTGAATTTTTTCAAGTTTTTTTTTTTTTAAATCTTTTTAGAAAAAAAGAAAAAGCTTTCGCTATTTGTTATAATGTTTTTTGGTGTTCATTTTGAACATTCATTAGTTTATACTTTATAAATTATACATATTGTAGGGTTAC
>VDFB02373316.1:0-12365 GCA_007258455.2 Sequoia sempervirens
AAAGCCTCTTTATCTTCATGTGAACAGATTTTGCCTATCTTAAGGAGCTTACCTTTGAAAATCTCCAGTTCCTCATAATGCTCTTCTTTGATTTGCAAGCCAGCTTTACCCTTTTTAAGCTGATCATTAGTAATGAAAATAGACTCTAAGGTAACAAGACCTTTGGGTAACTTATTTGTCCTCAGCTGTATGACTTGATCATCATACTGTTGCTTGAGTTTTGCTTGATTCACCATGGAGAACTGATCTTCTTCGAGCAAGAAAGAAAGGATCTGTTCATCACTGTCAAAAACTTGCCAGTGAATGTTGTTGTCAGGAATTGATGGTCTGACTACAACCTTCACATATTGTTGCACTTTCTCTTTTCTAGTGTCATTTGGAATATCAAACTGCGCCCCAATGGTTGCAAGCCTGTCAGCATGCTTGTTCTGATTTCTTGGAATAGACACTAAGTTAAAGGCATCAAAATCTTTGAGCATGTCCCACACTCTGTTTCTATAATACTTTAATGTGTCATTTTTAGCAACATTCAGACCCCTTACTTGATTAACAATTAATTCGTTGTCCCCATAGACCTTCAAGCTAGTTATTCCTCTCTTCCTTTCCCATTCTAGACCTTGAACAAGGCCCTCATATTCAATAGTGTTATTGGAGCATGCAAAAGAAAAACGGAATGCAGAGTAGTACCTATCACCTTGTGGAGAAATCAACATTGCACCTCCCCCTACTCCATTCTTACTTCTGCAACCATTGAAGAACATCTCCCAAAGTCCACTTACTGGTTGCAACAACTGATCTGCATCTTTCTCCAGGTTTGGAATCTCTGTGCCAGGCTCAAGAATGACATAGTTGCCCATACCAGCATCTTGAATGATGTCCTCAGGACTGTCCAATACATTTTCAACTGCCCATTCATGCAACAGCACGTCAGGAATAGCTTCTGATTGGAGTTCTTGAGCAGCAGCCAGCTCATTGTCAGAAAAAACAACACAATTTGCATTTGTAGCAGAAGGAGCAGCATTGATGGGACTTGGGTTATATGGCTCAATATGATCCTTGGCCAACCTTTCAAATTTAATGGTAACCTTGGTTCCATATCTTGTTCTAAATAGCATATGTGACCAATCAACTGACACATAACCACCTATCTTGGCTGTAAAGTCTCTTGATAAGCACAAGGAAAAGAAAGGTGGAAGGTCTATGACACATATGTCTTGGGGAACTAAAAAGTTAGGAAAAGCATGAAGGGTAAGACTTAAATCCTTAATGATGCCCAGTGTATTAACGGAGGTACCGTCCAATTGAATTACTCCTTTTTCTAAAGGCTGATACTTTAGCCCAAGCTTGTCAGCAATCTGTTTTGGCATCACAGAGCTACTAGCTCCACTGTCTACCATACATTTATGAACTAACTTATCACCAATGATCACTGACATGTAAAAGGGGGGTGGTTTGACTTCTTTTACTGCCTCTTTGCTGGGCCGCTTATTATTTTCTTGAGGATTATTTGTCAAAACATACCTAACTTCACCTATTGGAGACTCATATTGATTAGACATTTTCAAACTTGACAAGGCTGACTGTAACATATCCTTTTGACCTGGGATG
The DNA here is from genome assembly GCA_007258455.2 of Sequoia sempervirens. Classification (NCBI taxonomy): domain Eukaryota; kingdom Viridiplantae; phylum Streptophyta; class Pinopsida; order Cupressales; family Cupressaceae; genus Sequoia; species Sequoia sempervirens. The sequence goes on from VDFB02373316.1 coordinate 1,609, forward strand.
GATAATGAGTCCCACATGGACATTTTGACATTCATTTTTTTCATACTATCAAGGATATTATAAGGTACAATTGGATTTACTTTAGGATGTACCTTTATACCAGTATGATCAGCTTGCGGGTGTGACCGCTCTTTGTCTAGGTGTTGCTGATTTCTTTTCCAAACAGGAGCCACTCGAGGTGTAGATGGTTCTGCAGTCGTTGCCTTTCCTTTGTCAGCCGCTTGACCAAGTTCAAAAGCTCTCTTCTTTGCCCTGGTGTTAGCTGCAACTGGAGAACTATCTTCGTTCAACCCACATAATTCTTGACCTTGCCAGTTAAGTAGGGTAGTATCATTGCTAAATTGGTCTTGGTGTTGTGGGGATGCATCATTGCTTGCACCCTGCTGTGAACTTGAAGCATTTTGTACCATAAGTGCCTGGTTGATCAATTTGTTTGAGCAAGTGGCCTAATTATGAGGTTGGTTACAAGGGTAACACCACTCATAGTCTGCTGCTAAGTTGTTTTGGATAGGAACTAGCTCCTTGGTCGTACTAACAGGGGCTGGAGCATAGGCCTAAAAATGCCTTGTGTTCACACTCTGTCTTGGGCCCTGATAATTTCCTTGATATTGTTGTTTATTACCTTGATATGCTTGTTGTTGGCCTGAATTCTGCTGCTGATAAGGCCTACTATATGATTGTTGCTTTTCTAAGCTTACAAGCTTGTTACCAAAAGACTGCAATAGACTTTTGATTTCCCGTAACTCATTTGGAGAACTGGAAGTAGCATTTTCTTGTGTTACAACAACTGGAACAGCAGCTAATAGCGTTGGTACAGCTGGTAGAGGTGTGAAAGGAGGTATTTGCAAAGGGATGTTTACATGAATCTCTGGAAATATATGCATTGGAGGCCTAGGAGCGAGTTTACTAGCTTGTATTAAGTTTTTCTCAACTCTAATTGTTATTTCGAAAGCATCTGGCAAAGACACTCCTCCCATTGACTGTATCATGACAGCTATATCGCTGTTCAGAGCCCTCAAAAAGTATAGAAATGCGTATTCTGGAGGTGGCCTCACCGTTGCAGGGATTCTATCCCAAGTTCTTTGAAATCTGAAGTTGAAGTCATTCATTTGTTTTTGTGAAGCCCTCTTGACTGTAGTCAATTGTTTCAATAGAGACAAGTTGTCAGACCTGTCTTGAAATTGTTTATGCAACTTGTCTCCAAATTCGTCCCATGTTGCAATTGAATTAACTGGTAGGCTCCTATACCATTGCACAGCTCTTCCCTTCAGTGAAGCAACTAGTAATCTAACTGCAACATCCTCTTGGGTTATGTGATGGACTCCACATAGTGAAGCCACATCTCTCATGTGTTCAATCGGGGTAGTTTGATCTTCTCCTGTGAAAGTTGGAAGACTCTTCAAGGCTACCATTGGAATGTCATTGTGTTGTGCCAAATTCAAGGGGCTCCCTCCATTAAAAGCAACAAAGGTTTGATTCCTTGGAGCGGCCATTGGAGGTGGCTGAGGAGGATTTGTTGGTATTGTAGATGAAACCAAAGACAGAACAACAATGTGTGATTCCACAGACGCGGGAGTAGACTAAGTTCTTCTAGAACAAATATAACTGTTGTTCCTCATTTTTCTGTTGCTCTGCCTTTCCTTCTTGGTGGTGACAGCTGCAAATATTCAAAAGGACCTAAGTTGCCTCTTGTCTGAACTTTTCTCATAAACTGTAGAAGGCACTAATTTCTAGGGTTCCTCTTCTTTGTGGAGTCGCCAAGTATGCCAAAGGACTTCTATAAAGTCTGAAATTCACTGGTTCCATAAAAAACCAACAATTCAATTTAGTTCATTGTCCCACCGGGCGTGCCAGAAACTGTTATCACCTGAAATTGCACCTTGTTGAACCTGATGTTCAACACCTCAGTGTAACATTGGAAAACCTCTAAAGATGTGGGTTTCTTATAAGCAGAGGTCAACCTCCCGAGAAGGCCGGCTTCCTTTGGGGTCACCTAAACTAATGATTCTGTAAAGGGAAAGGGAGAAGGATTGCATACAAATGAAACTAACTAAGATGATACACCGAGTTGATAAGAAATCAGGAAATGAAAACAAGATGCAAACACATTAGGAAAACTTAGACTGTGGTTGTTTTACTTATTCAACATAACCCCATTAGACTTAGGCATCACTCTTGATAGGTTTGATCTACATACATATCTCAAGAAGGAAGGAACAAACTTCATAGCTTTGTGGTATGAATACAGATTTAGGGAAACACTGTTAAATAAATACATACATAAGCTAACATACAGAAAATGAGAGTGGTAAGAGCATCAGTATTTGTTTTCAAGGTGAACTCTGTTTTGCATTCTAGATTTCAGTTGAGTTACAAAAAAACATACATTTAGTCAAGAAAGGATTCATAGAAATCACTAACTCTCCATAGTGTGTATTCAGAACTATCTACAAAAAGGAAAAAATGCCTTATATATCAAACTATATCGGCCCCTTAAGGCTTACAAAAAAATATCAAGGGCCAGAAAAAACTACCCCTTAGATTTTTATTGAATTTCAAGCTGCACCCTACGTGTCCATGTTGGTGTCCAAGATTACCTTCAAGGGACTCCCTTCTTGAACATCCTACAACCACCAACCTTCACTTATGTTCCTCATGTCGATCTTTGAACCTCCCTGTCAAGCGCCATGCTTGTGAGCTCAGAACAGATACACGTTGCTTTTCATTCTGTTGATGTTCTTTAGACTGCCATGGCTTGCTTTCAGATCCCTTTGGTTGGTCGAGTGAACTCCACATAGATTGTTTGGGTGGTCAAAACTCCTTTGATCAGAATCACATCTCGGTGAGACACTGGAGGTGTCTCATCGATGCGATTAGGTGTTTCTACAGCTATCAGCATATCATAGAACAGTCGGTGAGAGCTCATGGCGAGCTCATTTCATTTACTCCAAGCTCACTCTTCTCCTTCAGGCTCGAGCTCCTTCGGCTTTTGGTGAGACCTTACCGGGTCGACAAGACCTCATCCTAATGGCTTTAACTCATGGCGAGCTCCTTTGTAGTTGGCAAGACATCCATGTGTCGGTGAGATGTTTTACTGAAGGTAAAACATTACCCTGAGGCCCTTTATCTTCGGTAAGAGTTGATTGATGTCACCCCGAACGCATGCCACTCCACTGAGCTCTGCATTCCTTTCGCTAAAACATTATCAAGTCGGCAGGACCTCATGGCGAGGCCCCATAGTCATACCGATATTTTCTTTTGTCGCTGAGACACCCTCCATTCGCCGAGACCTCTTGTATAGTTTATTTTCCTTGGGCAAACTCTTCATTTGGCAAGACACCCGGTGAGTCCCTTCATTATCAGCGAGACATTGGCCTATCGGCCAGACCTCCTGCCGGGCTCCTTAACTCTTAGCTATGAGCTACTTTCTTTGTGGTTGGGGAGACATTTCCGGTCACTGAGACTTTATAGCGAAGTCTCCCTGCTTCGCTGAAAGTTCACTTGAGTTCGGGGAGAGCTTGCTTGGTCGGCAAGACTTCCTGCCGACACCACCCCCATTCTATCCGAGCTCTTCATTTCCTTCGCTGAGACTCCCATCAGTTGGGAAGACATCATAGCGAGCCTTTTGTTACACTGAAGGCTCCCCTTATCTTTCGATAAGACCTTCTGCTTTCACCGAGACCTCATGGTGACTTCATTTACCTTTGCCAAGACTTTTCATTCGCCGAGACATCACAATGTTGGCCAGACATCACCCCGACGGCAAGACGCTATATCAAGGGCACCAACCCTTTCCGAGAGCCTTTCCTTCTTGTCGGGAGACATTAAGCGTCCATCTGTTGCCAAGAGTTATACCGAAGACATCAACACCATCAGCGAGACATTCCATCCTCGCTAAGACTTCTCTCCGAGACTCTTTGTTACCCCGAACGAATGCAGTCAATGTGACTTCGTCTCTTCGCTAGGACCTTTCACCGAGCTCTATAGGTTATCCCAAAACCCGCTTACATACGCCGAAGGGATCCTGCTTTGCTTTGTCAGTGAGACCCAATACATTTGTCGAGACTTCTTTCCGAAGAAAGGAACTTCCGCCGAAATGAATATCCTTTTGTCGCCGAGACAATGACTGATGTCTTGCCGATAGGGACCTGTAGGTGAATCCCCCTTGCCATGACATTCTTGGGGTCTTGGCAACTCTCTCCTTAGAAGATTTTCATGCCGAACCAGAACAAGGCAGGCTTCTTCACTAAGTTCCCTGTGACCTAGCATCAGATTCATGACTTTTTCCCTAAGTCGAATGCTCCATTTGGCCTTCTCGAACCTATTAAACACAATTTGCCTTCCCTGATTGAGCCTGAGGGTGAAAATTAGGTAACAGGCACAAATTCTAAAAAATTGCATCTCAATTCTACACAATTTATAAGAGTCGTCCAATTTTCAACATGACAGTCATTCAATCATGCAATATACATCACACAAAATAAAGTAATATGATTCACTAAATGCATCCTTATAAAAGAGTTTCAACATAATTAAATCATGATTATAGGTAGATTATAAACTAGTTCTACCTCTTTTAAGAGTAAATCACACCTACATGGCTTGTATAATTCAAAAAGGTGTTGATTGCATAGTACCTAACAATTAGTACTCTTGACACATTCAAATCCATGTCACAAGTCATATGTCATTGCTCGTGAACAATTTGCTAATGTTCATAAAAATCACTTAGATTGTAACCAGCCACAAGTAGTATGTATTATCCACAACTAGAGAGAGCATAAAAATGTGTGGTGGAGAGTCCTTGAACTCTCCACATGACTCTTGTTCATTTGTGCATGCATAAAAAATCAACACATGTGACTTCTTGGGGTTGTGATAAATCATTAAGGTACTTAATAGCCAATAGATTTGATTCCACAATTCATGTTGATGTGCTTAATTATGATAGTTTGGTGGATTTTGTTGGAGAGATGAATGTGGTTATTAAGGACTAAGAGATAGCTTGAGTGGAGGTTGCTTGTACCTTCACCTAAGCTTGACAAGAACTCTTGGGATTTGTGGACCACTTGCAATACTTACATGCTCATTCAATACATTAAGTTGACTTTTAATAAGAGGAGGGATTGGGGTAGAAACATACACTAACAACCTCAACCTACTATTTGCATTTGTTTATGCTTGAAAGATAACAAGTTATTCCAACTTAAGGAAGCTAGTCAAGTTTTGCATGGACACATGGGTTCAAATGAGTAGATGTTGTTACTTGAATGTTTGCCTTGATTTGCTTGAATGCTTCGAGATATTTTAAGATTTTTTAGGTTTTGATAATTTTCAAAGGTTTTTTGCATTTTATAAATGTTTTAGATTTTATTGTCAACTTATATATGGTTTTCTTAAATATAAACTATTTAATGAATAATAATTTAATTGCTAATAAATATGAAAAAAATTCATGTTTAATTGTAAATAACAAATGATGAGAGTAATCTACACTAAGTTGTAGGAAATAATAAATAAATTCCTAAAAAAAAAAAAATTAAAAAATTCTTTGATAAAATTTTGAAAGAATGCAACAAACAAAATCAACATCTTTCAGTGGAAATTATTTCCTTTTTAGCAATAAATTAAGTTAATTTTCTTTAAAATGTATAAACTAGATTCCTTCCCAAACATATATTTGTAGTGGCCAGTTAAATCACTCCTAACAATCTAACAATGAATATTTATAGAAATATACTTCTTATTCTTTATTCAAAAACCAATTTTCAAAACTTTGAAGCCTATTTTTTGTGATGTTTTATATTGGGAAGTTCTTCTAGAAGAAATTTCTTCTCCAAATTTTTGTAGAGGTTTTCCACATGAAAATTCTTGTCCAAGAGGGTGCAAGCATAAAAGTGTCTCACATGGGGGATACTTACAAATTCATGGAACAAAATTTCATGGGGCATTCATAACCATGTCACACATTTGGCCAACAAAGTGATTTCAACCAAAAAGTTTTTGGCCAAAAACATGTGGCATCTATGTGGAACCAAAGATTTTAACCTAAACCTTCTCTCGAAATTGTTTGAACTGAAAAGATTTCAGCCAAAACCATTTAAAAATGATTATTATATATATGTATAGTTTATACATATATATACTATTATATTTATTTGAATTGTCATATAATTATATATTAATATATATAATATTTATATCAAAAAATTATATATATATATATATAATTATATAATTAAAAGTTGTATATCATTAAGGATTTGTGTAGCCACATTAATACCTAAATAGCCACACACAGGTGAGAATAGCGTAGGCATATAGGGCTGAAGTAAATTAAAAGTTGCAGCCATATTAAAAGGCAAACCTGCCATGCAAAAGTTGCAGCCATATTAAAAGGCAAACTTGCCATGCAAGAGTTGCGGCCAAATATAGGTAGTTTTGTATGACATTAGAGTTCAATAGCAGGTCGCCCATGTCAAAAAACATTGTTGCCACGTGAATAAGGACGATATAGCAGTCTTTAATGGCAAGTTAATGCTGTCATAAAAGTATGCACGTAAACACACTTTGAACAAGTCAAACTGCCACACATAGAGAAGGTGGTGTGAGAATTTCACTACTGTTTTGTAAGCATTTAAAAGGCAGTTGTCATGCAACCTATAACCACCAATGCTTGAACCAAATATCAAGCAATATGGAAGGTAAAAGCCACGATAAGAGTTGGGAAACAAACCGGAGTGTCTAAGCCATGCGCAGTTCCAAATAGAGAGCTTTGACTGAGTAAAAATAACATGTGTGATGCTGTGAATACCACAACTTGGCAAGGAACAAATTCATATTACTTTGGACTCCGTGTGCACTTTGAAATGAGAGCATTTTGTTGAGTTTTTGTAGAGCAAATCATATGAAGGAAGAAGTCAGCAGGGGTGTGGCATTTGTGAGAGGCATGAGAGAGTTTTGTGAGATTAAAATGCAATCATTTCAGCCAACAAAACCCACGACTGGCATAGTGAAGAAAGGTGGCGTAGAGCTTAGCTATCTTTCAGCTTGAAACTACTCTTCAAATCTGTATAAAAAGAGGGTTGTGGATTGATGTTTGGTGGATCATTTTGAGAGTTTATTTTGCTGTGTTTATTTTTGTGTTTTTTTAGTGCATTTGTGAGAGTTTTGAGAGAAATTTCATTATGAGTGAGAGCAGGTTGTTCGTGAGGTTGAGAGAATAGACTATTTGATAAGATTGGAGATAGGTTGAATTTGGAGGAGGCAAAAAGTTGAGTTTTTTTGCATTGTGCATAGAGTTGCAAGTTCTTAGTTAGAAACTATATTTTCCGGGCATGCTTAGTTATTCTTAACTATTACTCTTTTAAATTTTTATAAGTTATGTTTTGCTAGTGATTACAAGTGTTTATTCAATTGTTGGTTGTGTATTGTAGCTTTTAAATGTGCTTATACATATAGCAAGAATATATATAAGTTGGGTTAAGGTATCTTATTAGCATAATATATTGCTACCATGATTTTAATGTTTGATTGACATAAGTTAAGTGAAGCTATCTAGAAGGTATTATGACAATATCTAAAATATAGTATGATACATATAATGCTTGCATAAGTTATGTTGTTTGGAAATGCAAAGGGATTGATATCAGGTTAGAAGTAATATATGTCATCATGTCTAGGATTTGATATTATGTATACCTATTTTGGTAGTTTAACCATGGGTGGAGAACTTACGTTCTCAATTGTTTATAACCTTTGGAAGTAGGAGATTAGTTTATTCCCTAGGGGTAGGGTATATACTTGATGTGATTATATTGATATTCAACAATAGGGTTGAAAAACATATTAGAGATATATGCATTTGAATTACCCTTTTAAATGATATTATCTTATACTTGACCAAGAGTCTATACCTATTCACGGTGTGAACCTTGGAATTTCTACTGCTCTAAATGTGCAAAATAACTAAGAAATGGAAATGACAAAATACCAAGGACACCTCAAGATTAGTCAAAAGAGAGATAAAACAAGAAGGAAAATGGACAAAACAAGATAGAAACGATTTCACCTTCCTTGTTGTTGATTTCTCCTTGATTAGCCCTTGCTTGGAATTGATTGTGTGCTCCTTAGATGATTGCTTGAATGTCTAAATGCAAGATTGGAGGTGCAAATGATTAAAAAGATGGCTAGATGATGGTAAATGATTGAGGATTCAAATTGGCAGCATGTAGTTATGAGAATGCAAAGTGTTTGAGAAGGCAAATTGGCAGCATAAGGTTGCTCCAAATGAAAAAAGTGTTGAAAATGCCCTTGAAGAGGGGGTATTTATAGAAGAATTTGAATTCTCTAGAGAATTTAACGGTCAAGATTGCTCCTTCAAGGCCAAGATGAAGGGCTGTGGTGGGTTGAGAACCCACAAGCCCTCACATCTTGACATGTGGAGGGTGAAGTGGCCAAGGGGATATGAGATGGAAATGAGTTGTCAAGAAGGTACATGAGGTGGAAAAAGGACATGCACCTTGGGGAGTGAGAAGATTCCCACAAAAAGGGATTTCTTGTCCCCAAGTGGGAGTGAAAGAGACATTTGAGGAATTTTGGAATTCTTCAAAAATCTACATGGGAAAAGGAAAGGTGCTTGGGGAAATAAGTGTGAATTAAAAATTCACATTCCTAGGATGATCTAGAGGGTAAAAGGTGGGCTCCAAAAAGGTGGGACTTGGTCACATGTGGAGATTGTGACAAGTCCAAGGTTGGTCACATGTGGAGATTGTGACAAGTCCAAGGTTCTAGAAGCCTTGAAAGGATGGAATGTGAATTAAAAATTCACATATAAAAGAGGGGAATCTAGGAAGAATAAAAAGGAATTAAAAATTCCTTGGAGAATGATTAGGCTTAATTAATCAGTAATTAAAAGATAAATGAGGATTAGAAGCCAACTTGCAAAAGTTGGAGGATGTGACACATCCTAATCAAGGATTAGGCATGTGTACATCCTTAATGAAGAAATTAGGAGATGGATTAGGATTAGATGAAAATGACATGTGAGGAATTAAATAAATGTAATATTTATTTAATTTATTTGATGAAAAGAAGATTAAGGAGGGTAAGGTATTTAATTATTAATTAAATACCTTAGGGATTTAGCAGAATTAAAGATATTAATTAAATAATAGTAATATTACTTAATTAACTCGAATAAGAGGATGTTTAGATGAAAAGTGATAAATTTGGATAAAGTAAGTGTCCAAATTTAGATGTCTACATTTTGCCCCTCTTTGAGATGGTGTTACAAAGTAGCATCATTTCAAAGAATATTAAAATATAGAACTTAGAAGAAGATGGTTAGATTGGAAAAGATGCCCCAGTCATTCAAAGAAGTGACTAAGAAGGAAGATGAAGATGATGAAAATTAGGGATGAAGGATTCCCCCTCGAGAGAACATGCGGGTTGAAGAGAACACGTGTGTGCTCTCGAAATAGATGATGTGATGCAAGGGGAGATGAGGAAGATGATGCAAGGTGACGGGTAAGAGAGTAAGTGATATGGAGATGGATGAAGCACAAATGGATTTGAGGACAAAAGGTGATGCTGCCCCAGTCAAGGTTCAAGCCAAAAAGGGGTTTGAGGATGGATGGAGTGTTGTCAATGAGGGAATTAAGGACCCCAAAACAACACGAGGATAGGGAAGGATACATCCCACTGAGTGGTATTGATGAGGGAAGGATACATCCCAAAACACCACTAAAAGATAGGGAAGAATACCTCCCAAGGATGATGATGAAAGTGTTGTTGATGAGGGAAGAATACATCCCAAAACAACACCAAAGGGATAGGGGAGAATACCTCCTGATGATGATGATGAAAGTGTTGTTGATGAGGGAAGAATACATCCCAATACAACACCAAAGGGATAGGGAAGGATACTAAGGGATGATGACGATGGGTCAGGGCTGGTAACGAGACTGGGGACAAGACCAAGGATTTGATTAGGTGATTTATGCGAGATTGAACAGATGAGGAGGAGAGTGATATGTGAGATGGAGAAAAGGATTGTAAGATTTGGTTTGATATCCAAAGATTTGGACTGCAGATGGATGAAAGCTCAGATTAGGGGTTTGGTTAAACTCATATTGGGATAAGATCAAAGCTCATATTAGGATTGGATTGAAGACTAGAATGAGTGAAGGATATGACTGGATTGATGCTACACTGAGTTTCGGAGTTTAAAGGGGCGCAAAGTGTTGACAATCAGATTTTTTTTCCAATTTGGCAATTTTCAAAAATTCTCAAATTTTGCCATTTTAGGAAACCTTATGGATGTATGTTTGAGAGTCCCAATTTTTTCCCAGAAATACCCATTGGTGAGATAGGATGAATTGCCAACTAACATCCCAAATTCGAGATATGCATTTTGAGTTATGAGCGAAAACAATTTTTCAAAATGCTGGAAAAAACACTAAATTGGGATTTTGAGGGTCAAGATGAAACTTTGAGGCCTCGAAAATGGGTCAAAACGGGTTCCAACAGTTTTACCTGTTGGAAATCCACTCGTTATCGCATAACGCAACTACTCGTCAAATTTCAACTCAAAAGGACACCCGAGTCAAAAGTTATGGCCTCCGGAAGTGTCGGGGTAAAAATCAAAAATCAATTTTGAAAATTTGAAGACATGGGTTTTGTTCGTTAGAAAAAATGAGGAACTAGGTCGGAATCAGTTTGTTTAAAAAAGGTAAAAAATTAGTGGAAAATTGGGG
>VDFB02373318.1:0-19078 GCA_007258455.2 Sequoia sempervirens
ATTTTTTGATGATCATCACTATCTAGTTTCCATTTTCTTTGGCCACGTGCATGTGGAACTGCATGGAGATGTAGAGTGGCAACAATTATTAATTGACTATATTGATATACCTTGTTATCAGGTTGATAGTCAACAAAATGAATCCCATGCTAAACAAATTTGGCTTGCTTTAGATATGTCCCTTGTACTACAACAGAACCTGCATGGTAAACATGAACCTAAGGTAAGACATATGAACGTGTGTGCAATATTTTCGTGCACAAGGTTTGTACAATATATATTTAATGTTTATAATGTAATGTGCACATGTGAATACAATGTATATAAAATTTTAAATTCAAACTCACCTGTGGGAAATAACATTCCATCACTTGTTTTAGGTTATGTTAGCTTATTCCTCTCTTCTGTGCAACACAATAAATAATAACTAACACCTTCGATATTTTCAGGCTCTACTATGACTGCAAAACATCTCCTATACACCAAATTTACACAAAAAATCTAAAAAAATTAGAAATGTCTCTAAAGATCATTAACTAGATATATATAATTAACTAGATATATGGCAAATTTAAATTATTGAAAACTTACCGTTATTGCCTTTTCTAACCAATCCTGAAATATGGTCATAATCAATTGAAATCAAAGGAATGTCTTCAAATCTTTTCTTCCTTGTCTTCATCATATGTTTCTAAAACAACTAGTGGCACTATATCCCTTTTACCAACATATCCAAGTTCTTGATTGTTGCATGTATAATTAGAGTTTCCCTCAATGCACTCGGTGCAAAAACAAGAGTAATCCCTTGTGTCTAATATCCATCCATGGCGACTATCTGAACTCCTAACACAATGCAAAGATTTTGTTTTTTCTACCCTCTTGCATCCATGCATCGATCTTCTATCCATGCCTAGATACATATGTACAACAAAAAACCTATGTGAACAAATATGTATATATATTTTAAATTTAAATAAATTCAAATTTTTGATTTAATGTAATTTATACATACCCGATATCTCCCAAAACACTCTATGTGGAATGTGTGGGTTTGTTCTTGAAGATGTGCTAACCACATTTGATGCAAAGTGTTTCTCGCACCATTCAACAACATCACGTGCATTGTCTAGATGATCTTCTGGATAACTCTCATTTGATGCTTTCTTAAAGCTCATTTGATGCAAAAAACTCCAAACATGTGGTATTTTTGTAGATTTTATGATATCTACAAAGTGCATAGAATAGTAGTGAAGATTTAGTTGTGCCACACATCCATCTGACCATACAAAATGATTTTCAAATTTGACACCCCTTCTTCTCAAATTCTCAAAAAATATTGTAAAACAATGTTGGACAAAAGTGTGTCATGCTCTTTATCATCACTAATATAAAAGTGATATTCTTTTTTAATGACTCATTCTTCATTTGTACTCTCAACACCATCCAATTCTGATTGTGCATGTCGATAACACACATGAACCATAATAGTGATCTGCTTTGAAAAGTAATACTCTGATTGAATCTCCTTTTGATGTACAAAGGAGTAATTTTCTGCAAAGTCAACTACTAATAGAGCTATTCCATGTGGGAAAGTATCTCTCAATGTTTGGAATTGTTGTGCTTGCCACTTAGAAAAAATAGAATGTTGTATGTATGGTGGTATCAATTTTTGAAAATTTTTCCATAAATTTTTCAATGGGAATCTCCTCTTCTACATAGTTCAACCTTGTGGATTCTTTCCCAAAATTTGTTTGCAACTTTACATACTTGTACCTGTGTCAGTAAAATATGTGAATAACTAATAAAACACACTTGATCAATGAAACATTACATCAAAGAATCCAAATAACTTGATCTATGAGAAATTGAAACAAATAAACTCTCTAAAAATAGTACTTACCTCTTGCAATTCTTGTCTTTGTTAGGTGGGTATCCTCAATTCTTGAAGGAAATTTAGCCAAATTTCCACATGTCTCTAAAATTCCTTTTATGCGAATTTATTTGGGGTCCATTTTCATGATCATAATATAGACTTTATGAACAAACTTTCCTGTTTAGGAGGTGCATTTTAGAAACCCATGCTTTCTTCTCTCATCTTTTGAAACATACGATAGTAGAGATCCAAATTCAATATGATAACGACAACAACAAGTTTTAAAAGCTTATTATCTTCACATAATATGGCTTTAACCTTTGAAACATTGTTTGCCAAATCTTTATATGAGGATATGCATTACAAAAGTTCATATACATCTCAAATTGTGTTATGTCTAGCCAATGTTTGATATGATTTTCATAAATACTAGGTCCAATCCTATATCTTATAACATCTCTAGTATTTGATGATGGATGAGTCCGATCATGCCAAAAACTTGAGACCAAGTTCCTAACAACATCTTCAATCCTGTCAGAATGGGGAGCTCTACACATAATTGCCCAATTGCCTTCTAAACTCTCATCCAAAAACTTTACCTTTTTCTCATATTTTATCAATGTGTTTCTACTATAACCAATTTTAGTTGAAAGTGCTGACATTTTTCTTTTTCTTGCTATATCTTGATGTACAATAGATGTCAACATCACCCTTCTTGTAGTGGCCTTATCCATAGTTCGAGATCCTTTCCCAATGGAATCTAAACCCTTTTTAACATTTTGAACAATATCTTTTTGTAATCCCATGTGTTTCTTCTTATTTGATGCCGAATGTACACCCAACAATTGTAATGACTCTTTGAGCTCATCACGAAGAAGTAAATGTGATAACAATTGGGTTTTTTCAAGTGTATCAAGATGATTGAAATGATGATTGATCATTCCATTTACAGATTTAGTCATTGACCTCTTTCTCTTATTATAAGGCTGGTTGGCATAATATTTGAGTTTCTCCATATCCATTTCCAGTAAATGATCTAATTCTATGAAAATTTGTTTCCCACCTTCTCAACTAGTTTTATATGCTCATCCATACTAGTAGGAGGAAGTGATCCTGACCCCTCTCCAACATGCATTGTTTGAACTTGTGCCTCCTCCCTATCTTCAAGGACCATGCATTCTTGAGCGGATTCATTTGATCCAATGTCTAGATTTGGCTTGACTTGAGCATGAAAACTTCCTACTTGTTGAGCCCTTCCTACACATGTGTCACAAAATATTTTGCAAACAAAAGTGAGAGATGATGTTAAATATATAAGTGAAGTTTATGTATGCAAACAAACAAATTGATAAAACATGATGAGCTATAAGTGAGAGAAGTTTGTGCTAGTTTTATATGCTCATCCATACCAATAGAAGGAATTGATCTTGAACCCTCTCCAACAAGCATTGTTTGAACTTGGGTCTCATCCCCTTCAAGGTCCATGTGTTTGCTGTGGTTGGTTGGAATAAACATCAGATTTTGTTTCGACTCACCTTGAGAATCCCTGACATAAAACATAAAAATAATTTGAGAACATTGAAGTGATGAAAATAAAATATGAAAGACACAAAACACTATAAATATTGAAACAAAAAGAATTGGCTTAAGGAATTGGAGTCAAGGATCATATAAACATTGCAACTTGCATGACCATGATGACTTGAGGAAATTTAAAAGTATTTATAGTCTTTCAAGCACAATGATGGTTAGAAACCTTCAAAGTAAAAGTACTAAACACACACTTGTGAGTGAGAGAGAGAAGAAACAAGCATGTACCTTGTTTGTTTCTATGATAATTTTCCAAGTTTTGATCACACACCTCTTTGTTCTTCTTCTTTTTTTTTGACAATTTTGGATTTAGGATGCATTTTTCTTTTCTTTGTTGTCCCATTTTCTTCTTCAACTTAATGATGACTCTAAACAAGTCCTCTACCAACTTAGTTAAATTATCCTCCAAATTTTCCCTTGATTGATAAAAATGAAAAGTTGTCGAGCTCCAATATTTGCCTCCTTGATAAATGTGCAAAAACTTCTCCAAAATCTGCGCTACAAGTGAATCAAAATTATTGAAGTGTACATGGAATAACTAGATCTAGTTTAAATGAATCAAGTAGTAAACAAACAAGTTATTTCATTGTGGAGTTTTTTGTTATTTAATTCATAGGTATGCGTATATCTAGTAATTTTAGAATTTTGGTAAAGTGTCAAAAAATGTATAAATATTAGAGGTAAAATTTGAATTGAATTTTCTTAATTATATTTGAATTGAATTTCAAGTTAGTTGTCAAAAATGTATAATAGGGGTATAATTTGAATTAAATTTTCTTAATTAAATATTTGAATTGAATTTCAAGTTACTTGTAAAAAATGTATAATAGCTAGATATAATTTGAATTGAATTTTCTTAAAATTATATTTGAATTCAATTTCAAGTTACTTGTCAAAAAGATTATATCTTGTTCTCAACTCAATGGTTCATGTTGTTTAAGTCATTTTTAAAAAAATATTTATTGTGATCAACATGAATGAACTTAATTATAAAGTGGCATTGATTTCCCTAAAATTCTACTGAGATCAAATGTATATTGAATATAAGGAAATGTAAGTTGTAAGAGATCATAAAATAAAGAAAACATGTACAAAATATTGAATATTTAAAACAAATGAATACATATATTATGTGTAAAGCAATGTTTAAACCATAAGCAAACACATGTACATATGTAGAGTTCAATACATATAAACATAACACATATTATAAGCAAAGAGGCAAATGTATGTATATATCATATAAGAAAATATATGTGCATTATATCATAAAAGAAAAATGTAAATTAAAGATTATCTAATGTCGAATACTAAAGATCAAAAAATAAGCAAATATGTATATCATATAAGCAAGTGTAAGTTAGAGATCATCAAATATCAAATACTATTTTAAAGATCATCATATAATCAAATACACATGTGATAGATCATAAATCCTAGAATGCATGTGTGCAATAGCAGATGTCTACTCTAGGCGAATGGCCATCGAATGAAATGGTCTGCTCGATGGATGTGCTAAGCCTTGCAAATAAAATTATTGTACAAGATGTGTTAAATACATATAATTTTTAATAAATAAATTTTATGAAGTTATTTTAAAAATGAACTTGTGTGCAAATATCAATCTAGAGCTTGTATTTATCTGTACTTGCATAAATATATATTTTATGAAAACTCACATGTCAACTGATAGTAGATTCATCCACAGAGTCACATCAATCATGCACACGATCTAGACCAAGGCTAGGAGTGATATGAGGTATGTCCACCTATAACAATATATATACACACATATATATCAACTTAAATGAATATCTAGTTTAAAAGAAATTTAAAAAATAATGAAAAAAGAATTGAAACATGCACATGCACACATACATGCACATCATCTGATATCGGATGACCTAAGTCCTCTGAAACATTTGCCTCCACCATATGGACCAAGCGATCAAGAGACGAATCAATATCTGCATCCATTTGATCTATCATATGGAGTGCGAGGAAATGATGAATGTAGGGACTATGAAGATGAATAATTATGGAGTGATGATGAACAGTAATCGACATATCAATACGACCCATGATGCGTGCGACAACCATTATGAACTGCCAGGTGGATTACGATCGCGCTGGTCTTTCGGCCGAGAGTGATGGGATCACCGGAATAAATGACCTCTATGTCTCAAATGATCTGCAACATGCTCTATACTGATCCCATTGTCTAATGCAATGTGGGAATATGCCTCCAATAGGTCCTCAGCCAAACAATGTAGAGTCATGCATGACATATCTCTTGTAAGTGCATCAAGCTGTGTAGGAGTAGGGATGTAACCCAGCTTTGTAAAAGGATCCATGGTGGTCCATTATAACGAAAATGGTGTGGTCGAGGAATAATACAGATATCAATCTTGCGGCCTACATGATCATCGAGATATCTAGTGGTGGCGGCCCATGAAATGTCACCCTGGTCATCCAATTCTTCCTTTTGAGGAAGCAACAACAACCTCATGCTATGGGGGCTAGAGGCTGGAGTGAGAAGCGGGGGCACAATCACCAACCAATACCTAAACATTGGGGGTGGTCTATGCGCTCGGCGATGAAATGGAGCCTATCAGCAATCCTACCATGCCTGACCAACATATGGTGGAATGTCAGTGTAGTTAACTGAGGAGCCCAAAATGGACCTTTCGACATACAAGCTACTAAATAAAATATAATGGAATCGGTCATTGTTTGGGTATAGACCACGTGCTGCTAGAAATTGTGGGTAGATCAATGAGGCCATAGCATGATTGACACATCTAGTGACCTGGTATCCCCTAACCTTACGCACATTTAGATAAAATGGAAAACAAGTGGCTTTTATCATTTCTTTGGTGATACTATCTTGTATTTGTTTAAGGGGAACGTCACCATGTACTTCTTCCCGCATGCGGGAAAGAATAGCAGTCACTCTATCTGGGGAATATGCACTAGTCCTCTCAAGTTCATCTTTTAGTTTTTCTAGACTATGCAATATTAACATGCATGGTTCACTATATATCCTCGGGTTTGCACCTTGTGCTAATGAATCTCTCAATTTTTTATCTCATTACTAGTATTTGCAAACAAAGAATGGGGCATAGATTGGAACATGATCTGCATTTTCCATGATATATATATATATATATATATATATATATATATATATATATATATATATATATATATATATATATATATATATATATATATATATATATATATATATATATATATATATATATATATATATATATCAAGTACACCTAAAAATATTGGACTTTGGTAAATAATATATCTAGATAAAGGAATACAAATCTAAAATAGAGCTTGTAATAATTCATCTACTCATCAATGTATTTTCATGCTAATGCTTGATTTAAAAGAATTGGAGACAACTATAATCTATAACATTACATCCTTAAATGGTTCAAATTTTAAATGAAACCATGAAAGAAAGAATAAGAATACAAAGATTAAAGTATAAAATCATTTGAAAATAATTGGGGATAAAAATATTTAATCTAATAGTTGTTAACATAAATGAACTTCAATTATATAGCCAAGAACATCAAAAAATTATAGATTGGAAAGCAAAATAAATATATCATATTACTTGAATCAAATCTAATAAAGTTTGACTTCATTGCATACTTGTTATAAATATCTCACATGAACCAATGAAACTCAATGTGTCTCCAAATTACATAAGAAGAGAGAACCTAAATGTGAAGAAGAAAAAGAAATTCAAAATCCATCTTTTTGTAATGAGTTTGTTAACATTTAAAAACATTCAAGAACCCCAAAATGGTTTGAAATTGATGAGCATAATATAAATTCTTGAAGGCAAGAGGTCATCACAAACCACTCGATTGTGGGCTTCAAAAATTTTCAATGAATGGTTTTCCAATAAGATGTATTAACCAAAATATTCCAAATTTTTATACAATTACTAAAGATGTACAAAATGAGACCTTTACTAAATAAATTTCAAAATGCATCATTAAATATATATTAACATCATCCACACTCTAATTAAGAACATTAAAAACAACACCGAACACAAAGAGATAAAATTAAAAAGTTCCAACTAATGATGTTATAATAATCCTCCCCAAGTTGATCCTCTCATCCCAATCATCATACTTAATGTTTTGGTACTTGAATCATGTTTATTATATTATGTGCTCCTCAACACTATGTAAATTAGAACTCTTAATAAACATGTTTTTTAAGAGGAAGCATTTTCTCTTTCTATTACCATAATGATTATTCTTGTTTTTGTAACTTGGTATTTCTACTTGTAGATTTTCAACTTTTTATTATGTAAATCATTCTTTGATACCCAAGTAGTTTAAAGGTTTTCTTGAATCTTATTTAGTTTTTAGATTTAAGTGCTTTCTCATTGTCTAATTTCTTAATCAAATCTAAACATTGTTCGATCCTTATTTCCTTCTAATACCAAAATCATCCTCTTTTCCTAACTATAAGAAGTCATAGTTCAATCCCACCATGGTTGTGAATCAAGCTAAAATTGGTATGATTGGGAATATGCATGATACTAAATTTATCATAATGGAGAAGAATCATTTGACCATGAGGCCCTTGTTGAGAAAATGGTAATCAAGATATAGCTTTGATGCACACAACCTTTCTTTGGATCTTGCAAATTTGGCTAGTAATATTAATCCTAGTACAATGATTGATCTCCTTCATATACTATGTTGATTAATAATCCATGTGGAAAGAAAGTACTTAAAGTTAAATAGGTAAAAGGATAAGCTCAACAATCCCTTTGAGTGATGTGCCATTTTCCCTCCATCCCAAGCTTCTTCTTCATGTATTCCTCCTTATTGTTTTACTCCTATCTATCTTATGCAATTTATTTCTCCTTCCACCAAATCTCCCCAAATTTATCCTCTCCTTTTTCCTAGATCTCATCTCATGCTTACTTATTATGATGCACATAGTTCTCTTGTCTCCACATTAGTTCTCATTAGTTTTGTTTACACTTCCCATGTTCCCCTCACTATGATATTCCTATGCAAGTCTTTGTCACTCCACACTCATTTATTATGTCACAACAAATTTATACACCACCTTCCATTTCTCATCTTGCCACTTTCATTCATGTCCTTAATCCTAGTGTGCCTCTATCTACCCTTGACATTATTGTTTAAAGGCTTGTTGAGATGAAAAGTAATGTTGATTCCTTACCTAATGGAAACAAAAAAAGACATACATATAAAAATCAAACACAATTCAATTTCTATTAAAAATTTTACATATCCATTTTTGTTGGATTTTTGGATCCTAGATTTGAGATGCACAATGTTAAAGGAGATCCCATGACACATTCAAGGTTCTTTAGTGCTAAATATTTGGATTTTGTGTATGATGATAAGTTATTGGCTAAGTTCTTCCCATGAAATTTAATAGTATTATCTTCCATTTGGGTCTATTTTTTAATATTGAAATTGGTCAATGCAAATATTGGGATATTGGATTGAAGTTTATTATTTTAGATTTTTTTTGTAAACAAGGATCTACAAAGTATATACATTCTTAACATTTGCATGTGCAAGTGAGATGAATGTTAAGAACTAAAGTTGTTAGAGGCTACCACACTTAATTATGGATCTTCTAATGCTTCATCTACATCATCCTACCCTTGTAAATTTGAAAAAGAAAATTATTTCCAAAAGGATAGTAAAAGAATGGAAATGACCATTGTACAAACTATACATTATAAATGTTTCTAATATAATTATGACTCTAAAGCCTCCAACTTTTTCCTTTGTAAAATGTGCTTCAAAATTTACTTAGTGCTTGCATGATTACACTTCCTCCTATTAGGCCATTAGATAAATCTAAAGTTATTCCCAAAAGATATAATGAGAAAGAATTTTGTTATTAAATTGTTGAGTTAATTGTAATTATACTCAACATTTTATGGGATTAAGGAATAATTGATTAAGGATTTGATTGATAAAAAAAAAAAATAGGTTGAGAGGGTTAATATTGGGGTCAATCCTTCAATTGTTCCTCCTAATGAAAATTTAAATATTTTACACTAAATAAATCTAATAAAATGGTTTTATATGAGGGTCATGAGATTGAGGTACATATACATGTTGACGAGCTTGAAATCATTGATTCACCTATGTATGTGAGGAATGATTTGTTGGTATTAATAAAAATTATAAGGGTACTTATTCTTCTTCTTATGTACTAGTGATTTACTTTTATAGAAATTTCTATGGACTAACCAGTATTCAAACTTAGGACCTCCCATTTGGTGTTAGGATGCTCTACTATTGAGCTAATGGCTCACATTGTGATGAGTCCTTTTATGGCTTAGGTGTGTATCATTTCTCCAACACACTCCCTTGAGCCACAACATAGGTGTCAAATGCACCTAGCTTGGCTCTAATACCATGTTGAAATTTCCATGAACTAGTTAGGATGCAAATCTCCACCACTAAGCTACCCACCCACTTTATGACAAGTCAATTTACGTTTAGGTATGCTAATTTTTTCGACACCTTTTTCACATTGTGAGATATTACCAAATAATTATAATGGTCCTTTGGTTTTGTGTGGATCATGAACCATGTAAGGGTGTGTTTATTGATCTTACTCACCAATAAAATGTATGCATTGAATAATTTTTGTTTTATCATCATTTTATAAACAAGCATATGCATATTTGAGGGTTTATTTAAAATTGACTAATGATATGTTGATTGAAACTATAGGATTCATTATTTTACCTTAATTTTTTGGTCTAAAAGATGAGGGAAGTTCTTATTCTATGTCATATTATTTCTCCTTTAGATGTATCTCATATTTTACTTGGGTATCCATGGATAAAGCAATATCAAGCAACATCATCTATGTCATGCCATCAAGGTATCAAATATGTTTGAACACTAGTAAAGAGGTTACAATTGCAAGAGATCCATATATGCCTTTATTTTAGATTAAGTCATTTAACCTTAAATAATTTTAAGAACATACCTAAGGATCCTCTATATAAGTGCAAGGATTCTTTGCCTAATTTGTAAAAATTTCAAAAGGAATAACAATGGTGGGAAAATCAAGACAAGATGCAACAATTTAGAATTCCTAAAGGGTTTACAATTATTAGAGCCAAAGTAGGTTATATGTAGGTTTTATATTATAAAATGATTCAAGAATCTATAAGGCCAAAAGAACCATAAGCATTGCAAAATTTAGTTTAGAAGCATAAGGGATTGGATATTTTCATTCCTAAACATGGTTTTCATAAAAAAAATTACTCATGTAGCAAGCACACTATAGAATTGACAAAGAGGGTTAGGGTTTTTAGCTTCATTTGTTATATGGAGATATTTTATTGTAATGTACATAATCAATGATATGATTCTTGATTTTTTATAAGATTTAATATTATGACACCTTAACAAACCAATCTATGACTTTCATGGTTCACTCCTACATGTATGAAATTTACATTTTCATCTACAAGTTTGACCCTAAATTTGTAGTTTTAAAATTATTTTGTGACCTTGACCCCTACACTTCTAGTCTTTAGGAATTTATTTATCTCCATTTTTTAGACTATGTTGGGAGCCATTATAATGTTTTTTTGCACTAACTTTGGGAGGAAACTCATTTTTCCTTACTCAAACCCTTGGATTGATTTAAAAAAATTGAACAAGTTAAAATACATGCCAAATATAAATGCAAGTTCAATGGGTGTAGTTTTGAATTATAGACCTCTCATCCCCTAGAAAATAGTTGATAGTTTTGATATTCATTTTTCTCTTCAAAGGTGTTTAACAAGACAAAAATATGTGCAAAACGGGGAAGAAAAATATTATATTGAAAATGCTTTAAAAAATTTCAAACAAATGCAATTTGAATTCATTTTAACCTATCAATAGTGCTCGATATGCAAATTGGAATGATGAATTTTGAACAGACGAACTCAAATTTTCTTTCACCGGAAAGGAACACCTTCGTTTGGTCGCCGTCACGCTCTCGGGTTGCCGCATGCACCAGGGACAGTAGGGACAGTGACTGGTAAAACAACATGTAAAAGTGATAGGTTAAAATGAATGATTTTTTTCTTTTTGTCATATTAAGGGGGTTCGGTCGAACCCATGTTCTACCGGACCTATTTAAATATATATATTTTTTATTTAGGGATTCTATGGTTCGGTCGAAGCATGGGTTCGGCCGAACCCAATGGTTCAGCCGAACCAAAGAAACGGTTCGGTCGAGCCATTGGGTTTGGCCAAACCCATTCAATATGGTGAAAAAAAATGTGAAATTTCCTTCCTCTAATAAAGTGTAAACCACTATTCTAAAGCCACCCAGTGAGTTGTGAAAAGGAAAGGGAAATGAGCTTTAACACCTCAATCAATAGAGTGTATTGTTGACAAATGTTCTAATTGCTAAATCTTCATGTATCCTTCTCTAAGATAGTGAATCTTATCAGGTCCTTGTAATTTGTATCTTGCCCTATGGTTGTATGCCTTAGTACTACAAGTCTCTTGTATCTTTCCCTAAGGTTATGCACCTTAACTTGCAAGTCCATAGGCAGTGAACCTTAAATTTATGGTTCAATTAATAGCCACCAATTTGAAAACTTACACTAGTATAAATATATTAGACCAAAAATCAAAGGATTTTTTACATAAAAAACAAAGAATTGATTTTTCACAATGAACAATTGTTGATTATATTTTTATTTTCTCACAAAAAACCAAAATAATACATATTGGACAACCAAAGTACCTAGTAGTTAAATATTTTTCATATATAATTGCATAATATATTATGATGTATGGTTCATACATTATGGATTCATTCATATAAATGGATTATATATCCATGCAACTATACATATTTCATACAAACACTAAAATCTTAGTATAAAAAAAAATGAAATATTTTTTCCCACAATATAATTAATTTAACATGAATCTTTGTCTCTCGACCCCTCTAAACTGAACCATGATATTTAAAAGTGACTAGAAATCTACAATATTTGGTTAGAAAAACTTACAAAAATGAAGGTTAAAGAGGGACAAAGTTGCATCGAGTGTGCCAAATATGTGTACAACAAAAAATAATATAAATTATACATTAAAGCCTTGAATATTAAAACTATTTAATATCTAACTAAACATCTTAGTAAGAACAAGAAAGCATAAAAAATGAATGAAGAAATAAATCTCACCTATACAACTCTGGTCACACCATGAAAGTAGTTGGAGTAAAAAGATTATTGTTGAAAGGGACATGGTTTCTCATAGCAACAACATGAAAGTGCATTTCTGAAGTTAGTTCAGTTTTTAAAATGACTTAGAGATAGGTAGATGTATAGGTTTTAGATTGGATTAATAAAAAATCAAGATTGATGGAGGGATCAATGATTAAAATCAATTTATTTAAGTAGTTGCGAACTCAAAGGTGGAGATAAAAAGAGAATTTTTTTAAAAAAATTATAGAATTTTAGGTGTAAAAGCTAGGATTTAATAAATTAATTTTATTAAATAATGTGAGATAAGAATGAAAATAAATAAAATAATGTAACACTTATTTATTAGGACTTTATGGAAATAGAATAGGATTTAGGAAAATGGATTATGATAATTAAACAATTTATTTTAATTAATTAATTTAATTAATTAATAAAGGCATATGTGATAGGCAATTTTAGCATGCGTATTTGTAGATATCTACAAATCTATCTAACAAGGATCCTACATTAGAATTATTTTGATTATATAGTAGTTCGACCACTATGTTGTTATCTTGTTGGCTTGCACACACTTTTCTAGGTGTGATGACACTCTACACACCTTTTGTGAAATAGTGTATTTAATGTATTTATAAATATTAATATAGACATGCAATATTTATCAAAATGGATGTGCTGATACAATTTATTGAAAAAATATATATTTTTATTTTCAAAGACATAATTCATGCATGTGGTTGTCAATTGCAACCATATTTTCTTTTATTTTATACACCTTAAAGGGTGTAGTTACACACATGTGTGTGCACATACTTATTAGTGTCTTCCTAAATTCTAACTACATGTATTTATTTTCAACTAATGATTACCTTAACACATTTTAATTGAATTCTTAAGTTTGTGACACCACATAGACTATTAACATCAAAATGTGGCAAATATTTTTCCTATCATTATTGGTAAAAAATGGACTATTGACTATTAAACTCAATAATATTTAAAAATAGCCTTCATTCCACCTTCAAATAATTAATTTACATAAACTCACTTTTAATTATATTTTAACTACTAAAGAAAACTCCAACACAATCATAGAGTGGTCAATAGTTTATTTCTTGAGCAATATGTTGTCATCCTTTTCTTTTTTAAAATTAATAAAGCATTTTCTTCAATAAAAATTGTCAATTTCATATTCTAGAAAGAGGCCGAATTCATCCATCTTGTACTGAACTCTAAAGAATAAAAAACAATTCGTGTTTGATTTTATTATGACAAGCTCTTTTTCATTTTAAAAGAAGTTAATAGTCTATTTCTTGAGTAATACATTGTCTTTCTTTTCTTTTGTTTTTCACATTTATAAAGTCCTTCAATAAAAATTGTCAATTTCAGATTTTAAAAGAGATTTTGGGTGTACTAAAATAGTGCTGGGTTCCTCCCACCTGTACCAAACACTAAAAGATAGAAACACAGAATTAGTGTTTGATTTTCTTATTAGAAAACATTTTCCATTTAAAAAGAGATCAACCGTCTATTTCTTGAACAACATGCTGTGGTCTTTTTATTTTTTAATTAATAAAACTTTATCTTCAATAAAAGCTGTCAATTTCAAACTGTAAAAAAGGGCCCCCATGTACTAAAAGGGCGATTGATTCCTTCCACCATGTGCCAAGCAGTAAACGATAGAAACACATAATTCATGGTTGATATTATTCTTACAGGTCCTTTTCCATGGCAGACCTGAATAAAGTAGGCCGCACTTGATTTTTTTAAAGCTTGACTGAGAGTAGTTAAGTACAAATGCGATAGATTAAGCATGGACTGGAAAAAAAGATTTACTACAACTTGGTGGGTAGTTTAAAAGTAGAAACAGTGATGGTGTCTGGCCACCACCAAAGGTACTCTAAATGGCTCTTGAATTCAGACGTCTCAAGTTCTTCCGGATGCGCTTTCACATATTTCCTGAAGTCGGCGGGTCCCGCGAGGAGCCCCATATTGTCTGCACATATTCCGCTGCCATTGCCCAGCATCGCATTTTCCTTCAATAGAAGATAGTCTGACATATAACAGGATTTCCAGTGGTCTAGGAAAACAAAATCAAAATGAGTGGAATTCATCTCCTCCAGAAATTTCTTGGCTATGTCAAGCCGCTCGTCGAATTTTGCTTCCACCACAACCACTTTGGATGACACCCCTGTCAAACACAGACACTTCAAGTATCAGGTTCAATGTAATATATTATCAAGATGAATATATACAATAATATTATCGATTTCTGAATTTGAATGTGGGTAATTTTATATTATTGGTGTTTCAGATAAACTTCATGATCTACCATCAAAATTAGATAACTATTCTTTGTGGACAATTTTATAACATTATCGTTTCAGATCAAACTTTATGATCCATCAGCAGAATTAGGTAACCAAAAAATAGAAAAAAATCGATGAGAATGAATCATGTGAGTAATTTTATAACATTGACATTTTGCATCAAACTTTATGATCTACCATAAAAATTAGGTAACTATTCTTTGTGGACAATTTTATAACATTGTTAGGTAACTATTCTTTGTGGACAATTTTATAACATTGTTCTTTCAGATCAAACTTCATGATCCATAATAAAAATTGAATAACTAAAAAATAAAGAGAAATCAATAACATAAACCATAAAATTTCATCCAAAACATTGATATTATTAAATTACACAGTCAAATCCAAATGATATCTGTGAAAACTTCATTCTTGTAATATACACAGTTTCAATAGCTAAACACGGTACCTGCGTGGTCGATCATTTGCCTGGCGATGTTGCAATTGCCTGCGCTCATCTCAAAAGTCAGAAGCTTGCTGCCCTCCTTGTGCAGCTGCGAAGCAATCCTCACAGCAGAATAGCCGCAGAATGTCCCGAGCTCAAGAACCACCCGTGGATTATATGTCTGAAGCGCCTTATCTAAAATGGGTCCCTTGTCGTCCCCAATGTTCATTAACCAGCCAGAGGTCTTTGCATAGGCGTCTATTACATTTAAGACGGAAAGAGGATTCCCCTTTTCAGCCGTTCTGAGGACATGGTCGAGCAAAGCCTTCTCTCGCCCGTCCCCTACTTGACCCGTCGCAAAGATCTCCTTAATGTTAATCATTGCTTTCAGGAAGGAAAAGGTCGTGGACAGAGCTGCGAGAGCCATGTTGATCTGTAATGAAGATTTAGTGTTGGGAGCCTTGTATAGGATGTATATTTATTGTAATACATCACGCCCTTTCCCTTATTAAACAAGCTTGTGGAAAGAGTCAGGAAAGCCCAATTGTCAAGGCTTTTCCATGACCTCATGATTAACACCTGCGAGAAAATATCTGCATTTCCTACGAATCTTGTGTCACGCAAAGTCAATATATCTAGAACTGCAGTGGGGGAGGCGGACAAAGGTCTAACCTCGTGGAGTAAGAAGTCACTAAGGGGGATGAATGTCAAAGGTCTAACCTCGTGGAGTAAGAAGTGTCAATCAATCTTTGATTTATTGGTAAAGATTTGAAGGAGTCTATGAGGGTCAACATCATGGTGCAAATTCGCTAGAATGGGTACTCTTCAATCTTTAGTTCTTAATCAAAGAGGTTTTGATCTGAAGATTTGTGTTCTTATATAAAATCATATATGAAAAAAGAAAAGAAAATAAGAGTTGATTTTGTTGGTTTGTATTTATTGTGGTATCTTTTAAGTTGCCATGTCTGCAAGAATTTTCTAACCTCTTAAATAGCTTCAACCTTCCATTACTCTACAATTACTATTGGACTCTTCCATCACTCTGCAATTACTATTGGAGTTAAAGGTTCAATAGTGCTTGACAACGGTACCACCACTCAAGAGGCCTGAAAAGTTTGTTCCCAAGGTGTTGTGTAAGATATGTTTGTTGAAGAGCCCCTAATGTGGTTCTCATTCAAAAATTTGAAAATGCATGCCATCAGCCATAAAAATTTACCTTAATAGGATATTTTGTGGGAAAGTTCCTTTTGAAAGAATGATAAAAATTCAGTCATTTAGGTTTACGTCCAACATAGGAATCACCTTGATATCATGAAAAGATTTACCAATTTTTTTTTTAATTTTTTTTTTTCATTTTGTTGAATCTAGTCATACTAAAGCCATCCTTAAACATGTCTCCTAATTTGTCTCATTTCCTTTACTTGTCTTCTCACTATAGACTAGAGATTTTGTTGTCTCTAATGAGAAAGCTCTATTTGTCCCTATCTGGTGGATATTCCTAGTGTACCCCTTCAATGTAGGTTATTTTTTACAAGAATAATAACCTCTCTAGGTTCTATTGTGTGTGTCAAATCAAATTATTTTTTCTCAACTTGACCATAGAGGTTATGTGTAGAACTGGTTCTCTTCAAGTATTTAAAGGAGATAATTGAGATCCGAACCAATTAGATGAGATACAATCAATCTTTCTTCTATTTAAACTTGGCCAACACTTGCAAAAAATGTCCAAATTCTAAGCATAAGATCTAGGATTGATGTTTGGCATCTCCACATTCTAAATCCAATTCTTAACCCATTTTTGGATCTCTATCTCCTACAAAATAGAGGAAGGGTAGTCTATTATGGTGAGTTGCAAAGCCAAGCACCCTTTTTATACTAGCGTATTAGCCAAACCATCCTCAACATGTAGAGTCCAATCCTTGAAATCTCAAAACATAGTTTCAATACTTCTAAACACACCAAAATTCTAAACACACAAAAACTTGTTAACTCTCGTCATATTTATAGATGTCTTGTGAGGGAAAATTCTCTCAAGTGCGATTAGTTGATTTATTTTTGGCTTCTAAAAAATCCACCTATTACTTGACATGCTTCCCCACCCCTAACTATAAAATAGAGGTCTCCCAACCTACCAATGAAGATAAAGAAGGAGAATACAAACCAAAGACATGACACTATATCCATCTTTCTATTCAAATATGAATCCTTAAATTAGAGGAAGCCTCTCATCAAAATAGTTACTCTACTCTAGATGAATTGGATAATAAGATGATTCTCAAAAGTAATTTAACAATTATGTCTCATAAATTTTTTAAGGTTTGATAAGCTTCTCACAAAAGCATTTCATTTGTGACACTCAATAATATTTTCTAGGTCTTGATAATCTTTATTTACAAGAAGTAAACATTTATATTTTTTTTCTTTCTATCTAGCATGCCATGTTATATGGGTATTTAACATCATTTACTACATAACAGTCATGAAATAATCATGGTTATGTTTTCAACTTTTTCTCTCTAAGGTGGCATGAAAACCTATATGATCAATGGTGTGAGCCCACCAAGAAGGTATTATGAGCTCCTTTTAACATTAATAATCATAGCTAAGGAGTTATTAATAAATATGTCTTAAATGATACTATTGAGAGATTCACTCTCTAGAGATGAATTGTAAATTTATTCTTACCAGATCACTTGAATTTTCTAGAATAATGTTAATAAGATTGAGATTTATTATGATAAGTTTGGATTGTTTCATATGCATTTGATAGTTAGTTAAAGAGAAGCATGGTACTTTATGCAAACTAAATTGGGAATTTATGATCCCAATATTTGTTGATGTGATGAGCATATCATGTGGTACATGTGGAGAAAATTTATAGTTAGAAATCATAGGGTCCTTAAGAAACTTGAGAGAGAGCTATGTTTCCTTCTTAATCATTATTTTATTTCATCCTTTGTCACACTTTTATTTTGAGACTTTATTAGATGTTTTCCTTTCACACCACTTTCCAATATAATTTTATATTGAGTGGTAGCTTATCATGTAAGGAAGCTAAGGTAGCGGAACAAATTCCTCCACTAATCTTGAGAGGAGAATAATGTAAAACTTTATAGATATCTAACAGTTATAGTCTAAAATTAAACATAAATAAACATAAATATCATGCATACCATGAAACAATGATTTATGTGGGGGAAACCTTTTCAAGAGAAAAACCCCACAGTCGTCCAATATATTATTCAATAAATCACAAAGATTACAATATACTTGCAAATCAAGCTTCTCACATGATGAGTATCACCACCAGAGATCAGGAGACAACATGACTACTATCAGAATCTCAAAAAACATCATCATCTACCATAGTCGTAGTACAACACCCTCATAAAATAGAGTTACATTCTAGGGCAAGACAAACCAAAAAAATATCCACCATTACATCTAAAACCTAATAATTAATAGTCTAGATTTACAATATATCATTTATTTAACATATATTGGCCATTTTATGAGTATATATATATACATACATACATACATACATATATATATATATATGTATGTATGTATATATATATGTA
>VDFB02373320.1:0-18970 GCA_007258455.2 Sequoia sempervirens
TGAAGATGGAATTAACATGGTCTTCATGCACTGATAAAAAAAAAAATATTTAGTGATCATGGAATTGATCAAAATTCCATTTTGATGCACTATGACTTTAAAACAAAGGAAAGTTCAAGACAGTCACTGAAATAGGCCCACTGTTATGATAGTCAATGTTGCATTGTGAAAAATCAATGGTGTCATGAAATAGAGGGCATCTGTATTTTTCTCATGCATGGTACTCCAACAACACGTTGATTACTTTCAATCTAGGATAGTTCAATGTTGATTATATTATCATTGATGATCATGGAAAAGTGGTCAGGATTTGTGGAATAGTATGCAGTGTTTCAATGATGAAAATTACCTCTTGTTTACTTAGTTGCTTGATAGTGTTTTTCTTTGTTGAGTCTTCTTGTCAGGGACCACCATTTGCACAATATAGTGATAGTTATATTGTTATCAGCCAGGGTGTAGTTCTTAGTTTGATTGGAGATGCTTTTAGAAGCATTATTATTTTGTGTTCTGGTCAGATGCACAATGTTTTATGAAAGTACCATTCTGATGATGGTGATTGTGTGTTCATGCATGGTTATTTAAGAATTATTTTGCAGAGATATGGTGATAGTCTTGATTACATTGGACCAATAGTGTTTGATGTCAAGGTTTTGATAAGAGCATGAGAATACTTGATATCAAGAAGTTGGAACAAATTTATTTTTATAAAATTCATGCTCTAAGCTAACAGTGCTCTCAAGACATTCTCTTAGACAATATAGAAGGTTGGAAGGAGTTTAAATGAAGAAAACTTCATTTTTTTTTATGATCTAGACTATGTTTTCAACAAGTCTGTTTCAAACAAGACCAAATAATTATTTGATAAGTTCTTCATTGAATGCCCATCAACCCATGTTGCAATACTACCAAGATTAGTATATGAAAAGTGCCAGGGGGAGCTTCATGTTGCAATTTTTCTCTAACTATCTGAATTGATAGGGTTTTAATTTTATTTATCCATGCGATTAACACAAGGAGATATATGTAGTATAGTTGTTTGATTATGAAGTGATGATATATTGGTTGATCCTTGATTTTAACTCATACTTTCACATGGATATGTGTTGGTTGGAATCTCAATTGTTTATCCTCATCGCGTATCACATTCTCCTCTTTCATCCTTTGTCATTGAGGAAAAAAGGGGGAGAGAAAGTATGTGTTTTGTCATCAAGGACAAAGGGGGAGTTTGTTGACTCTTAGTTGTTTGTGGTTTGTTCTTGATGTTTTTCCTTGATGAAAAAACTGGTTCTTATAATGGTGTTCTTTGGGTGACATTAACAAGCTACATGATGTGCATATTAGATGTTGATTGGTTGGTTAACATATGATGCACAATGCATTCTCTCATTGATTGTTAGGATTGATTAGTTCCCATGATATGCAGGTATTTATTATTTTAGGGTGCTACAAGTTTGGTTTTATATGATGACGTGTGTTCTTGATGTTGGAAATGATTGATATCAAAATCACTTAATGTTGGAAATGATACTTTGTGAAATCCTTTTGTGGACATGGGTTTCAGGATTTTCATGATTATTCATTTTCATGACTATTCATTTTTAGATTTTAGATTGATGCTACTTCACTTTCAGGATATCCATGATGAATTAGTTGTTTGATCTACTCTACACAATATTCTTTTCAGTTTTTTTATTATGTTGGATTGATAGTTTTGATAAGGCATTCTACAAGGTATTTAGGTTGATCATGGAATAGGTTATTTTATCATATTCTAATTGAGCATTTATAGGTTTAGTTTTCCAAAACAATCAGTGCTTCAGGTGACAAAACATGCATTCCTTCAGATGCATAATGACTCCACATTTTTGGTCTTGATTATCACATTTTATTGTATTTGAATTTTTTGATTATGCTTGGTACTATAATTATGTCATTGGATATTAAAATAATAGGCATCATTATGTGAACATAATCGACATCAAAATGTGATTAAAGTTGTTTGCATGGTTTCTATATTCTAAACCCTATTGGGTTTCTTTGTGCATATGGTATTTTTGTATCAAGCTTAAATAATAAAGTCACAATATACATGTGACTAATGTTGACAATAGCTATTATGATTATTTTTATTGATAGGGATATCATTTTGCATGTGATGTTACATTTATTTGTCGACAAGTTTAGCAAGGGTATTGTTGCAAACTTCAAAATGATTATGTGTGATAAATTCAACATGGATAGTGGATTCTAGGTTATTATGAAGCTCAAATTTCAAATGATTATATACTTTTGAAAATCCTTCGAAGGATTTGAAGGAATTGCAAAGTAAGGTTATTATTGTTTTATCATGAATGAATAGGGTTTGTAACACTAGGTGTCATGGTATGTTGTGGCTATGAAAATAAGCTCATTGTATGAGCTTGCTTGGCATATGCAAGGTCTTTGAGTTTTAAAGTGCTTGACTATGGAAATTCGAAAACAAGAAGAGATAGAGCTTGTTGATGGATGTTTTTAGTTGGGTACTTATGGAATCATTTGATTACTTTTTGACATATTCTTTCAAGTTGATTTTTTCACCATAAATAGGTAAATCATTCCTATTATTTACAAGCTTTGATCAAACAGGTTTTGAAAAAATAAAATTGACTTTCTAAGACTTTTTTTAAAGGGCTTAATCTTTTAATGATTTTGATTTAAACCCATTAGGGTTTCTGGATGAGAATATATGGTTGTATCTAAATTTTTTCAATATGGTGATATTTGTTGAAAGATATTACTTTGAAGGAGGATTATTTTATTTTCAAGGTTTCTCTTTCAAACCCTAGCTTGAGTTGATTTACAGTTACATAATGATGTAGGGCAATCTTGCATCACCCAAAAATAGTTAAATTTCAAGTTTCTCAATTTTTAGATGTTTTTACATTTTTGGATACCCTTTTTGTCATAATAAAATTACCAATTTATGGTTTTTATTTTCTATTCCTGGGTTGAAATATATTGCATTTTTAGTTGCCCAGATTTGCACCTAAAAATCTTCCGAGTGAGATTTGAGGCACTTAGAGTTCCCAGATCGGCCCCAAAACTTGTCAAAATTGGCGTAGCTGAATTTGAGTGTGTTGTTGACTTCAAGACCTTTCCAATGGTTCAAACGGTTCGCGAATCGGAGTCCCAGATCAAAAGTTATGGCCCCGAGAAGTTGGCACATTTTATAGAAGATACAATTGCAAATGTTCTTTTGAAATTTGAACTTCAAGTTGTAATTTTTCGGTGCCAAACTGCCTAAACTCAAATTTGAATGTTGTTTTGGCTCCAAACTAAAGAGGAGCTCTATTTATGGGCGGGTTTCTAATTTTTGGGTAACTTTTTTGGGGACAGAAGCTGCATGTGCAGAGGTTTTCAACATTTGGCGAACTGGGATTTTGGGAATATATAGCAAGCTCTATTTTCTGAATAATAAAAATATTCTCTTCTTTGTAGGTTATGTTCTAAGTCTTTCGGGTTGCGCCCTCATCAAAGTGGTAATAGAGAGCGGAGTTTATTAGTGATGTGGACAAATCGCCGATCCTTGAAGCCCGATTAGCGAAGGACCGTGGTTGTGGGTCGAGGTTAAGAAAGATGCCTCCAAGAGTGATGCTTGGTAGGCGTGGTGGTGCTAGAGGTGGTCGAGGCAGTAGAAATACTGGTGGAAGAGATGCACTAGCAATCCTTCAGAGATAGATTGATGCGCATTACAAAAGCGATTGAGAAAGAGGTTCGCGTGGGAAGGGAAAAGTAAAAAGGATAGAGAGAAGGAAAAGGTTCAAATGTAGAAAGAACAAAACAATTGATCAAGACCATCTGCTAATAAGAACAATTTCAAAGATTAGGGAAAGACGAGCAAGTCGGTCAGAAGTTTAGACGGAAGTTGAAGTCGACTACGTCAATAAGGGCGAAAATGGCAGGTATGAAATAAAGGACGAGATCAGGTTAAGTTACAAATAAGCGAAAGGGAACATGCAAGTATTGAGTGAAAGGTCGGTTAAGAAGTGAAGAAAAATTGGTCGGATAAAGCCGAAATGGTTCGCCGATGGACCACGGAGTTTAAGATCTATTGAAGAAATTGCAAGGGAGTTGAAAGAAGGAAAGCGGATCTGTGAGAAAAGAATATCTTTTTGAAGATTTTCACAAGATAATCATCGAGCAAGGTCACCACAAAGGCCAATAAGGAGAAGGTAGCCCAATATCTTAATGGGTTATGGCCGAGCATTCAGGAGGAGTTAAGCTTAGTCAGAATGACCACCATTGAGGATGCATATCAGTTTGCTCTGAAGGTGGAAGAGAAGCTGAACAAAAGATTTGATGGCAAACAAAAAGGACGAGGAGGTCAAAGTGGAGAGGGGCGTTAAGGAGATGTGGGGGAAACCAAAGTGATGATGAAAAGAAAAGTGAAGATGTGGGTTCCAGCTGAAGCCAAAGGAATGACAACTTCTACCTCCCTCGTGATCAAAATAGTGGTGATCAAAGAGGTAGAGGAGGAGGGAGATATGGACAAGGATCTGGAAGAGGTGGTTTCAAAGGAACGTGTTTCTAGTGTGGTGAAGAAAGGCATTGAGCCTATGAATGTCCACAACACCAAGGAAGGGCAGACAAAAGGCCAAAAGGTCATGGAAGGGTTGTACATGCAGATAAGGAGGCCCAATTTGAACATTCATATGATGCTAAAAGGGGAGAAGCCCTAGTGATTAGGAGAGCCCTAGTGACTGAGGAAAAGGAACCAGAACAAAAGAAGAATTTGTTTTGCACAAGGTGCAAGTATGAAGGAAAATGTTGTGATGTAATTATTGATAGTGGGATTACCGATAATCTGGTGTCAGAAGAGATGGTCACAAAGTTGAAGTTGAAGAGGGAAAGGCACCCGCATCTATATCAGATTGTCTGGTTGCAGAAAGACCACAAATTTTTGGTCAATGAGCAGTGCCTAGTAAAGTTCAATACCGGGAGCTACCATTATGAGGTACTCTGTGATATCATTCCAATGGATGCATGTCACATGTTGTTGGGGAGGTCGTGGCAGTTTGATAGACGAGCTATACATGATGGCCATGCAAACACTTATTCCTTGACAAAGGATGGGGTTCGTCACAAGTTGAAACCCCTAAAGGAGACTGAAGAAAAGGTATGTAGTATTGCTAGAATTTGCTATGTAGATGGAAGAAAAATTTTAGAAGGTATGAAGCATGAGCGTGTGTGATATGCATTGATTCCTAGAGTGAGTTGGGAGGATAGTGAGAAGGTTCCAGAAGAAGTTTCTGGGATGTTGGATGAGTTTCAGGATATTGTTTTTGATAATGTATCCGAGGGTTCACCACCAATAAGGAATATCAGTCATTAGATTGACTTGATTCCTAGAGCCAGTTTTCCAAATAAGGCAGCTCATAGAATGACTCCAGTAGAAAATGAGGAGTTGAACAAACAAGTTCAAGAGTTATTGAGAAAGGGCTTGATACGGGAGAGTTTGAGTCCATGTGCAGTACCTGCAGTACTAGCACCAAAGAAGGATGGGGAGTGGAGGATGTGTACAAATTCCCTAGCCATAAACAAGATAACAATCAAGTACAGATTTCCCCTACCAAGGATGGATGACCTCATGGACTGTTTGAGTGGAGCTCAGTACTTCACAAAGATTGATCTGAAGAGTGGATATGACCAGATCCGGATTCGAGAGGGAGATGAATGGAAGACTGCCTTCAAGACCAAAGAGGGCCTGTATGAGTGGTTAGTCATGCCTTTTGGGATAACCAATGCACCGAGCACATTCATACGACTCATGAACAAGGTACTAAAATAATTTCTGTGAAGTTTTGTTATTGTGTATTTAGATGATATTTTGATTTTTAGTAAGACATTGGATGAGCATCTGATGCATATTCGGAGAGCCTTTGAGAAGTTAAGAGATGAGAAACTATTGATTAATCTGAAGAAGTGCAGTTTTGTGAAGAGGGAGTTAGTTTACTTAGGGTTTGTTGTCTCAGCAGAAGGTCTCAAGATGGACCCAGAGAAGGTGAAGGCTATTTTTGAATGGCCTACCCCAAGAACTACTACCGAGGTGAGATCTTTCCATGGTTTGGCTAGTTTTTATAGAAATTTCATTAGAAACTTCAGTAGTATTTGTGGAACCCTAACTGAAACAATGAGAGGGGATAGAAAAGAATTCAAGTGGAGCAGTGGAGCGACAAAAAGTTTTGAATTGTTAAAATAGAAGGTGACAGAGCAACCTATTCTAGCCCTCCCAGATTTCAACAAGGTGTTTTAGATGGATTGTGATGCCAGTGGTTGTGCCATTGAATCATTGTTGAGCTAAGAAGGTAAGCCCATTGCCTATTTCAATGAAAAGTTAAATGATGCCAAGAAAAAGTATTATGTATATGATCAGGAATTTTATGCAATAGTTCAAGCATTAAAGAAATGGAGACATTATTTATTGCTGAAAGAATTTGTCCTATATACTGATCATCAGGCCTTGCAGTACCTAAATAGTCAAGGAAAATTAAATCAGAGGCATATGAAATGGGTAGAGTTTTTGCAGAGTTATACCTTTGTTTTGAAACATAGGAGTGGGAAGTCAAATAGGGTTGCAAATGCCTTAAGTAAGAGGCATACATTGATGACAAAGATCCAGATTGAAGTGGTTGGGTTCAATGAACTTAAGATACTGTACGTAGAAGATCCTAATTTTGCAGAGGCTTGAAAATCTTGCAAGGAACCTATTACAGTGGACAGAACAAGGTGGCTGGATTTCATAATACAGGATGACATGTTATTTCAGGGAAGTCAATTATGTATCATGAGGAGTTCCATGAGAGAGAACCTGATAAAGGAGAAGCATAGTGGAGGAATGGTGGGACATTTTGGTCGGGATAAGACCATTGCCATTATCAATGAGCATTATTATTGGCCTCAGTTGTCACAAGATGTGAAGAAGTTTGTACAAAGCTAGAGGGTATGTCAGATGGCTAAAGGAGTGAGCCAGAATATAGGCTTATATCAGCCCTTACCTATACCAGAGAGGCCATGGGAGGATATAAGTATGGACTTTGTTCTTGGTTTGCCAAGGATGCAACGAGGGAATGATTCAGTCTTTGTGGTGGTTGATAGGTTTTCAAAGATGGCACATTTCATTCCATGTCAGAAGACCCATGATGCAGTCCATATTGCTGACTTGTTCTTCAAAGAGGTGGTGAGGCTACATGGTCTGCCAAAGAGTATTGTTTCAGATCGTGACACCAAATTTGTGGGGTACTTTGGAGGACCTTGTGGAAGAAACTAAAGACAGAGTTGAAGTTAAGTTCTACACACCATCCACAAACAGATGGGCAGACAGAGGTTGTTAATAGGAGTCTGGGTAACCTACTGAGATGTTTGGTAGGAGATAAACCCAAGGGATGGGACTTGATCTTACCCCAAGAAAATTTTCTTACAACAATTACATCCAGCGAAGCCCATTTGAGTAGATCCACCATTCAGTTAATGCAGGTATGTGAGAATAAAACCATAGTGAGGGAAGATGGACAAGAGAGAAGAAAATAAGTCTTTGAAGCTGAAGATTTTGTAGAACACATGAGGATATATATGAGAAGGTATTAAGAGGGAACATATTAACAGAGATGAATGGAGGTATAAGACTGGAGGCAGATCGAGGAAGAGGGAGGTATAAGGAGTTTTAGATTGGTGATGCGTGAGAGTGGTCCATGAGAAAGGTTCCTGGAAGTGGGAACATATAAAAAATTGAAGATGAAGAAGTTTAGTCCCTGTAAAATTTTGAAGAGGCATGATTTAGGGAATGCATATGAAGTAGAGTTGTTGGATGGATTCAACATTTTCCCTATGTTCAACATTTCAGATTTGACAGAGTATCATGAAGGTGGCATAGAGGAAGTACCAGCAAGTATTGGAATGAGTGGTAAGAGTTCTAGCACCTACTTAGAAGGAGGAGATTGAAGAAATCCTAGATAGTCATGTGGGAAGGAGAACCAGGAATAGGCAGTATGAAGAATATCTGGTGAAATGGAAAGGAAGGCCTATTGAAGATTCATCCTGGTTGCCTAAGGTAGAGGTTGACCGTTCGGGTTTTCCTCCACCATTTGAGATGTGACAGGGCCACTTCTCAAATTACCCTAGGTGTCTGATACAGGAGCATCCAATGGTGTAAGGGCAATCTTGCATCACCCAAAAATAGTTAAATTTCAAGTTTCTCAGTTTTTAGATGTTTTTATATTTTTGGATACCCTTTTGATCATAATGAAATTCCCAATTTACGATTTTTATTTTCTATTCCTGGGTTGAAAGATATTGTAGTTTTAGTTGCCCAGATTTGCACCTAAAAATCTTCCGAGTGAGATTTGAGGCACTTAGAGTTCCCGGATTGACCCTCAAACTTGTCAAAATTGGCATAACTAAATTTGAGCGCATTGTTGACTTCGAGACCTTTCCAACGATTCAAACGGTTCGCGAATTGGAGTCCTGGATCAAAATTTATGGCCCTGGGAAGTTGGCACATTTTCTAGAAGATACAATTGCAAATGTTCTTTTGAAACTTGAACTTCAAGTTGTAATTTTTTTGCGCCAAACCACCTAAACTCAAATTTGAATGTTGTTTTGGCTCCAAACTAAAGAGGAGCTCTATTTATTGGTGGGTTTCTAATTTTTGGGTAACTTTTTGGGGATAAGCTCGCATATTGCGAAAGGGTTATTCTGTAGCTTTATGTAACTTGCATGTACTATAGAACTTAGGGATTTGAGATCCTCTACATGTAAGAAGCTCTATTTTTTGAATAATAAAATTATTCTCTTGTTTGTGGGTTATGTTCTAAGTCTCAAGTTGCTCCCTCATCACATAAACTATATACAGAGGATATATTTCATCTATAAAAGATGGTTTTTTGGTATATCTTGCTTTGGATCTGCAAGAAAGAAAAAGAAAAATGATATGAGATTTCAGACATTGTATTACATTGAAAATATTTTTAATAGTGTTTTTTAGATCATTATTTTAAGGAATATGCTTTCAATTATATACAACATTCTTCAATGTGCTTAATGAAGATTTTTTTAATAGTCTTCTATTGTAATTCAAGGGTTTGCAAAATTGCACTTCTAGGGTTCTAATATAATGCTATAGTTTTTTTCCTTGTAAAGGGGTTGGTGCTCCTTTGGAGTGGATGCTCCTAAAATTTGTAGAGTATCTCAATATGTCATCAATTGCATTAAATGTTGTTAAGTTTTAGTCTTGCATCATTGTCGATGTTTAAGTAAACATATCATGCATAGAAGTTTCTGGTGTGGGCTCTGATTCATGTGAATGTGTAAAAACATCTTGACTTCAGTATTTATTTTTGATATGTCTATTTGATTCCTGGTTAATGCAAATACAATGTTGTTTACCACTAGAGTAAAATTTTCTCTATAAACAGTCATTTGGTCTTTTGGCTTTTCTTCACTTCTACAAATGTTTATATCAAAATACCATGCTCAAATGTTTTGTTATTTTTATGAACTCTGATACAAGAAAAAGTGCAAAAGTATTCATTAGGTTCAGTCTTTGTTTCAATTCATGATCATTTTTTTATTCATATTCCTAATTTGTATTTAATGCACAAGTCAAGTTTTCTTCACCAACTATCATTTGTCCTCTTGGTTCAAAAGAAAACATAAATCCTTGGTTTTGAAAAAGATTGTAACTTTTATGAATCACTGATTCACCCCCCCCTCTTGTTGATTCCAATCTTCCAACAGGTTGTTGAAAAGAGGCCAACCCA
The DNA here is from genome assembly GCA_007258455.2 of Sequoia sempervirens. Taxonomy (NCBI): domain Eukaryota; kingdom Viridiplantae; phylum Streptophyta; class Pinopsida; order Cupressales; family Cupressaceae; genus Sequoia; species Sequoia sempervirens. The sequence continues at coordinate 9,795 of VDFB02373320.1, forward strand.
AAGCAATGCATTACCTAATTATTGAAAGTTTGCAGAAGAAGAGTTTGGATTGTTATTAGCTGCAACTAATAGAGAAAAAAGGGTTTGTTAGATCATTTGCTGAAATCACCAAAGCTAAAGAGAAACAAAGGGCTAGCTACTAAAAAGAATCCATGTTGGGTATGTGCAGGATCATCATGGAAAAAATAGGCCCTTAAGTGGCAAAAAAATTAGAAAAATCAGAGTTAGGCAACTTGACGTAAAAATTTGAATAAGTTATCTATATTATTTCAAAAATATGTAAGAATAGAATCTGTAGCAAATTGAATGTAGTTTCTAAACTAATAGGTTTGTTTAAAAAAAACAATAATCTATTTGGTGAAAATTTGAAATTTCAATGCAGTGGTACTTAAATTTCAGGGAAAAAATAAGAAGTAGATGTTTGTCTAACCACCCTAACCACAATAAAATGATAATATTTTTTACAATTTTTGGCCAAACTGGACACTGAAATTATTATTTTTAACTAAATCTTCACATTTGGGCACCTATAGTGACTAAACTGTGAGGAATTTGAAGATGGTGCAAACTAGAGTCTCATCAAATTTTGTCTATAGATTCTAAAAACATTTTTTTCAAATTTTTTGGAATTAAATTGCACTTCTTTCTCCATCTCCCATGAAAATTGATTTTTTTCAGAAAACAACATTTTTAAAAAGTGACGCACACCGTATAACACATAACTTTTTTTTCATGAAGGATAAAATTCTAATTCTTTCAAATTTAGATTTGTAACTCTGATATCTAGTGCTTCCACTTGGTTAGATAGTTTTTTATTGAATATTTTTTTCCTTAATCAAGTTTCAAAGTCGATGAATTTACAATTCGGACAGTATTGACTGTATAAAGCCTCTTTTTGTATATATCCAAGAATTTAATTTATTTTTTGTTGGATCAAGGTTTCAATATCACAGTGCACTCATATTTTTCATTTTTTGATAATCTTCTATTTTTCCACATGTGAAGAACAAAGAAATTTATTTTCGATGAAAAACATATGTTTAATAAAACTTAAAAAGCAGTACATAACAAAACCAAAACACTTATATTAAAAATTATATTCATTGGATAGCTTGTTCTAAGGAATACCATAGAATCATTTTGAAATAAATTTTAAATGAATTCATTTTGATCCCCCAAAAGCTAAATCAAAGTGAGTTTTCTCGACATTTTTGATAGGTGTAAGGAGACACATTTATAGGTATGGTTAAAAGTAGCAGGTTCTATCCAAGGGGGTTTTGATCCTAAGGTGATTTGATCAAACCCTCTTCCAATGGAATCCTTAAAATGAAACTTTTTAAAGGCTTAAATCAGTATTTTCTAAAAATATGTGATTTCAGCTAAAATTGTTCCTCTCAGGAATTGTAAACCACTATTATGACAGCACTATAAGAATAGAGGACTCATGCCCCGATGTGATGCATATTTTTTTGTAATTTTTTTCCAAGTAAATAATTAATTATGAATTTTTTATTACAACTTTTTAAAAAATATAAAAACTTGTATGTCTAACCATCTTAACTTGGTCAAAACTTCATGAAATTCAATTTTTCTTTTTTTAATCCTATAGTATGTAAAACATAGAATGTGACACATGTTTTGGATTCAAAAAATGTGATACCATTTGAAAGCTATAGATGTTTTTCAATCAGCATATCAATTAGGACTTTAGTCATAATTTGAATAGAAAATAAATAATAATTACTTATTAAATTCAAAGTAAAGCATAATTTATATTGGTGGAAAGTTGAGAATATCATTTAAAAACCCTTTTTGTTTCATCAATTTTGGGTAAAAAAATAGTCATCAGCCACATACCCATCATATTGCCACTTTTTGGCCCATCATGATCCTACACATACCTTGTTGAAGAAAAGAATGGCCATGTCAAAGGCCGTTGAAAAGGCTAAAGGTGTAGAAGAAAAGGGCATTACCTGAGTTTGGATAAGTTGGTTCAGGGAAAAGTTAAAGTTGTTTGTAGTGTAGTTAAGGAGACCTCAGTTTGGTGTAGATTAAAATAATTGCAAAGGTTTGAGAAGATGTAAGAGAGCTCATTCATAACTAATTATATAAAGATCAAAGATTACAGTTGGAAAATATTTGATTGAATTTTTTAAAGGTGTTAGAAGAATCATGTCCACAAAGAAGTTGATGTAGCCAATGCTTGAGTAAGTTAGGCCAGAAGATTTGGAGAACAAACTTTCATAGGAGGAAAAGGTCTAGAGAGATTTTTAGCTGTCAATAATGAGATTGTCATTTTTCCATAAAGAGGAGCTGCCAAAGAAAGAATCTAAGATAGCCACTACCTATCAAAGATATATGAGGAGAAGTTATAGTTTTTGTTTTATTTTCAAGATAAGATTGCTAGTTAAAGAAAAGTGAAGATTGTAGGAAAAATGAGTGTTTGAAATGAGTCCAGCTCCTGACAGTGTAATTTGATCTCCTGATGACTCTTGAAGTTGATTGAGAATCCACATATAGAAAGAAAGAAAAGGTTGCAACAGTTGAAGAATTTTATGTTCAAAATTTTTGGATGAAGGTAAAAAAAAAAAATTTGTCAAGTTGTTTGAAAATAAAGTTTATTTTTTGGTGAAAGGAGGTCATAATCTCAAAAGAATTTGAATATAGGATGCCATAGCATGTTGTTGCTATCTTGAAGTTGAGGAAGTTGTATAAGTGTCTAAGTTGAGAGAGATTCATATTGAGAGAATATTTAAAGTCTCTAGAACAAGTAAGGAGAGGTGTTGACAAAGGAGATCAAAATATTAGAGGATACTAGTATGCATTAAGTTTCCCCCATCATGTGAGTTCTTGGTCATTTGAAACCACCTATCTTCTAGTTTGTTGTAATCCAAAATCACCTATATGTTAGTTCATGGTAATCTGAAACCACTATATGTGAGTTTGTGTTAATGTGAAACAACTTGTATGCAAGGTTTGTGAATAATGCTAGCAAAGACAATTTAAAGCTAGGATCCCTGAGCACCATAAATGTTACTCTATCGGAGGTGTAGATAAAAAAGAAACATCACACCTAAACCTATGATGGATGGGTTACCAAAAAGTGCTAGAGCTCATGGGTAGAGATCCCAACAGCAAAATGGAATTTCCTAGGTTTGATTACTACAAGTTGAAGATTGAAAATTATAGGTGTCAAGGCATCAATGAAAGAGACCAAGAAAGAAATTAGAATTTTTAGTTGTGATTAAGGGGGAGTAATCACATCTTCTCACTTCAATTTTCTAGCTACTCCTGATAGCTCTGTATCCTCTATTTAGTAGTCATATCTCAGATCCAGCATTAAAGAAAAATCTTGAAAAGGATTCGAAAGGTTTTTTAATTGTTTCTTATGTCAAGTTTCTAATTAGATTGCTTGTGGGTCAATATTTCTCCATTGAAGGAAGGTTCTATATATATTTTTGTATTTGGGCACTTTGTATTCACTCGCAATTGGAGTCCAACTCCATAAAGTTGTATGAGTATCTAATAGTCTATCAAGAATTCTTTGTAATGTTTTTAAGGAGTCAAAGATGTAATGAAGTGAATGGTTGTCAAGTAGTAGAAGCTTAGACAATAGTTTGATGAATGAAATATTTTGTATTTGCTATAGAATCAAATGAATATAATTTGTGAGTCTGTTGATGTTGTCTATGAAAGGGCCCAAGCTCAAATGATGGAAAATCATTGTAATTTTATTGTTATGATCAATATAAGATATTATGTCTATGTTTTATGTTTTATCCTACCATTCCATTCCTTCAAATGGTATTAGAGCTATATCATTCAAGCTCATTAGGAGTAGAGTTTTGTGGGTTCTTTGTTTGGGGGATGTAGGCCATAGAACACCGGTGAAGCTTTTCTCACTGCTAAGTAGACCTCACTTCAATCAATATAATGTCTTATACTTATAGTGCATCTCTTAATGTTTGATTTTTTAGTGCATAATATTGATATTCAAGACTCATCACAAAGAAAATAACTTACCCTTTTTCTTCCCACAAAATTTGTAACATGACCACTTGTTATTGCACCAATCATGGCACCTAGATAGTTAATAGGGAACCAAAAGTGGAATACTACACAAGAACATTAAGGAAATTAATTTAGACCTAAATATGTTAATTTTGGAGTATCTTCAAAACCCAACAGATCTACATAGATTGGCCACAAGTGCTAGAATAGAGTAGTACTATATATTTAAGGTTTGAACTAGCAGCAAAACAATGTTAGGAATCAAATTTATGACTAGCAAAGTGAGAAATTCCAAAGAATGCTAAGGAGGAAATGAGTGGTAAAAGTGGAATAGTAAGATTTCCACAAAAATATTCAGATACGGTGTTGAAGAGGGCAAATTCTATCACTAAAGTGAGTAAAATCAGATCAAAGATGTTGATGTATTCCTATGGACCAATTATTTAGGCCTTGCTTCCTAAATCCTAACACATAATGAAATTTATGTTTGATGACATAGTAAAATGTAATAAGACCTCAAATACTATACAAGATAGCATTTCAATTTTCAACCAATACTAATCCTTATATCATTTACTAATTCTTATGTACAAAAATCATTTAATAGAAAGTGGATTCAACTTACTAGTAAAATTACAAAAGAAGGAAATATAGGACATTCAAGAGTAAATCAAAAGCACCTGAGATAGAGTGAGGCCAAGGTCCTCTATCATTACATACTAAGTGGGGGAAGAGAATCTCAATTGTATCACATACACCAAGAAAGAATACTATATAAGTCTAGTGTCTTACATTATAAAATAATGTATATATGTTTATCTTTGATTCCCTATGGATTCCATCTATATTAATGTACAACTTAGGTCCCTATCTTTTTCTTCTCATAGTATTTGTGTGTACACTACATTGAAGCTCCACTTGCTCCTTTCGTTCCCTAGATCCATTATAAACAGAAGGAATGTCATTGAAAAATATGCAATGTATATATATACTAAAGTTTTAAGGTTTCATAGTTTATATATGCTTTGAAAAATAGTCCACGAGTAATAGAAAAATGCTTCTTAAAAAGACCTGTGATCAAATTTTAGAAATAATACTATTTGATGCTTTGTATTACAAGACATGCTCCATCATCGGTGAGAAACAATGGTTTTAGCTGAAACCCCAATTTTCCTTTCAGCTGCAAACTCTTTGTCCGCCTTTAGAGGAAGTATAACGGATCAGAGACTCAAAATTTTGATAAAACAGTAGGAGCCATGGGTGCTAGAGGTAGTTAAATTAATCTTAGTCTTTTGGATATGCATGTAGATTGATAGGAATGGCTCAAGACATAGTGTTAAGAGTTTGCAAACCTATTAGTGGGGATCGAGGATATTGTGGAATTGGCACAGTTGGAAGTGGGAATATTGCGACCAAATGAGTTTCTTCTGCTACTTGTGCCTTGACTACACCCTAAGTGCCTCCCCTTCTTGCTTGATTTCCATGGTGATAAGCTATGCAATCATAAAACTAGGGCTGTCCATGGAGCAATGTTCCTCAAACACTTGCTAGGTTATTATCCTATGTAGGATTTGGAGTGGGTGGTAGTCTTCTCATAATTTCTATGAAAATAATTTCTATAGCCAGTTTAAGCACCTTTGGAGACTATCCTTTTTTGGACAATGGCTTATCATTTTTCTTGATGTAGATTGGCATTCGACTATTTGGGGGTTCAAAATTTCTCTTTTTGTGGTTGGTCGAAGCATGGGTGTTGGACGTGTGAAGATAGAAAGAATGTAGACTGGCTTTGAAGGGATTGACCTCAGTAGTTACTAGAGAAACAAGGGTTTTTTTTTCAGCCCAGGTACTATTGGTTTGTATGCAACATTTTTGGGCATGATCTCATGTCAAGGGCAGGTAGATTCTAGGGTTCTTTGGTGTCAGCTATGTCATACGGGTGGGAGAACATGAAACATATGTTAACAAACATGTAATCATATTTTTTCCATAGATATAAAAACTAATCTTACAAAGAAAAAAAAATATGGTCAGAAGCTTACAAGCTTGATGGCCACTACTTTATTGGTCTTAATATTGGTGACAATGGTTCCAAGAACTGTGAGAATATCATCAATGTTCTAAAGAAGGTGTAGATAAACCACCACTAGCAAAGCAATGATCAAATCATCTAAGTCAAAGACAAATAAACCTTCTTGAGGTTGTTCTACACAAAAAGAGCATTTATAGTCTTCTTTAGAGTTTTCATTGCACTATAATTCCAATTGGAATTATCAAAACCATATTTCTTGTCATAGTAATTGTAATTATGGAAAATGTATCCCTCTATATTTTCACATTTGTTTGGTCCCTCTTTGTCAAATTGAGCATAACGTTGTCTTGATTTAGTGTTGTAATGTGTTTAACACATTTACATTAGGTCTTAGGACCTTGTAAACTAAGTGGACCAAATTGTGCCTTATTTAGGGTGTTTTAAAGTCTAGTATTACACTTTCACACTAATCTAGGGTTTTATTAATTAATGGGGCTTCCTTATGCCTTAATTAGCCTTATTTTGCATCCACAAGCCTTAATTAATGCATTTTTTTGCAGATAATCCTAGCATAAACCACTATCCAATCATAATTTAGGTGTTTTTAAATTGTATGGCCCAAATTTAGTGATTTGGGACTCATACGCCACCTTGGGTGTATGGGTCCCACCTAAGTTTTGAGGCCCTAATCCTAATTTCACATGAATCTAAGCTTTTCTTGAAAACTGTGTTGCATAGCTTAGCCTAATGGGACTCATATGCAGCTTCTAGTGTATGAGTCCCATGTGGCCTAAAATTAAATTAAATTCAAATTCCTAGCAGTATTTTATTCTCCTAGATTTGATGTCGGCTTGTAGCGTTGTAATTTCAGGAAATTTGGCATAAACAAGTATAAATACAAGGACTTTTCACATATTTTCTCCTAAGCTTTCAAGTATTCATGTATTATAGAAAATTTTAGATCACAAGAGCATTCAAGTGGTTACAAGAGAATTCAAGAATCTTCAAGAGCTTATTATCAAGTATTTTGGAGCATTTTTCAAGTATCAAGTATCATTTTAAAGTTAAATCATGCATCATGTTTGTGTTTGAGCTAAAAATTGTGATGTAGGGTTTTATGATTCAAGAAAGCATTCAATTCAAGATCTACAATATTCAAGAAAGAGTCAAGATATGCATCCATTGGAGCTATTTCATACATGTTTGCAACATTTTATTCCTAAGGTTTGGTGAGTTACCACATCATTTTGTGCATTCATCATTCCTCCTTTCCATTTAACTTTATTACGAGGTTTGATTACCAAAATAGGGTTTAACCATGGCAAACCCCTTTCAACTAACAAAAAAAAATTCCCTCTCTTTGGTGTGTGATTTGCAAATCTAGGTTGAAGACCCTCTAAGGAACAAAATTAGAAAGAAGTTGTCAAAGTGTTCAAAGTCATCAAAGTTGTCACCTTGTTTAGAAGATCATAAAAGGACACCTACAGACCATAATTCAATAATTTAGGTTGGGAAACTAGGTTCAGAAGATAGACCAGAGATTGAATAGTATATTTAGATCATGATACTCCAAAAAATTCAAGCAAGATTGATATGCCACTTCTGGCATATGAGTCCCAGTATAGTGGATCTTTTGAATTTCAGGAGTTCTAGACTTGTCTTTGCTAGATTTTTGTTCCTACTTAGAAACCCTAATCTGGGACTAAATCACCCATCCTAGCATATGAGTCCCAGTGCACTTTAAATTTAGTATTTTTAGCATTTTATGTCTTCATTTAAGTTGGTGCAGGTTTCCAGGTGCACCACTCTGATCTCCCAACTTTCTATTATGTTTTGCATTCATTTCTAGGTCATTGATTATAGCCTTGCATATTATTAGATTTTATCAGTAGATCTTGCATATACTAGGACACCCTTTAGTAGATCTCTCTTTCATTCCACCTATGAATTTAGATCTCTAGGGTTTCCTTGAATGTAATAATAGTGAAATAGGACCCTACTCCTTGTGCTCCATGTCCTAAAATTTGGGGCACCCTAGTTCCATCATTATAGTAATTTAGCTTGATACCATCACTAATAAAAGGAAAATGCATGTCGAATGAGGGAAGGAAAATGAATGAGGAGAGGGAAATAGAAAAAAATTATTTAGAAAAATTATTTTTTTATTGTCTTAATTTAAGATAATTAGAAAATTAAATATATAATTTAAAAATAACATATATATTTAAGACAAAATTAATATTTTGTCTTAAATTAATGTCTTAAAACCCCCTCTATGTAGTAGTGGAAGAGTTTAGCCAAAATTTTATCCTCAAAAATGAAGCCACTACATAATGTTGTGTATGCAAAAACATAGCTAGCATGATCTCATTTCCCACCATATTTCTTGAATCTAGGAACCTCCATACCTTATGGAATTTTTGTTCTAAATATCTCCAAGGATAATGGGTTCATTTTCATGTATTTTGAAGGTTTTCCACTGTGATTTTGATTCAATGTAGGAATTTTTTGTTGGAGGGATGAAACATTTTGCAAAATTATGTTAAGGATGGGATTATTGTTTGTCTTGTGAGATGGAGGTGAGTAAGGTGGAGGTGTGTGTGTTTGGAGGACAACTGAATTGCAAATTTGTGAGAGGAGATGGATTAGGAGATATGAGACTAGTATGCACAAAGCTAGAAGGGTTCCTAGTGGAAATACCTAAGGTAGTATAGACATTGCTAGTAGGTTGTAATGTTGTAGTAATAGTTGGATTAGTGTATGTAGGAATAGAGATAAAGGTTGTAGAAGAAGGAATTGAATTTCCACCTTGACTTTGAGTATATCCCAAAGCTTAAGCACTGCCATTCATCATAGTGACATGTTTATTGGTAATGTGGGATAGGCTACGAATAATATCTATTCCATGTTCATTTTCAATAATTTATTTAATGTTATCTATCATAGGGATCGCAATACTAGCCATGTAGTCATAACTCACAAAATTTTGTGATTTCTCTAATTCTTCATTCAATAAAGTATAAGGTTCTCTTGAGGGAAATTAGTAACATTGGTTGTTGGTAAGGAGGTCATAGGGAATGAAGTGTCAAAGGTATGATCCATAGTTGGTTGATTAGTGTCAACACTATGACTGAAA
>VDFB02373323.1:0-11069 GCA_007258455.2 Sequoia sempervirens
AAAATGTTGCAAGTCCACTAGATGGAGGGCATCCTTCAAATAGTCTCTGCTATAGTAAAAAGGGAAATAAGCTATAAGACAAATCTGCTACAACACCTGGGCACTACAGGACAAAATTGGGAAAATACAAAAGATGTATTTTAATTTGTTGGATATTGGGGGTGGGTGAAGCCCTAACTTGTAATGAATCTGAGCCATTCGTTGGAAATTGATCCTAGCCATTCATTTGGGTTTTGGAAAACTATAAATAGGGGCTTGCCCCTCATTTGTAAGAGTTGGAGAATTGATGTAAAGACATTCTGCAACAATAGAAAGCAACATTGCATGATTTATGGGTGTTCCTTTTAAGTTTTCTCTTTATGTATGCATGGTTCACCTTCCATGTTAGTTTTAGTGTTAGTTTCTTAAATGGGAGTGGTGATGGTGTTTGCTGTTTCAGTATTTGATTAACTTCCAACTCATGCTTTTTGTGGTTCATTAATGATGAATCACTTTGCAAAGCTAGTCTGAGCCTCTTTCCTTTATTGCTGCAACTTAGTTCGATTGCATGTACATGGTGTGTGTATGTGATGTGAAAATCTACAGTCCTTAGAAGATTGCACTAGTTTTGTGCAACTGTAGATTTCTCTTGGCCAAGCAAAATCCAGTTTAGGAAGCCTGTCTACTTTAGTAGCCACCATTGTTACTGTTCATTCGTAGCTTAGGATTAGAATAACTTTCTTAACCCTTCTCCTTTTGTTGTTTCTTTTAATCCTTGGTTAGAGTAGGATCCAAAGCATCACCATGAAGCTAAATCAGATGAACTTGATGAGTTTGAGCTTGCTATTTTGAGTGGACAACCATACTTCATTCACTTCCAGCACTTGAAACTGCATTTGCAAACCCAACTTCCATGCTTTGTAACTCATCCGTAAGACCGCCTTGTGATTCCAACAAATCACATAAAACAACTGAGATATTCCAAGCACTATCAAGACCTGACATTAGAGACCTTGGGATAGTGTTCTGCAATCTGATTGTGGAAGATTGTCTTTCAAGAGAGGTAGTGCACCTACGCATTTCCTATGTTGAAAAGTGCATAAAAAACACATCAATACCTATGATGCAAGCTTTGAATGTTGAAGAGATTGATCCACTTTGTTGGTGAAGAATGAAGACTCCAAGCCAAAAATCTGCAAAACCTAGCCATAACTCAATGATAATGGATGAAATTCAAGAGATATTTTAGCATGGTAACTTTGCCTAGATTGTGGATGATGAAATGAGGATATGAGCTCTTTATTTATAGAATTCTAAGATGGATGAATGTCTAAATTTGAGCAATGTGGGACTAACATTCATCCATTGATATGATGCCACTTGTCAAGCTATGAATGGATGAAAAATGTGCAAGATTTGGGGTTTGTGCCAATAAATGCATAATATTTGAAATTCAAATTTGTTGAAATGACATGCAAGAGGGAAGGGAAAATGCAATAAATGCCACTTGGCTCAAGGAAAATGACATGTAAGATGAATTTATTGCCTTGTTGGATGTACATGCTGACTTGGAATTTTTGAATTCAAATTGAGAGAATATTCCAAAAGATGCCTTGTGAGGAAAATAGAGATTTAATAAATGAATTAAATCTATTTTCATGTGCAACTTGCATTATCTAGAGGATGTGACAATCAAGGGTTAATTAATTTAATGGAGAGGTTAGATGATGCGACCTATTTGACTCCAATTTATGGATTTATTTAAATCAAATAAGAGAGGAATATGATAAGAGACTAATTAAATAAGGATTTTGATTTATTTAATTAAAAGGGATGGTGTTAGATTAAATCAAATGAGGTTTTAATTTATTTAATTTAATGGATAAACTTTAGAGATTTAATCAAATAAATTGATTATTTAATTAAATAAGGATAATTAGATCATATGGATTGATTTAATTAACAAGACAAAGTGACTTAATTAGAAAAAATGATTTATTTAATTAAGAGAGGACTATTGATGAATTTAATTAGATAGGGGAATTTGATTAAATGGTTAGACCGAGGGATGATTCAGGAAGAAACAATGTTAGTAAGTCAAGATCAAATGCACAATGTCAATCGGTATATTTTACGTGTCTACATATTCAAACAAGTCAACTAGTCCATAGCTAGCACCCATAATTAAACATTTGAACATGAAAATATCTTTGATTATTTCACGTTAACACATCCACAACACTCCACATTCACTGAGTCGGCTACGACAAACAAACAGACATAAAGTATCCTACCAGACCTCCAAACTTGTATTTCAACTCATGCAACATCACAAAACTCAATAATAAGATAATCCACATGCTCATCAAGCAATTCTAGGGATCCACAACACAAAACAATGATCCAGTGAAGTTGTCTGACCGGATACCCTATTCCTCAAGTATTTTACTGGTAATACACAATATTTTACTTTATTTTCCGGTATGACTAGATACTAATCTATGGACCATGGGGATGACTTTAGTTGCCGTCAATGACAACACTAGAAGCCATATGCCAACAATCTCCCCCTTTGGCATTGATGGCAACACTTAGTGAAAAATGACAAAGTGTTGAAGCTAATAAGCACACTGCCAAAATACAAAATACTGCTCCCCCTAAGAATATCGAGACTTTTTTCACTTCACTCTCTCCCCCTTTGACATCAATGACAAAATTGGGGAATCCAAAAATCTACAAAATTGTACAAACATATCCAGAGACTTACAAAGATTGGAAGACTTCTGCAAAGACATTCTTTAGTCCAATTAAGTTTGAGTCCCACACATTTTTCAGACTCTCCAAAATGGTAATGTGACCACAAAGAAGATATGACAAAGTTTCTGCTGCTTTGAGACTTACCAGATCAGGAGCGATCACAACACCTTCAACTTCTTTCAGAGCATTCACCATCATTTCAATCTTTGGACTTATTAGCCCCTTGAGTTCATTTACTCTACTAATAATCCTTTCATTTTCAAGCTTCAGATTCTTTATTTGGTTGAGCAAAGATATTACCTGACTTTCTTGATGAAAAACACTATCGGCTAAGGGATCAAAAGTGTTGGAAAGAGCAACCAACTGGCACTCAATATATTTCACCTGCTTCTCATTTACTTCAGTAAATTTTGACAAGACTAAGCACGACTTGTACACTTTTCCTCCTTCAAATATAACACCTTGAATATTCATTATGCAGGTTCCTAACAAATTTTTTTCTCTGGCAATCAATTCATTTAGACTACCAATTATCTTCCTCTTGAAATCCTTTTGCACTTTAACTAGAGCTGATTTCTCAAACGATTCAAAATGAGAATCTATAGAGTTTATTAACTTCTTCAACTCACCAAAGGAAGAACCTGATGGGTCCATAACATAAGTAGGCATTAATTTTAGTAGGACTCTAGATGCAAGTTTTAGCAGTTCACTGTCCTCAATGTGAGATTTCAATATCTTCTTATTCACTTTAGTTTGAGCAATTTTGGTGACCTTCAACATCTGGATTAGAGATAAAGTAGATAGGTTGATTGAACTTTCATCTAACTCAAGATTTGACTCATCTTGTTGCTCCAATATAGATTCCTTCACCTCCTTTATTTTAATTTCTTGATGCTTTTCTTTATCAATCTTGGATTCAGTTTCAAAATTGACTTTAGGCTTTTCAAATTCTTGAGGATGCACCTCTTTTTTTCAGCAACCACCTCAATTTGGACCTTATTCACCATAGGTGTCTCTAAATTTTTGACATTGGGAGAGGTCAGAATATCCTCAAATCCTAGAGGATTAGGAACATTCATGTTTTCCTCATTCACATTTCCTTATGATTCTTTTACCTTCATATTTACTTCCTCATTTCCTTGAACATGTTCAATATTGATCTCCTCAATATTTATCTTTTCATTTGAAAAGAATTCTTCAAGAATTACCTTAGTTTCACTGATAACAACATCAATGTCACCAATCATGAGTTTATTTACTCTTGACTTGCTTCTGAATTCCTTTTTAACCTTTTGAAGAAATAAATCCATTTCTTCAATTGTCATTTCTAGGCACAAATCGGTAATAACTCTTTTCCTCATATTTTCCTCCTCTATTTTGGCATTCTCTCCTATATTCCAAAGCATTATACAGGCTTGTAAGCAAGCCATACATGATTTCAAGAAAGTTTTATTGAAAACATAGAAGTGCTTGACTGAAGCTTCTTCAAGAATCTTCTTACTGGATTCATCAAAAGTCTCATATAGGTCACAGAGTGGCATAAGATTTCAATCTTTTACTGTTACACTCTCAACTTCCTCAACAAACATACCGGGCTTGTCAACTTTGGCCTTTTTCTTTGCTTCTTCACCTTTTTTAGAAGGTTTTATCTTGTTCAGTTTGATCGCATGAGTCCCAGTAGCCTTTATCTCCCTTACCAGTTCTTCTAAATAAGTTTCTTCCTCTTCATCTGCAGATACAACTTTGTAAGTTCTTGAGCTTTTATTCTTCTTCCTTCTTCTAGAGGCTTCGACTTGATTTGACTGCCCTGCAGGGGAACTCCTGGTAGATCTGGTGTTAGGAAAAGATGTTTCCAGAAGAGCTGATTCAACCTTTTCTTTCTTCTTAGCTACATCATCTTCATCTCTTTTTCTTCTTATTTCTTTCAAATCTCTACTGGAAGACCCATAATTTATGTAAAAGCTTCTGCCTCTTTTCTTACCTTTCTGATTGACATGGGCTTTCTCAATTCTGAATGAACTTGTAAGGATTTCTCTATATATGTACCAAACCTTTCTTCACCTGGATCTAATGGTGAATTTAGCATATGTTCTGCATACATCCTCAAAATGTTTTCATCTACGTCATAACCCATAGGCATGATCCAAACTATTCTAGGATTAGCAACTTCCATATAACACTGGTCAATGTCTATCATGAAGCATATAGAGTCTTTAAACTGTTCCACTATTGTGGTAGGAACTCTCTCTCTAGTGTGCATCAAATTTTGAATTTTTTTAAAATATCCCCACAGGATTGTGTTCCGGGTCTTTCGATCACCAAGTCCACATAACATATCCCAGATCTGAATAGCTTCTGGCATATCTTTACGACATTGAACTTTACCAACTCTCAGTACCTCACCCATGAAGTAGAAATACAAACAAATTAATAGGTTTCCAAATTTGAATACATTCTTCTTGTCCTTCTTGATTTTTCTAAGTTTCTCCAATAGTTGGCCTCTGTGCACTTCACATAGATCATAATCTGCATTTTGTTTTATCATTTCATATGCTGTATAGATGGTTGTGCCAGATACTAAATTTTCCTAGCTCGAGTGGTAAATCTTGTAGCCTATAACCATAGATTCAAATTTTACATCAACTTCAGCAATATGATCTATTATCATTTCCCTTTTGTCCCAATGTGAGCCAGTCACTATAGTAACCTCATCATTCTTCATTGACTTCAAAATTGGAAGTCTATCGGTGGAATTTAATCTTGTAACTGCACAAATAGCTTCCTTGGATATTTTGAATGGCACTTCCAGCCACATGAATTCATCATGGAAATAACCTAGTATATATCAAACCCACTCATCTTCTTCAAATATAGGAAATTTCGCAAATTGCACAAATTTCTTATCTTCTAGGGTTTTGAATTCTAGTTTCACAAAAAAATCTTCTTGAACTATGTGATGAGAATACAATTCCAATAGCTGTGAACTACCCAAATATTCAATATTTGCGTGCACATATGCCCTAATATCTTCAATGTGCAGAACTCCATACAATACTGAAGAAAATGCACCTAATGGCTTTGTGTCTATGGACTTATACAGATGCCATTTGAATTTTGGATGTGGCCTATCCTTAATTTTGACTAACATAAGAGTAGACATAATTGCGAGCACACAAATTTATAGGTTTTGCAATAAATACCTTTTGAAGACAAAATGGAATTTGATCAAAGATTCTCCTCTATGCTTGAATCTCTTCTGGATTTGGAAATGATCACCTCAAAGTTCTCCAAACTTCTTTCCTTTGAATGCAATATGAAAAATAAGGGTGGAAACCACTCTTTTAATGTCCTCAAACCTAACTCCTTACTTTTGCAATAAATGCCCTTGCCCTAATTCAACCGGTTTTCTGTCTTGTATGTTCTGGGGCATATAATTCTTATGAGGATCTCCAATAGTTTTCACTAGTGGCTAGGATTCATTTCACAATGTCTAAGAAATATCAAATTTCCTATTGGACTCATCCAAATTCTAGTACCAATCACTTGTGGGGGGTTTAGGAATTTTTCTTGACAACTCCCCCTATGGAAGACTTAAAGTTAATTCCTTGAGGTATTACCAAAAGTGGCTTTTGGTGTGGATCCATTTCCTTCAACACAGGGATTCTTCTTCAGCCATTTCTTCTGAATTTGCTTCTTGATCTCATCAGTAGTGGCTTTCCCTTTTCCTTTAACATTTAGTTGCCTGTTCTGTTTTACCAAACCTCTTTTGTTCCAACAGAATCTAGAAGTGTGACTAAATTTGTTGCAGCTATAGCACACAACAGTTCTCTTTCCAGTCCAATTATTCCACTAACTTTGTCTTGATCTACATTGGTTAGAAATATGTCCAAATCTATTGCATGCATAGCATCTGACATCTCTATGAAAGTTGTTCATCATAATTCTGCATTCACTTGACTTATGACCATACTTATAGCAATTAAAGCACTGACCTGAGATTGATGGTCTACATGTGTTCACCATACCTCTACATTGAGAATCCATATGACCAAATTTGTTGCAGACATAACAATAGCCATTAAATATTTGGGCATTAGGTTGCCTTACTAGATTTCTTCTGGGTCCATTCGTCTAATTTCTTTGACTGAAATCTCCTTGTCTAGAAATCCTTTGTCCAAATGCAGAGCTTTCTCCTTCTTCATATCCAAGACCTCATTTGTCACCATCAGTCCTCTGTCCCTTGATTAGTTCATCAAGTTTGGCTAAGCTTGCTTTGAATTTTTCTTTATACTCATTTGCAGTAGCAAGTTCATCTATGAGATTATCAAGCTAATTTTCAAGCTCCTCTTCACTGTTCTTGGATTGCTCCAATTCATTATCTATTCACCTGCATTGTTCTGAATTTTCTTTCAAATATTGTGCAAGATTTTCTTCATTCTTCTTTCTATCCTCAATCTCCTTGGTCATCCTTATCATGATAGATTCCATTTCACGCTTCAAGGAAACATTCTCTTGGGAAAAAAATTCACATTCTTCTATTTTCTCTTTCAAATCCTCACTAAGTTGTTCATCATCCATGGTTTTGTTCTTATATTTGAGTTTACCACATAATTCCTTTCTTTTCTCCCTTGATTCATTGATCTTGTCTTTCAATGACTGGATAAATTTCTCTGCATTTTCAAGATTTTCTTGCAATTCCCGGATCTCAGATTTTGACTGGTCAAGATCATCCAAGGCCACCATAAGTTTTTGTTGAAGACTACTTGTATCCATTGAGAACACTTTCCAAGATCTCCTCAAGTTGTTAGACTTCTTCATAGGAACTAGCTCTGATACCAATTGTTGGAAACAAGCAACACTGAGAGGGGGGGTGAATCAGTGTTCTGCAAAAATTAACTTTATTATTCTAACCTTTAATCTACTTAGAAAATTTAATCAAAAGTAATATCTAGAAACAGAAAGTAAGAAACCAAAAAACCATAACACAAGGAATTTTACGTGGAAATACTGTTAGGGAAAAAACCATGGTGGATGGCTAATCCACAATAAGTTCTAAGTTTACCCAAAAGAAGTATTATAAAATGGGAATGCACTTGCATTCAGGCTCACTACTCAAAAGGATGTGCTCACTACCCTTACAAAGATTTGGATTAGATCCAAAAGAAAATGAACTGAATGGATAACATCTACTAATGCTTGATTACAGTTTCAGATAAGCTTTGATGACAAACTTCTATCTTTTTTTCTGATATTGAACTTCTGCTCTGCCCTGCTTAAGTTCGCATATAAAATCCTTATGTGTAAGTGAAACTGCGCATGATATCACTGAAATATTCTTTGGATGTTCGCAACATACACCAATACACCTTTTTCACTCACACAATTGATGTAATCGATCATCTAAATATATCCGCAACTAAGGATTTAATCGCTACAAGTCAACTCAATACGACTTAAGAATATTTGTAACTTGTCGGCCCAAAACATTAATAATTTTGATGTGTATTCAACAAGTCAGCTAGTCCATATATAGGACCCATAATCAAACATTTGAACATGAAAAAATATTTGATTATTTCACCTTAACACATCCACAGTGCGCCACATTCACTGAGTCGGCTACAACAAACAAATAGACATAAAGTATCCTACCGGACCTCCAAACTCGTATTGCAACTCATGCAACATCACAAAACTCAATAATAAGATAATCCACGTGCTCATCAAGCAATTCTAGGGATCCACAGCACAAAACAATGATCTAGTGAAGCTGTCTGACTGGATACCGTGTTCCTCAAGTATTCTACCTGTAATACACAATATTTTACTTTATTTGTCGGTATGACTAGATATTGATTTGTGGACCATGGGGATGACTTCAGTTGCCATCAATGACAACACTAGAAGCCATATGCCAGCAAAGAAGCCCTAGGAACCAAAAATCAATGGTTTTAGTTTTTTATATACTTGCAAATGATTAAGGGTGTTAAGACGACACTCATCCAAGAATTATAGCTCATTTAGTCGAGATGCTCTATACTCTTCATCAGTGATTAGGTTCTGCAATGAAACTCATAGTGACGAAAGCTTGACCTCAATAGGGAAGATGGATTTTGATCCATAGATCAAGGAGTATGGGGTTACACCTTTAGATATGCAAATACTAGTTTGATAGGCCCAAAGGGTAGGATTTAACTGCAGATGCCAGTCATGACCAGCTTAATTGACTTTTTTCTTTAGGATTTTTAGAATGGTCTTATTTTTAGCCTTAGCTTGACCATTGCCCTGGGGGTAATACAGGTTAGAGAATTGATGTTGGATGTTGAATTGTTGGCATAACTCTTTCAAATCCTAATTCTTGAAAGGTGTTTCATTGTTTGAGATAAGGGCTTGTGGAACACCATAACAAGAGATAAGGTAATTAAGGATAAATTTGGTAATATGCTTTCCTGTTATGTAGGTCATAGTAATGGCTTCTACCCACTTGGTAAAGTACTCAGTGGCGGTTATGATGAAATTTTGGCCATTAGATGAGGTGGAAGGAATTTTTCCTATGAGGTCAAGCCCCCACTATGAGAAAGGCCAACTTGTGACCATTGGTTTTAATTCCCGTCTTGAAGCATAAATAAGATCTCCATGCTATTGATATTGGAAACACTTTTGCACATACTGATGGGCTTCTCTTTCCATGGTTGGCCAGTAATACTCTTTCCTCGACAGTTACTTAGGTAAAGTCATACCACTAGAATGGGAACAACATATGCCATCATGTACTTCTATTAAAGCAGTCAAGGATTCCTCTTAGTTAAGACATCATAGTAATGTCCCCTCAATGCTTTGGCAGTATAAGGTATCACCTAGGATCATGAATCAAGATGCATTTTTAACAAAGGTCTTCTTAAGATTGGAGGTGATATTGGATGGGAGGGTTCCTCTACTAAGGTAGATGAATATATCATGATACCATGGGGATCCATGACCAACAATGAAACTTGCAAATTTAGATTCTGGGATTTCAAAAGTTGGCACAAGAAGTTGTTCTACCAAGAGTTCACATTGAAGGACATTGTGTGGCATATCTAACAATGATCCAATTATTTCCATGGCATCTGCTACCCGGTTGTTCATGCGAGGAATCTACTAAAAATTTACATCTATGAAAAGGTCCTTAAGACTTTCTACCATCTTCTCATAAGGAGTTATTTTATCATCCTTGGTTTGGTAGTTGTCATTGACTTGATTGATAACCAGTTGTGAGTCTCCATAGAATTTCAACTCTTGTATTTTCCATTGAACTACTATCCTTAGACCTATGATTAGGGCTTCATATTCTACAATGTTGTTAGTACATGGAAATGATAGTCAGTATGACTTTGGGATGCAATCAACTTGAGGGGTGATAAAAAGAATACCCACCCTTGATCCATGTTGGGTGAACGATCCATCAAAGTAAATTTTCCACTGATCCAAGTTGTATTGACAAGGAACACTGATTCATTAGGAAATTCAGATATCAAAGGGTTCTCTATGTAGATAGGTGCTTTTTCTAGTCGATCTACGATCACTTGTCCTTTGATTTCCTTATGCTATACTTATTCTATGTCAAATTTAATCAAGATGATTACCCATTTGGTCATTTTCCTAGTGAGAGTTGCTTTGGATAACAGATATTTCAATGGGTCGATCTTTGCAATAAGCTTGATTTGAAGCGACAAAATTTAATGTTTGAAATTTTATGAAGAAAAAACCATTGCTAATCATGCTTTTTCAATGGATGAATAGTTCATTTCATAGCCCACCAAGGTTCTGCTGATATAATAGATGGCTCTTTTCTTTCCATTTTCATCATGTTGTGCTAGAAGAGCACCTAGTGTTGCTGATGTTGCTGATATATATAAGATCAATGGATTATTTGGTATCGACAACATGAGAACTAGAGGTGTCAATAGATAGGACCCTTGATCTATTGGAAAGATTTATCACACTTCCCATCCCACTTATAAGTTACTCTTTTATGTAGAAGATGTGAGAAAGGGTAGATTTTGTCTGATAATTGTGCTATGAACCTTTAGATGGATTGCAACCTTCCTTGTAACCCTCTCATCTATTTCAATGTTTGTGGTGGTTCCATGTCTAGTATGGATTTCACTTTGCTTGATCAATTTCTATCCCTCTTTGTGAAATGATGTAGCCAAGAAGCTTCCCTGATGGAACCCCAAAGACACACTTTTTTAGGTTCAACCACACCTTATATTCTTCGATCCTGTCGAAGATGGGTCTTAATACCTCTATGTGCTCACTCCTTTTCTTTGATTTTTCCAAAATATCATCCA
>VDFB02373323.1:11169-67270 GCA_007258455.2 Sequoia sempervirens
AGGATCAATACAAAACTGCATTCACTTGTCCCTAGGGAACATACTATTGGAGCATGATGCCATTTGGGTTGAAGAATGCAGGAGCAACCTATCAAAGAACAATGACCCTCATCTTTCATGTTGTGATCCACAAAATAGTCAAAGACTATGTGGATGATATCTTGGAAAAATCAAAGAAAAGGAGTGAGCACATAGAGGTATTAAGACCCATCTTTGACAGGATCGAAGAATATAAGGTGTGGTTGAACCTAAAAAAGTGTGTCTTTGGGGTTCCATCAGGGAAGCTTCTTGGCTACATCATTTCACAAAGAGGGATAGAAATTGATCAAGCAAAAGTGAAATCCATACTAGACATGGAACCACCACAAACATTGAAACAGATGAGAGGGTTACAAGGAAGGTTGCAATCCATCTAAAGGTTCATAGCACAATTATCAGACAAAATCTACCCTTTCTCACATCTTCTACATAAAAGAGTAACTTATAAGTGGGATGGGAAGTGTGATAAATCTTTCCAATAGATCAAGGGTCCTATCTATTGACACCTCTAGTTCTCATGTTGTCGATACCAAATAATCCATTGATCTTATATATATCAGCAACATCAGCAACACTAGGTGCTCTTCTAGCACAACATGATGAAAATGGAAAGAAAAGAGCCATCTTTTATATCAGCAGGACCTTGGTGGGCTATGAAATGAACTATTCATCCATTGAAAAAGCATGATTAGCAATGGTTTTTTCTTCACAAAATTTCAAACATTAAATTTTGTCGCTTCAAATCAAGCTTATTGCAAAGATTGACCCATTGAAATATCTGTTATCCAAAGCAACTCTCACTAGGAAAATGACCAAATGGGTAATCATCTTGATTAAATTTGACATAGAATATGTAGAGCATAAGGAAATCAAAGGACAAGTGATCATAGACCGACTAGAAAAATCACCTATCTACATAGAGAACCCTTTGATATCTGAATTTCCTAATGAATCAGTGTTCCTTGTCAATACAACTTGGATTAGTGGAAAATTTACTTTGATGGATCGTTCACCCAACATGGATCAAGGGTGGGTATTCTTTTTATCACCCCTCAAGTTGATTGCATCCCAAAGTCATACCGACTATCATTTCCATGTACTAACAACATTGTAGAATATGAAGCCCTAATCATAGGTCTAAGGATAGTAGTTCAATGGAAAATACAAGAGTTGAAATTCTATGGAGACTCACAACTGGTTATCAATCAAGTCAATGACAACTACCAAACCAAGGATGATAAAATAACTCCTTATGAGAAGATGGTAGAAAGTCTTAAGGACCTTTTCATAGATGTAAATTTTTAGTAGATTCCTCGCATGAACGACCGGGTAGCAGATGCCATGGAAATAATTGGATCATTGTTAGATATGCCACACAATGTCCTTCAATGTGAACTCTTGGTAGAACAACTTCTTGTGCCAGCTTTTGAAATCCCAGAATCTAAATTTGCAAGTTTCATTGTTGGTCATGGATCCCCATGGTATCATGATATATTCATCTACCTTAGTAGAGGAACCCTCCCATCCAATATCACCTCCAATCTTAAGAAGACCTTTGTTAAAAATGCATCTTGATTCATGATCCTAGATGATACCTTATACTGCCAAAGCATTGAGGGGACATTACTATGATGTCTTAACTAAGAGGAAGCCTTGACTTCTTTAATAGAAGTACATGATGGCATATGTTGTTCCCATTCTAGTGGTATGACTTTACCTAAGTAACTGTCGAGGAAAGAGTATTACTAGCCAACCATGGAAAGAGAAGCCCATCAGTATGTGCAAAAGTGTTTCCAATATCAATATCATGGAGATCTTATTTATGCTTCAAGACGGGAATTAAAACCAATGGTCAGAAGTTGGCCTTTCTCATAGTGGGGGCTTGACCTCATAGGAAAAATTCCTTCCACCTCATCTAATGGCCAAAATTTCATCATAACCGCCACTGAGTACTTTACCAAGTGGGTAGAAGCCATTACTATGACCTACATAACAGGAAAGCATATTACCAAATTTATCCTTAATTACCTTATCTCTTGTTATGGTGTTCCACAAGCCCTTATCTCAAACAATGAAACACCTTTCAAGAATTAGGATTTGAAAGAGTTATGCCAACAATTCAACATCCAACATCAATTCTCTAACCTGTATTACCCCCAGGGCAATGGTAGCACTAAGGCTAAAAATAAGACCATTCTAAAAATCCTAAAGAAAAAATTCAATTAAGCTAGTCATGACTGGCATCTGCAGTTAAATCCTACCCTTTGGGCCTATCGAACTAGTATTTGCATATCTAAAGGTGTAACCCCATACTCCTTGGTCTATGGATCAAAATCCATCTTCCCTATTGAGGTCAAGCTTTCGTCACTATGAGTTTCATTGCAGAACCTAATCACTGATGAAGAGTATAGAGCATCTCGACTAAATGAGCTATAATTCTTGGATGAGTGTCATCTTAACACCCTTAATCATTTGCAAGTATATAAAAAACCAAAACCATTGATTTTTGGTTCCTAGGGCTTCTCTGCTAGCATATGGCTTCTAGTGTTGTCATTGATGGCAACTGAAGTCATCCCCATGGTCCACAAATCAATATCTAGTCATACCGACAAATAAAGTAAAATATTGTGTATTACCGGTAGAATACTTGAGGAACACGGTATCCGGTCAGACAGCTTCACCAGATTGTTGTTTTGTGTTGTGGATCCCTAGAATTGCTTGATAATCACGTGGATTATCTTATTATTGAGTTTTGTGATGTTGCATGAGTTGCAATACGTACGAGTTTGGAGGTCCGGTAGGATACTTTATGTCTATTTGTTTGTTGTAGCCGACTCAGTGAATGTGGCGTACTGTGGATGTGTTAAGGTGAAATAATCAAATATTTTTTCATGTTCAAATGTTTAATTATGGGTCCTATATATGGACTAGCTGACTTGTTGAATACACATCAAAATTATTAATGTTTTGGGCCGACAAGTTACAAATATTCTTAAGTCGTATTGAGTTGACTTGTAGTGATTAAATCCTTAGTTGCGGATATATTTAGATGATCGATTACATCAATTGTGTGAGTAAAAAAGGTGTATTGGTGTATGTTGCGAACATGCAAAGAATATTTCAGCGATATCATGCACAGTTTCACTTACACATAAGGATTTTATGTGCGAACTTAAGCAGAGCAGAGCAGAAGTTCAATATCAGAAAAAAAGATAGAAGTTTGTCATCAAAGCTTATCTGAAACTGTAATCAAGCATTAGTAGATGTTATCCATTCAGTTCATTTTCTTTTGGATCTAATCCAAATCTTTGTAAGGGTAGTGAGCACATCCTTTTGAGTAGTGAGCCTGAATGCAAGTGCATTCCCATTTTATAATACTTCTTTTGGGTAAACTTAGAACTTATTGTGGATTAGCCATCCACCATGGTTTTTTCCCTAACAGGATTTCCACGTAAAATTCCTTGTGTTATGGTTTTTTGGTTTCTTACTTTTTGTTTCTAGATATTACTTTTGATTAAATGTTCTAAGTGGATTAAAGGTTAGAATAATAAAGTTAATTTTTGCAGAACACTGATTCACCCCCCCTCTCAGTGTTGCTTGTTTCCAACAATTGGTATCAGAGCTAGTTCCTATGAAGAATTCTAACAACTTGAGGAGATCTTGGAAAGTGTTCTCAATGGATACAAGTAGTCTTCAACAAAAACTTATGGTGGCCTTGGATGATCTTGACCAGTCAAAATTTGAGATCCGGGAATTGCAAGAAAATCTTGAAAATGCAGAGAAATTTATCCAGTCATTGAAAGACAAGATCAATGAATCAAGGGAGAAAAGAAAGGAATTATGTGGTCAACTCAAATATAAGAACAAAACCATGGATGATGAACAACTTAGTGAGGATTTGAAAGAGAAAATAGAAGAATGTGAAATTTTTTCCCAAGAGAATGTCTCCTTGAAGCGTGAAATGGAATCTATCATGATAAGGATGACCAAGGAGATTGAGGATAGAAAGAAGAATGAAGAAAATCTTGCACAATATTTGAAAGAAAATTCAAAATAATGCAGGTGACTAGATAATGAATTGGAGCAATCCAAGAACAGTGAAGAGGAGCTTGAAAAGTAGCTTGATAATCTCAGAGATGAACTTGCTACTGCAAATGAGTATAAAAAAAAATTCAAAGCAAGCTTAGCCAAACTTGATGAACTAATCAAGGGACAGAGGACTGATGGTGACAAATGAGGTCTTGGATATGAAGAAGGAGAAAGCTCCACATTTGGACAAAGGATTTCTAGACAAGGAGATTTCAGTCAAAGAAATTAGACGAATGGACCCAGAAGAAATCTAGTAAGGCAACCTAATGCCCAAATATTTAATGGCTATTGTTATGTCTGCAACAAATTTGGTCATATGGCTTCTCAATGTAGAGGTATGGTGAACACATGTAGACAATCAATCTATGGTCAGTGCTTTAATTGCTATAAGTATGATCATAAGTCAAGTGAATGCAGAATTATGATGAACAACTTTCATAGAGATGTCAGATGCTATGCATGCAATAGATTTGGACATATTTCTAACCAATGTAGATCAAGACAAAGTTAGTGGAATAATTGGACTGGAAAGAAAACTGTTGTGTGCTATAGCTACAACAAATTTGGTCACACTTCTAGATTCTGTTGGAACAAAAGAGGTTTGGTAAAATAGAACAGGCAACTAAATGTTAAAGAAAAAGGGAAAGCCACTACTGATGAGATCAAGAAGCAAATTCAGAAGAAATGGGTGAAGAAGAATCCCTGTGTTGAAGGAAATGGATCCACACCAAAAGCCACTTTTGGTAATACCTCAAGGAATTAACTTTAAGTCTTCCATAGGGGGAGCTGTCAAGAAAAATTCCTAAACCCCCCACAAGTGATTGGTACTGGAATTTGGATGAGTCCAGTAGGAAATTTGATATTTCTCAGACATTGTGAAATGAATCCTAGCCACTAGTGAAAACTATTGGAGATCCTCATAATAATTATATGCCCCAGAACATAAAAGACAGAAAATCGGTTGAATTAGGGCAAGGGCATTTATTGCAAAAGTAAGGAGTTAGGTTTGAGGACATTAAAAGAGTGGTTTCCACCCTTATTTTTCATATTGCATTCGAAGGAAAGAAGTTTGGAGAACTTTGAGGTGATCATTTCCAAATCGAGAAGAGATTCAAGCATAGAGGAGAATCTTTGATCAAATTCCATTTTTTCTTCAAAAGGTATTTATTGCAAAACCTGTAAATTTGTGTGCTCGCAATTATGTCTACTCTTATGTTAGTCAAAATTAAGGATAGCCCACATCCAAAATTCAAATGGCATCTGTATAAGTCCATAGACACAGAGCCATTAGGTGCATTTTCTTTGGTATCTTATGGAGTTCTGCACATTGAAGATATTAGGGCATATGTGCACGCAAATATTGAAGATTTGGGTAGTTCACAGCTATTGGAATTGTATTCTCATCACATAGTTCAAGAAGATTTTTTTGTGAAACTAGAATTCAAAACCCTAGAAGATAAGAAATTTGTGCAATTCACGAAATTTCCTATATTTGAAGAAGATGAGTGGGTTTGATATATACTAGGTTGTTTCCATGATGAATTCATGTGGCTAGAAGTGCCATTCAAAATATCCAAGGAAGCTATTTGTGCAGTTACAAGATTAAATTCCACTGATAGACTTCCAATTTTGAAGTCGATGAAGAATGATGAGGTTACTATAGTGACTGGCTCACATTGGGACAAAAGGGCAATGATAATAGATCATATTGCCGAAGTTGATGTAAAATTTGAATCTATGGTTATAGGCTACAAGATTTACCACTCGAGCTAGGAAAATTTAGTATCTGGCATAGCCATCTATACAGCATATGAAATGATAAAACAAAATGTAGATTATGATCTATGTGAAGTGCGCATAGGCCAACTATTGGAGAAACTTAGAAAAATCAAGAAGGACAAGAAGAATGTATTCAAATTCCGAAACCTATTAATTTGTTTGTATTTCTACTTCATGGGTGAGGTACTAAGAGTTGGTAAAGTTCAATGTCGTAAAGATATGCCAGAAGCTATTCAGATCTGGGATATGTTATGTGGACTTGGTGATTGAAAGATCCGCAACACAATCCTGTGGGGATATTTTAAAAAAATTCAAAATTTGATGCACACTAGAGAGAGAATTCCTACCACAATAGTGGAACAGTATAAAGACTCTATATGCTTCATGATAGACATTGACCAGTGTTATATGGAAGTTGCTAATCCTAGAATAGTTTGGATCATGCCTATGGGTTATGAAGTAGATGAAAACATTTTGAGGATGTATGCAGAACATCTGCTAGGTGAAGAAAGGTTTGGTACATATACAGAGAAATCCTTACAAGTTCATTCAGAATTGAGAAAGCCCATGTCAATCAGAAAGGTAAGAAAAGAGACAGAAGCTTTTATAGAAATTATGGGTCTTCTAGTAGAAAATTTGAAAGAAATAAGAAGAAAAAGAGATGAAGATGAAGTAGCTAAGAAGAAAGAAAAGGTTGAATCAGCTCTTCCGGAAACATCTTTTCCTAACACCAGATCTACCAGGAGTTCCCCTACAGGGCAGTCAAATCAAGCCGAAGCCTCTAGAAGAAGGAAGAAGAATAAAAGCTCAAGAACTTACAAAGTTGTATCTGCAGATGAAGAGGAAGAAACTTATTTAGAAGAATTGGTAAGGGAGATAAAGGCTACTGGGACTCATGCAATCAAACTGAACAAGATAAAACCTTCTGAAAAAGGTGAAGAAGCAAAGAAAAAGGCCAAAGTTGACAAGCCCAGTATGTCTGTTGAGGAAGTTGAGAGTGTAACAGTAAAAGATTGAAATCTTATGCCACTCTGTGACCTATATGAGACTTTTGATGAATCCAGTAAGAAGATTCTTGAAGAAGCTTCAGTCAAGCACTTCTATGTTTTCAATAAAACTCTTCTTGAAATCATGTATGGCTTGCTTACAAGCCTATATAATGCTTTGGAATATAGGAGAGAATACCAAAATAGAGGAGGAAAATATGAGGAAAAGAGTTATTACCGATTTGTGCCTAGAAATGACAATTGAAGAAATGGATTTATTTCTTCAAAAGGTTAAAAAGGAATTCAGAAGCAAGTCAAGAGTAAATAAACTCATGATTGGTGACATTGATGTTGTTATCAGTGAAACTAAGGTAATTCTAGAAGAATTCTTGTCAAATGAAAAGATAAATATTGAGGAGATCAATATTGAACATGTTCAAGGAAATGAGGAAGTAAATATGAAGGTAAAAGAATCATAAGAAGGAAATGTGAATGAGGAAAACATGAATGTTCCTAATCCTCTAGGATTTGAGGATATTCTGACCTCTCCCAATGTCAAAAATTTAGAGACACCTATGGTGACTAAGGTCCAAATTGAGGTGGTTGCTGAAAAAAAGAGGTGCATCCTCAAGAATTTGAAAAGCCTAAAGTCAATTTTGAAGCTGAATCCAAGATTGATAAAGAAAAGCATCAAGAAATTAAAATAAAGGAGGTGAAGGAATCTATATTGGAGCAACAAGATGAGTCAAATCTTGAGTTAGATGAAATTTCAATCAACCTATCTACTTTATCTCTAATCCAGATGTTGAAAGTCACCAAAATTGCTCAAACTAAAGTGAATGAGAAGATATTGAAATCTCACATTGAGGACAGTGAACTGCTAAAACTTGCATCTAGAGTCCTACTAAAATTAATGCCTACTTATGTTATGGACCCATCAGGTTCTTCCTTTGGTGAGTTGAAGAAGTTAATAAACTCTATAGATTCTCATTTTGAATCTTTTGAGAAATCAGCTCTAGTTAAAGTGCAAAAGGATTTCAAGGGGAAGATAATTGGTAGTCTAAATGAATTGATTGCCAGAGAAAAAAATTTGTTAGGAACCTGCATAACGAATATTCAAGGTGTTATATTTGAAGGAGGAAAAGTGTACAAGTCGTGCTTAGTCTTGTCAAAATTTACTGAAGTAAATGAGAAGCAGGTGAAATATATTGAGTGCCAGTTGGTTGCTCTTTCCAACACTTTTGATCCATTAGCCGACAGTGTTTGTCATCAAGAAAGTCAGGTAATATCTTTGCTCAACCAAATAAAGAATCTGAAGCTTGAAAATGAAAGGATTATTAGCAGAGTAAATGAACTCAAGGGGCTAATAAGTCCAAAGATTGAAATGATGGTGAATGCTCTGAAAGAAGTTGAAGGTGTTGTGATCGCTCCTGATCTGGTAAGTCTCAAAGCAGCATAAACTTTGTCATATCTTCTTTGTGGTCACATTACCATTTTGGAGAGTCTGAAAAATGTGTGGGACTCAAACTTAATTGGACTAAAGAATGTCTTTGCAGAAGTCTTCCAATCTTTGTAAGTCTCTGGATATGTTTGTACAATTTTGTAGATTTTTGGATTCCCCAATTTTTTCATTGATGTCAAAGGGGGAGAGAGTGAAGTGAAAAAAGTCTCGATATTCTTAGGGGGAGCAGTATTTTGTATTTTGGCAATGTGCTTATTAGCTTCAACACTTAGTCATTTTTCACTAAGTGTTGCCATCAATGCCAAAGGGGGAGATTGTTGGCATATGGCTTCTAGTGTTGTCATTGACGGCAACTAAAGTCATCCCCATGGTCCATAGATTAGTATCTAGTCATACCGGAAAATAAAGTAAAATATTGTGTATTACCAGTAAAATACTTGAGGAATAGGGTATCCGGTCAGACAACTTCACTGGATCATTGTTTTGTGTTGTGGATCCCTAGAATTGCTTGATGAGCATGTGGATTATCTTATTATTGAGTTTTGTGATGTTGCATGAGTTGAAATACAAGTTTGGAGGTCTGGTAGGATACTTTATGTCTGTTTGTTTGTCGTAGCCGACTCAGTGAATGTGGAGTGTTGTGGATGTGTTAACGTGAAATAATCAAAGATATTTTCATGTTCAAATGTTTAATTATGGGTGCTAGCTATGGACTAGTTGACTTGTTTGAATATGTAGACACGTAAAATATACCGATTGACATTGTGCATTTGATCTTGACTTACTAACATTGTTTCTTCCTGAATCATCCCTCGGTCTAACCATTTAATCAAATTCCCCTATCTAATTAAATTCATCAATAGTCCTCTCTTAATTAAATAAATCATTTTTTCTAATTAAGTCACTTTGTCTTGTTAATTAAATCAATCCATCTGATCTAATTATCCTTATTTAATTAAATAATCAATTTATTTGATTAAATCTCTAAAGTCTATCCATTAAATTAAATAAATTAAAACCTCATTTGATTTAATCTAACACCATCCCTTTTAATTAAATAAATCAAAATCCTTATTTAATTAGTCTCTTATCATATTCCTCTCTTATTTGATTTAAATAAATCCATAAATTGGAGTCAAATAGGTCGCATCATCTAACCTCTCCATTAAATTAATTAACCCTTGATTGTCACATCCTCTAGATAATGCAAGTTGCACATGAAAATAGATTTAATTCATTTATTAAATCTCTATTTTCCTCACAAGGCATCTTTTGGAATATTCTCTCAATTTGAATTCAAAAATTCCAAGTCAGCATGTACATCCAACAAGGCAATAAATTCATCTTACATGTCATTTTCCTTGAGCCAAGTGGCATTTATTGCATTTTCCCTTCCCTCTTGCATGTCATTTCAACAAATTTGAATTTCAAATATTATGCATTTATTGGCACAAACCCCAAATCTTGCACATTTTTCATCCATTCATAGCTTGACAAGTGGCATCATATCAATGGATGAATGTTAGTCCCACATTGCTCAAATTTAGACATTCATCCATCTTAGAATTCTATAAATAAAGAGCTCATATCCTCATTTCATCATCCACAATCTAGGCAAAGTTACCATGCTAAAATATCTCTTGAATTTCATCCATTATCATTGAGTTATGGCTAGGTTTTGCAGATTTTTGGCTTGGAGTCTTCATTCTTCACCAACAAAGTGGATCAATCTTCAAACATTCAAAGCTTGCATCATGTTATTGATGTGTTTTTTCATGCATTTTCAACATAGGAAATGTACCTGAAAGAGACAATCCACAACAAGATTGCAGAACACTATCCCAAGGTCTCTAATGTCAGGTCTTGATAGTGCTTGGAATATCTCAGTTGTTTTATGTGATTTGTTGGAATCACAAGGCGGTCTTACGGATGAGTTACAAAGCATGGAAGTTGGGTTTGCAAATGCAGTTTCAAGTGCTGGAAGTGAATGAAGTATGGTTGTCCACTCAAAATAGCAAGCTCAAACTCATCAAGTTCATCTGATTTAGCTTCATGGTGATGCTTTGGATCCTACTCTAACCAAGGATTAAAAGAAACAACAAAAGGAGAAGGGTTAAGAAAGTTATTCTAATCCTAAGCTACGAATGAACAGTAACAATGGTGGCTACTAAAGTAGACAGGCTTCCTAAACTGGATTTTGCTTGGCCAAGAGAAATCTACAGTTGCACAAAACTAGTGCAATCTTCTAAGGACTGTAGATTTTCACATCACATACACACACCATGTACATGCAATCGAACTAAGTTGCAGCAATAAAGGAAAGAGGCTCAGACTAGCTTTGCAAAGTGATTCATCATTAATGAACCACAAAAAGCATGAGTTGGAAGTTAATCAAATACTGAAACAGCAAACACCATCACCACTCCCATTTAAGAAACTAACACTAAAACTAACATGGAAGGTGAACCATGCATACATAAAGAGAAAACTTAAAAGGAACACCCATAAATCATGCAATGTTGCTTTCTATTGTTGCAGAATGTCTTTACATCAATTCTCCAACTCTTACAAATGAGGGGCAAGCCCCTATTTATAGTTTTCCAAAACCCAAATGAATGGCTAGGATCAATTTCCAACGAATGGCTCAGATTCATTACAAGTTAGGGCTTCACCCACCCCCAATATCCAACAAATTAAAATACATCTTTTGTATTTTCCCAATTTTGTCCTGTAGTGCCCAGGTGTTGTAGCAGATTTGTCTTATAGCTTATTTCCCTTTTTACTATAGCAGAGACTATTTGAAGGATGCCCTCCATCTAGTGGACTTGCAACATTTTTTATTGGATCAAACAGGTCGGTTGATGACTTGCTTCAATGGATTGGTGGCCCCTGAGTCAGGTGGAAAGCTCCTTAGAAATCATCATCATTTGGAAAAAGGTAGGACAACTCCCTCAATGGGCCTCTCCGACAGACCTGCGGAAGGCTTCTTGACTCCTGTAAACACAAAGTGTCGTAAGTGCATTTATACATGAGTTAAGAAAAATGTCAGACAAACCTACAAATTCCATGCTAGATCTATCCATGCATCATCAAAAGATCTTGATATTCATATTTGGAGCTCATTTGGGCCATAAACATTAATACATGCTTCAAGGGTGTGAGCGCCAGAGGGCAGAAAGACGGCGGAAGAAAGCCAGAAGGCAGACAACGGACGGAAGCCAAAATAGCCGGGAAGAAGGTGGGCCCCTGAATGTTCAAAACAGCTCGGAAGAAGGAAGGTTCCCGGATGTTTCCAAAACAGCCGGGAAGGAAGAAGGTTCCTAGATGTTCAAAACACCTGGAAAGGAGGCAAGCTCTTGGATGTTAAAAATAACTAGGAAGAAGGGAGGCTCCCAGATGTTCAAAATAGCCAGGAAGGAGGCAGGCTCCCGGATGTTCAAAACAGCCAAGGAGGGACGGACTCCCAGAAACGGCCACAGAGGGCCCAAGTTCCGGAGGCCGAGAAGGAGATGGTCGCTGGATGTTCCAAAACGGCCACGGAGAGGCGGAATCCCAGAAATGGCCATGGAGGGGCTGGGATCCGAAGGTCGGGAAGGAGGTGGCTGTCGAATATTCTAAAATGGCCACAAAGAGGCGGAATCCCAAAAACGGCCACGGAGGGGCCGGGCTACGGAGGCCGGGAAGGAGGTGGCCGCTGGATGTTCCAAAATGGCCATGGAGAGGCAGAATCCCGGAAATGGCCATGGAGGGGCCGGACTCCGAAGGCTGGGAAGGAGGTGGCCGCTGGATGTTCCAAAATGGCCACAAAGAGGCGGAATCCCGAAAACAGCCACGGAGGGGCTGGGCTCCGAAGGCTGGGTCGCCCTGGGCTGACGGATGTTCCAAAACAGCAAAAGGGGGACGAAGCTCCGAAACCACCAAAACTTAACTGAATGTTAACGAAACCTTGGCAGTTCATTTAAGCACTAGGAACACATCCCAAATCCACCAAAAAGTTGGCCCCAAAGTCAAAATTGAGGAAACGGGAGCGATGGGGGCCCGCGGATGTTTCCAAATAGCCAAGGAGGAAGGGAATTCTGGAGGGAAAGTTCCAAAACTATCGAAACCTAATGGAACATTGACGAAACCTTGGCAGTTCATTTACGCACTTCCAACACATCCAGATCCAAAAAAGACTGTCCCCAAAGTCAAAATTGAGGAAACGGGAGCGACGGGGGCCCGCGGATGTTTCCAAATAGCCAAGGAGGAAGGGAATTCCAGAGGGAAAGTTTTGAAACCATCGAAACCTAATGGAACATTGACGAAACCTTGGCAGTTTATTTACGTACTTCAAACACATCCCAGATCCAAAAAAGATTGCCCCCAAAGTCAAAATTGCGGAAACAGGAGCGACAGGGGTCCACGGATGTTTCCAAAATAGTAGGAACAAGACAAAAGGCAGAAAGGGGACGGGGAACTTTATTTCTCCACAGATTTGAATACCCCAAGTAGGTGAATTTGGGTAGGGTATTTGATCGTTTGAAGGCACATGACCAATTTGGGCTTGGAAATGGGGCACGCAAAACAAGACAGGAGCAAAGTAGCCTGTCGGTAGTGAAAAAAAGGGGGTCCCTACCTACGGCGGGGCGTGTGTGAAAAACATGCACAACAAATGGCAACTCACTGGGGAAATGCTCCAGAGCATTTTGATGACAAACTGGAATCACGAACCCAGAATCTCTAGTTCCGACCTTCACGCTAGGGCAAACAAACCAGACGCCCAACCAAAGGATCAAAACCATTAGCCAACCCAACCTTCAGTATGCTGAAAATCCAAGTGTGTGCAATTGCGTTAATTCCCATCCTTCAGTTGCTATAGGAACCCAAGCTCCGTCAAGTTAAGCTACGTAGTTTATTCTAACTCAAAAAGCATTCGGGACATTGTCTCGCTGCCAGTTAGGCATCCATAGCCCCGACGAGGTTGTCGCTGTGATTCTCTTAAACATTGCTCTACTGTCAGTCGGGTGTCTATAGCCCCGATAGAGTTGTTCGAATACCCCTGAAAATTTGAATTTTCTCTTTCTTTTAATTTTCAATGTTTTTTTTCTTTCTTTTTTTTCTCTTTTCAGCTCTTTTATTTCAACCCACAAGTATTGAAGCTCATGTTCAGGGCTGAGAATCACAGTGGTGCTGGAGCAGAATTTTAGATTTTTCACTTAACTAGACTTCACAAAAGGCCCTACAGTGACCGTCAGATTTTTAAGATGTGTAAGAGCTATAAGATTTCAGAATACATTAGAGTCGGACTAAACCAACTTATCCTCTTCGAATTAAACACCCAAATGTTTGACACTAACAGAAGACCTTCAACATCCACTCTGAAGACTTGATTAGAGTTTGACAAAGAAATACGTAGAACAACCTCAGGCGATAAGTATGGTTGTTGTGCGCATAGATGTGCCCGGCTAAAAGAAAATGGACCCCGAGCAAAGCAGCAACAAAGTGAAAGCAAACAAAAAGCAAACAACCTACATCAAACCAACTAACCTAAGGAAAGCAGGAAAGCGAAGTATTTACAGGAAACCTATACTACTCAAAATGAGCTATGTACAAAGATATTTACAAAGCACTATGTTCAGGAAAGGCGAGCTAATATTAATGGTCATTGGATTTCGTAGTGCATGCACAAGAAAACAAGCGATCATTATCATTCTTAACCATGCAAACTTGTCTTTATATTCAAAAAAAGGAAGTTCAACATTGCAACACTTAAGTTCAATCATGTCATCATGAAAAATCAGCAATTGAGGCTCATTGAACCCATGGTTAATCCATAAACATATTCATTTTCCCTCATTCCCATAATCAAAATAATAAGTGCAGTTATGAGAAATGATAGGGGCAAGGAAGGATAAAACCTGGATGTCGTCACATGGAGGTGGCAGCATTGGACAGTTGAGAGCAAGCACAACATCCTTGGTCGTTGCATTGGCAGCCTCAGCCGGGCACGGTGGAGGGTGCAACACTTCAAACATTAAGTTGGCATAAGGTTGGGAGGATGGGGCAGCAAACAACTCTTCCAATCCACCAATGGGATCCACAAACATCCATTGGTTATTCCTGTAGGAAATACACCTCATCTGCCTGGGTTTTTGTTGCCTAAACCTCTTCTTGATTGCTGCCTTCAAGGGGCAGCACATTTTCCCATCTCCTTTCCCAAGTGTCAACCTTATTTTCATGATGTTCAGTGTTATGGGATGATCACATATATGAATATATCCTAGTGCAACCATCTGAATATGAGGGAGGATTAGCAGCGATCATGGTAGAAGGGATCCAAGTTGCATCTTGGAGTTGGTCAATTTTTTCATACTTGTTGGAAGCCATCAAAATACCCCCACCTTTGTCTTCTTCTTTTTGCTGTTCATGCATCTCATCATGACGTTCACTCGTTTCCTCTTGCTCACTATCACTATAAATGGAGAAGGAGCTCCTCTCCCAATCTGGAAACTCTAGTGCATCATTGTTCATGGGCTCAAGGAGTATGTATTCATTGTTGTCGTCTTCTGGGATGTGCTCTTCCTCGACATGAGCATATCTCTGTAGTGCAGCTCCCAATGGAAAGAAGTCATCAATTGATGGCACCTCATCAAGGGGACTAAAGTCTACTACACAATTTCCCTCCAAAGGCTCAGCATAAATCCTATCGTTCATGGTGTGCAAATGCTCTTCAAGAGGAAGAACTTCTTGATGACTGGTGGACAACATTCCCACTTGATCTACTTCATCACTCGGAAGTCTGAGCCTGTACTGCTATCCTTCTTCTATTGCTGCCCCAACATCCTCTTGAGGCCTACTTTCGACTAAGCCATCACTCGGTTTAGGCTCTTGGTCTTGTTCTTTGATATGGGCAGAAAGTAGAGGAGGTCGGGTACTTGGTTGCCTTTTTTTCCTCTAACTTGTTTGATACCCTCTTTCAACAGTCCACATGCAAATTCAGAGGGTGATGAATCATGAAGTTTGCACCAATTTGGCAATAGTAGAACTTCCAAATCCACTTGGTATTTTAGCTCTGACCAATCCCTTGTTAATCTAGAGATGAGTTGGTCATATCTTTCTGCTATTGGGTCCTCATCATCATTAGAAAAAGAAGCTTAATGGTAGACAGCCATGGCGAGTGGTTGTTCCCACTCCCCCAAATCTACATTTTCAGATTCTCGATCACTGTCATTTATGAAGGAGAAGTCTTTCGACCTAATTTTGCTTATGCTTTGATCATCTCCTATTGTTGCCCCAAGGCTTTCAGCCTCCTCTTCTTGATTTTCAGCATTTGTGTTGGTTGTCCTAGCATACATGATGCTGCAAATTCTGTTAATTCATCTTCAATTGTCATTTGTTCCTCTTCTTGAGTGGAGGACTGCTCTTCTTCAATGGAGGGAAAACCTACTGAACTGGTTATAATAATATTTTCATCAATGTACTTTGCTATCCCAAGACTTTCAGCTCCTCCCTCTTGGTTTTCATTTTCTATGTCTGTTGTCCCAACACCAACTTGTGTCAAATTTCTTGGTTCATCTTTATTTTGTTGTCCTCCAGATGTTGACAACTCTTCTACCTCATTAGATAACTTATTCTCATTGAGAGTTGGCTACTCCAACTTGTCCAAACAACCCTTGGCTTGAGAAATGATGTTGTCACATGATGGACACATAAATTCTGAATGTGGTGCATTGTGAAATCTACACCAACTTGCCATTAGTACTTCCTCCAATCTCAGTCCATCCTTGCTGCTCAAATGTTCCTGAATTAGCTCCTTGAATGCCTTGGTTGCCATGGTTGTCAATTCTTCCTCTGAGTCTGCAAGGACTAAAGGCTGATAGATTTCCCAAAAGGGAATTTCTCCCTACAATACCCTTTCAATTCTGCTCAAGAATGTCAAACATCCCAATTCATTATGCCTACAGGTGCAATGGATCCGACATCTATCCACCAATGCAAATTGTTGCAATGGCTTCTTCAATCTCTTGTTCAAATTTGCATGTAGCTGAGTGATTTCAATTTGTGCATGCTGCTCCATTTTGACTCAACTTCTTTTTCCTTCAATTTTTTTTGATTTTTGGCATTAAAAGAGATCTCCTTATCTCAGATTTCTTCTCGAAAGTGCTTTCTTCGATTTCCAACTTTCATCTTTGTAGTCTCAACTTGTCATGCCCTCCTTCTAGCACCAATTTTGTTGATGTGTTTTTTATGCACTTTTCAACATAGGCAGTGCGTAGGTGCACTACCTCTCTTGAAAGATAATCTTCCACAATCATATTGCAGAATACTATCCCAAGGTCTCTAATGTTAGGTCTTGACAGTGCTTGAAATATCTCAGTTGTTTTATGTGATTTGCTGGAATCATAAGACAGTCTTACGAATGAGTTACAAAGCATGGAAGTTGGGTTTGCAAATGCAGTTTCAAGTGCTGGAAGTGAATGAACAGTGGTTGTCCACTCAAAACAGCAAGCTGAAACTCATCAAGTTCATCTGATTTAGCTTCATGGTGATACTTTGGATCCTACTCTAACCAAGGATTAAAAGAAACAACAAAAGGAGAAGGGTTAAGAAAGCTATTCTAATCCTAAGCTACGAATGAACAGTAACAATGGTGGCTGCTAAACTAGACGGGCTTCCTAAACTGGGTTTTGTTTGGCCAAGAGAAACCTACAGTTGCACAAAACCAGTGCAATCTTCTAAGTACTACAGATTTTCACATCACATACACACACCATGTACATGCAATCGAACTAAGTTGCAGCAATAAAGGAAAGAGGCTCATACTAGCTTTGCAAAGTGATTCATCATCAATGAACCACAAAAAGCATGAGCTGGACGTTAATCAAATACTGAAACAGCAAACACCATCACCACTCTCATTCAAGAAACTAACACTAAAACTAACATGGAAGGTGAACCATGCATACATAAAGATCAAACTCAAAAGGAACACCCATAAATCATGCAATGTTGCTTTCTATTGTTGCAGAATGACTTTACATCAATTCTCCAACCCTTACAAATGAGGGGCAAGCCCCTATTTATAGTTTTCCAAAGCCCAAATGAATGACTAGGATCAATTTCCAATGAATGGCTCAGATTCATTACAAGTTAGGGCTTCACCTACCCCCAATATCCAACAATTTAAAATACATCTTTTGTCTTTTCCCAATTTTGTCCTGTAGTGCCCAAGTGCTGTAGTAGATTTGTCTTGTAGCTAATTTCCCTTTTTACTGTAGCAGAGACTGTTTGAAGGATGCCCTCCATTTGGTAGACTTGCAACATTTTTTATTAGATCAAACAGGTCAGTTGATGACTTGCATCAATGGATTGGTGGCCCCTGATTCGGGTGGAAAGCTCTTTATAAATTATCGTCATCTGGAAAAAGGTAGGACAACTCCCTCAATGGGCCTCTCCGACAGACCTGCGGAAGGCTTCTTGACTCCTGCAAACACGAAGTGTCGTAAGTGCATTTATACATGAGTTAAGAAAAATGTCAGACAAACCTACAAATTCCCTGCTAGATCTATCCATGCATCATCAAAAGATCTTGATATTCATATTTGGAGCTCATTTGGGCCATGAACATTAATGTGTGCTTCAAGGGTGTGAGCGCTAGAGGGCGGAAAGACGGCGGAAGAAAGCCAGAAGGTAGACAGCGGACGGAAGCCAAAATAGCCGGGAAGAAGGCGGGCTCTCGGATGTTCAAAATAGCTAGGAAGAAGGAAGGTTCCCGGATGTTTCCAAAACAGCCGAGAAGGAAGAAGGTTCCTGGATGTTCAAAACACCCGGGAAGGAGGCAGGCTCCTGGATGTTAAAAGTAGCCAGGAAGAAGGGAGGCTCCCGGATGTTCAAAACAGCCAGGAAGGAGACAAGCTCCTAGATGATCGAAATAGCCAAGGAGGGACGGACTCCCAGAAATGGCAATGGAGGGCCCGGGTTCCGGAGGCCGGGAAGGAGATGGTCGTTGGATGTTCCAAAATGGCCACGGAGAGGCAGAATCCCAGAAAAGGCCATGGAGGGGCCGGGATCCGGAGGTCGGGAAGGAGGTGGCCGTCGGATGTTCCCAAATGGCCACAGAGAGGCGGAATCCCAAAAACGGCCATGGAGGGGCTGGGCTCCGGAGGCCGGGAAGGAGGTGGCCGCTAGATGTTCCAAAATGGCCACGGAGAGGCGGAATCCTGGAAACGGCCACGAAGGAGCCGGGCTCCGAAGGCCGTGAAGGAGGTGGCCGCCGGATGTTCCAAAACGGCCACAGAGAGGTGGAATCCCGGAAACAGTCATGGAGGGGCCGGGCTCTGGAGGCCGGGTCGCCCTGGGCTGACGGATGTTCCAAAACAGCAAAAGGGGGACGAAGCTTCGAAACCACCAAAACTTCACCAAATGTTAACGAAACCTTAGTAGTTCATTTAAGCACTAGGAACACATCCAAAATCCACCAAAAGGTTGGCCCCAAAGTCAAAATTGAGGAAACGAGAGCGACAGGGGCCCGCGGATGTTTCCAAATAGCCAAGGAGGAAGGGAATTCTGGAGGGAAAGTTCTGAAACCATCGAAACCTAACGGAACATTGACGAAACCTTGGCAGTTTATTTACATACTTCAAACACATCTCAGATCCAAAAAAGATTGCCCCCAAAGTCAAAAGTGCAGAAACGGGAGCGACAGGGGTCCACGGATGTTTCCAAAATAGTAGGAACAAGACAAAAGGCAGAAAGGGGACGGGGAACTTTATTTCTCCGTAGATTTGAATACCCCAAATAGGTGAATTTGGGTAGGGGATTTGATCATTTGAAGGCACCTAACCAATTTGGGCTTGGAAATGGGGCACGCAAAACAAGACAAGAGCAAAGCAGCCTGTCGGGAGCGAAAAAAAGGGGGTCCCTGCCTACGACGGGGCGTGTGTGCAAAACATGCACAACAATAGGAATTGGGAAAGGGCCAATTTTCACATCAAATTGGCACCAATTCCGCCATGGGATCATGAGTTTGCATATTTAAATTAGGATTCAATTTAGTTTGTCATTTATATTGTGTTCATTGTTTTCTTTCCTATTTTGAATTTGTAAATGGATTTCATGGGGAATCCTTGTTTTGGCTTGCAATATCTAACTTGATGTGTTTATTTTCTTTGTTCTGCAGGTACCAAGGTTGGGGTTCGCACATTTGGCGCTAGAAGGAGGGCTTGATATCATTCTTTTCTATCTTCTATTAAAAATTCCACATTTTCACTCACACACAAAAAATTCCAACGCTGGAAGCTCAGCATCGTTGTTTTGGCACCGCGGGCTTGTCAACGTCGATATATGGCACCGCTTAAAACACAAACTGCGCCGCTGGACTCATCCCCCCAAAAAATTTGAATTTTAAACTCCGCCACTGGACTCACCGACCTACAAAAACTTTCAAAAAATATTAAGCTTCGACGCTAGACGAAAACTGCAACGCTGGGCAAAAATTGTGACGCAGTTGAGCTCTTTGTCCTGACACAGAGCACCGCTGACTAGTAAGCGGTGCTATGAGGGCACCACTCAGAAACCAAACTGCGATGCCATTGCGAGTTGCGACGCTGGGAGACAATAAAAAGGGAAATTTTGATTTTAGCACGTGCTTTTTATTTATGATTAATTTATGTTCTATTTTCTGGTTTTTAACTTTTGTATTTTCTAGAATCTGACTAGTTTTTCTCACTTGTAGGTTGGAAATTGAAAGCAAAGGAAGGAGGAGCATGATGATATTTTGTCCAATCAAAGTGTTTTTAAACACTTTAGTGTTTGTTTAACACTTCTTCAAGGAATTATTAGCACTTCTTTCTTAGGACACTAATCTTCCTTTGGGTTTAAAAATAATTATTTTTGTTTATTTCTTGCAAAAGGGTTAAAACAAATATTAGGATCACAACTTACTAGATTTTGTTTCTTGGATTAACAATTGAACAAAATGACTTTCACTTGTGATTTGGTGCTCTAAAACAAACTCACATTTTTGCTTTGTGGATCTAAAAAGAACAAGTGCAGCTTTGTTTTTCGTGAGAGCTTACTTAAACTAAAGCCATTGAAAAAAGACGTATGCGCTTCTCTCACACTTTATAGCGATCTTGAGAATCAAAGGGTCTTTTTCATGACTTTAGGGTGAGACAAAGCAATCACCTCCACACTTCGATTTGGGTTTAAAATTGAACATCTTGTGCGAGTGTGAGTGGGGGCATTGTTGCGTATATTCTCTCTTCTTGTGGCCAACAAGGATTGATCAAGTTAAGAATAGTGTTCTTCATTTGCTTTTGTTTATCTTAGAGGGCCTACCTTAGGGAAAAAGTACTCACCCAAGGGAATGACTCAACCGGAAACACTCTAAAGCCAAGAGTATTTCCAACTGGGATATA
This sequence comes from Sequoia sempervirens, assembly GCA_007258455.2. Lineage (NCBI taxonomy): Eukaryota > Viridiplantae > Streptophyta > Pinopsida > Cupressales > Cupressaceae > Sequoia > Sequoia sempervirens. Next base: position 31,923 of record VDFB02373323.1, read on the forward strand.
ATTTTGATGAAAAGTCCTTACTAAAACCCATGTGCTAGAATTTTCCAAAATCCTTTTATCTATTTGTTGGTGCAAGAACGGTCATTCTCAAACCACCCCACACTTTTACGGTCTTCTAGTAGAAATGGAAAATATTCCATGGGAGTTTTATGGGTGTTGATTCTTGGCTGCCCCGTATAAGTGAGTGTCGTGGAGGGGAGCCAGTGGGGTCAAGCATCTAACCGTTCGCTAGAGATAAGCATAGCTGGACTTGTCTATGTGGGAATCCAACAAATATTGTCTTACACATCCATAGGATTGTACTTATTCTTGGGTTACAAAATGCATTGCTTGATCAAAAACATCATGGAAACAAACACTTGAACCTCATCCAAATTTCAAAACCTTTTGAAGACAAATACAATTGACTCAATCCATATGTTATTGCTTGCCCTTGGGATTCATGTCCTTAGAGGTTTCTAAACATTGGATTATATCTCGATTTGTCTCCTTAAGTAAACAATAGGAAAACCCTTGCCTTAAGTTCATTGAATTTCCACATAACATATCTTGTGGGGTTTGAAGAAATTAAGACATTGGACATATTAGTTTGAAAACTAATCAAACAAAGTGTTTTTTTTTAAATAAAGACATTAAGCAAAGCTAAGCAAAATGAACTTTCATATGTCTTGAAAACTCATAACCCCAAAAGAAAAAAATCATTGGTTGGAAATATGAAAATGAATGTTCAAATGAAATCATTCCTTGGTTACAAAGGTCTTCAGGAAGCATTTGCATGCTCTTCAATACCTAGGTCTAGGCAAACAAAGTGTACCTTTCTAGGTTCATCTTAGGATCAAAACATATCAAAATCTTTTTCATCCATCCTCCAAAACATCAAAACATCATCTCACAGTCACCTTTTGATTGAAATCATCCTTAATATTAGGCTTCGTGGCAAAATCAAAATCATTGAGACTAAATCCTTGAAAACATTATCAAAATCACCTTTGGCTAGGTATGTGTAGATGCATCCTTTTGCATATGCTTAGTCAAGGTTATCAAAATCATCTTGTCTAGCTTAGTATATGTAGATGAATCCTTCTTCATATACTTAGTGAAACAATCATCTTGTTTGGATAGGTGTGGGTAGACGCATCATTCTCCTCACACATATTCAAATCATCATCCTTTGAACAAAGCTATTGTAAGGAAAGAAGAGGTGCGGAAGAAACTTTCCTAACGTCAAAACCACAGGGAAGAATACATACAGTACTTTTAATTTCCAAATTACAATCTAATTAAGACACACATGAAAGACTTACAGAAACAGAGAAGATACTCAAAGACAATGAACAACAGATTTACGTGGGTGTAGACATCCAAATTTGGACACTTAATTTATCCAAATTTATCACTTTTCATCTAAACATCCTCTTATCTGAGTTAATTAAGTAATATTACTATTATTTAATTAATATCTTTAATTCTGCTAAATCCCTAAGGTATTTAATTAATAATTAAATACCTTACCCTCCTTAATCCTCTTTTCATCAAATAAATTAAATAAATATTATATTTATTTAATTCCTCACATGTTATTTTCATCTAATCCTAATCCATCTCCTAATCTTTCATTAGGATGTGCACATGCCTAATCCTTGATTAGGATGTGTCACATCCTCCAACTTTGCAAGTTGGCTTCTAATCTCATTTATCTTCTAATTATGATTAATTAAGCCTAATCATTCTCCAAGGAATTTTAATTCACATTCCATCCTTCCAAGGCTTCTAGAACCTTGGACTTGTCACAATCTCCATATGTGACCAACCTTGGACTTGTCACAATCTCCACATGTGACCAAGTCCCACCTTTTTGGAGCCCATCTTTTATCTTTTAGACTTTCCTAGGAATGTGAATTTATATCCCCAACCACCTTTCCTTTTCCCATGTAGATTTTTGAGGAATTCCAAAATTCCTCAAATGTCCCTTTCACTCCCACTTGGGGACAAGGAATCCTTTTTTTAAGGAAATATCCTCACTCCCCAAGGTGCATGTCATTTCTCCACCTCATATCCCCTTGTCCACCTCACCCTCCACATGTCAAGATGTGAGGGCTTGTGGGTTCTCAACCCACCATAGCCCTTCATCTTAGCCTTGTTGGAGCAATCTTGACCGTTGAATTCTCTAGAGAATTCAAATTCTCCTATAAATACCCCCTTTTCAAGGGCATTTTCAACACTTTCATTTGGAGCAACCTTATGTTGCCAATTTGCATTCTCAAAACACTTTATATTTTCAGAACTATATGCTGCCCATTTGAATCCTCAATCTTTTACCATCATTTAGCCATCTCTTTAATCATCTTGCACATTGAATCTTGCATTTTAGTCACTCAAACAATCATCTAAGGAGCACACAAACCATTACAAGCAAGGGCCAATCAAGGAGAAATCAACAGCAAGGAAGGTGAAATCGTTTGTGTCTTATTTTGTCCATTTTCCTTATTGTTTATCACTCTTTTGGCTAATCTTGAGGTGTCCTTGGTATTTTATCATTTAAATTTCTTAATTATTTTGCACATTTAGAGTAGGATAAATTCCAAGGTATACAGTGGGAAACCCTTTCAGGAAAAAACCCACTACACCAAGTTGAATCTCTTTGTATTATAGTAAAAACAATTACATACACTACAGAGATACAACTCTCTAGTATTAGTTCACAGTAGCTTCATTCACTGTTCATCCAGTTACAAAAATGCTCTCAACAATCTGATTCATATTCATTCTTAGCATTGATCTCCTTTTATCTTATCACATTCTTATTTTTGTCTTCTGTTCATCCTTATCCACCATTTCCCCATCATAGAAAGTTTCCTCTTGAGTGTTGATTTTTCCTTGCATGCAGTTCAGCTCCAACATTGCAATTGTTGCAAAAATCTAACTACCATCCATTTGAAATTCGCTTCCTTTGATTGGTCCATGAGGCTCCACATAGGATGGTCAAACAGTCAAAGGTGTTCATCCTGTGTTGGCATGTCGATGAGACACTAACCATGTCTCCTCGATGCCAACACAGCCAGCGTTCAATATTGGCATAGGTTCCATGAGTCGGCAAGATGACATAGCGAATGCCATGAGTCATACCAACACCACCAACATCCATCGTATTTCTATTGGCAAGATATTTCTCATTGGCAAGACTCATACAGATGCTCACAAGTCACATCGATTTCAACTTTGCCATTGGCAAGACTTTTCCATTCACCAAGAGGTTTTGCCAAGTCTCCTCAAGTTTCACCGAAGCACCTGATAGTCGGCAAGACATTCATCTTTCACCAAGACTTCACATCGAGCAACCAAGTCTTACCGAGTTTGCAAGACTTCTTTCTTTCACCAAGACCTCACACTGAGCACTCATGTCTTACCGAGTCGGCAAGACATTTGACCTTCGCCAAGACCTTTCATCAAGCGAACATGTCATACCGAAGACTATCGGCGAGACTCTCCATCAGTCACCAAGACTTCATACCGAAGTCTTTGAGTCACCGCGAAGACCCCAAGTGTATCCCCATCGGTGAGACCTTCCATCCATCGCTGAGACTTCTCCCAGAGACCCTTGTGCTACCCCGATAGCCATATGCTATCAATGAGACATTCTCCAGTCGTTGAGACTTCTCCCCGAGACCCGATAAGAGCATTCTGTCAGCCAAAGGTCTCCACTCGAAAAAAGGTCACAGCGATAGACTTGTCGGCAAGACATCATCTTTGTCTCCGCGATATGAACATTTCATGAGAATTCAGAATAGCTAGTCAGCTAGACATGATTAATGTCACAGCGACTTTTCCCTTCAGGAGTTACATGTCAATATGGATTGAGGCAAATATTCCAACAATCTCCCACTTGACAAAGACCTTACTGACAACTCCAGAGCATAATAAAACTACTGAAATTCATGGGCCAAGAGGCCCATCGAACTGGCACACCACTTGTATTTGTCTATGCTCATAGACTTCGTCAATGCATTTGCAACATTCTCTAGAGTATCCACTTTCTCCAAAGAGACCTTCCCATCCTCCACCATATCCCATACAAAATGATACTGTACATCTATATGTTTCATCTTGGCATGGAAAGTAGGATTTTTCACCAAACATATAGCACTCTAACTGTCACAGTAAATAGTAATTTTTCCTGCATCAAAACCAATGTTAGAAAATAAACATTTTAACCAGATTGCTTCTTTACAGGCATGTGTAGCTGCCATATATTCTGCCTCTATAGTGAACAAAGTGACTACAGCCTGCCGCTTGCTCATCCAACTCACTGCACCACCATTCATCATGAAAATATATCCACTAGTGGATCTTCTATTGTCAATGTCCCCTGCCCAATCAGAATCCACATAACCTTGAATGCTGAGAGTCCTCTGTGATTCAACCAAGCTGCCATGGTAACACAGAGCATATTCTGAAGTCCCCTTTAAATATCTAAACACTCTCTTCATAGCATCCCAATGTGTCCTTCCAGGATTTTCCATAGACTGACTAAGAACTCCCACTGCTTGGGCAATGTATGGCCTTGTATAGACCATTGCATACATTAGACTGCCAACCACACTAGCATATGGCACACTGGTCATGTCCTCCATCTCAGTAGGAGACTTTGGACAATCCTCAATAGATAGCTTCGTTCCTTGCTTAACTAGAACAACTAGCTGCTTGCAATCAATCATACAAAATCTCTCTAGAACAGTCTTGACATACTTACTTTGACTGAGCCAAAGTTTTCTATTCTTCATATCCCTGGTTATTTCCATTCCCAGAATATACCCTACTGCACCAAGATCTTTCATTTCAAACTTTGCAGACAACTGAGACTTAAGATCAGAAATCATTAGCTTACTATTGCTTATGAACAACATATCATCAACATAGAGAGCAATAATAAGAACTTGATCACTTTTAGCTTTGTAATATACACAATGATTACATTTTGATCTTACAAATCCCAATGACAAAACAAACGTGTCAAATTTCTGGTACCTCATTCTAGGAGACTGTTTTAAACCATACAGAGATTTCTTCAACTTGTAAACCAGTCTTTCTTTACCTTTTTCCACAAAGTGCTCTGGCTAGGACATATAAATTTCTTCTTCAAGATCACCATGAAGAAATGTTGTTTTCACATCCATCTGTTCAATCTCTAAGTCATATGCTGCTGCAAGTTGCAAAACAAATCTAATAGATGTTAGTTTAGCTACATGAGAAAATATTTCTCCATAATCAATTCCCTCTACCTGGGAATAACCTTTTGCAACCAGCCTCGCTTTATATTTTTCCACACTATCGTCCAGACCTATTTTCTTTTTAAACACCCATTTGCAGCCCACAACTTTTTTTCCTTTAGGCAATGGCACCAAACTCCAGGTATCATTCTTTTCTAATGATGCCATTTCTTCATTCATGGCTTCCAACCAAGAGTTTGAATCAGAAATTTTAAATGCCTCTTTCACAGTCCTAGGTTCATCAATGCTAGAAATTAAAGCATAGGCACAAGTAGACTCTATCAAAGAAAACCCATACCTATTAGGTTGCTTTCTTTCATGAGTTGACCTCCTCACAAGCTGAGCCTGAGGTGGTTCTTCATATTCTTTAGAACTTTCAGAGCTACTTGAGCTTTCCTCAGTATCAGGTACATTTTGATTTTTCAATTCCTCTTTATCTGGTGTCGAAGGAATTTTTGCTACATCCTTTTCATTTTTTGATTTCTTCTATGACTACAGATCCAATATAGAAGGCTTCAGCTTATGAAAGATAACGCTTCTATTGTACAAAACCTTCTCAGTCTTAGGGTTCCAAAGATTGTATCCTTTTATGCCAGCACTATAGCAGATAAAAATACACTTTACAGCTTTGTTTTCCAACTTAGATCTTTTTTCAAATGGCACATATGCATATGCCTCACAGCCAAGAAACGAATGTCTCAGAGAGGGCTTCTTTCCATACCATGCTTCCAAAGGATTCTTGTCAACAAGAGCAGAGTTAGGAGAACAATTTACCAAGTAACATGTCGTAGAGACTGCTTCAGCCCAGAACTTCTCCTCCAAGCCAGCACTGTTCAGCATACTTCGTGCTCTTTCCATTACTGTCTTGTTGAACCCTTAAGCAAACTCCATTTTTCTATGGAGTGTAAGGTGTAGTCTTATGTCTTTTAATCCCATGGTCCTTACAGTACCTTTCAAATTCATCTAAACAAAACTCACCGCCATTGTCAGTCCTTAAACATTTTATTTTCCTACTAGTCTCATTTTCAACAAGGTTTTTAAATTCCTTAAACTGACTGAACACTTCTGATTTACTTCTCAGAAAATATACAAATGCTCTTCTTGAATAATCATCAATAAACGACACATAGTATATTGATTTAGATAAAGAAGAAACATTCACTGGACCAAACACATCATAATGTATATAATCAAGCAAACTAGAAGATTTGTGAGGACTAGAATAAAATGAAACACGGTGTTGTTTACCATATATGTAATGTTCACAAAATTCAAACTCAATGTTACAATCTTCAAGCCCTTCTACCAGGTTTTTATTTTTCAAGGTTTTTAAACCTTTCTCACCAATGTGGCCTAGCCTATGATTCCAGAGCATAGTCTTTTCTGCTAGAAGTTTAACCTCCATGGATTTTACTCCATCAAAAACGTTTTCCTTCTTATTTCCTTGAGTAGCCTTAAGTGACTTTGCAGAGACACTATTGCATTGAATAGCTTGTGCATCCAGCTTATACAAGGTACCAATACGAGTACCCCTTGCTAGCACCATAGAGCCTCTAGTCATCTTGCAGCCATTTCCAGAGAACGTGACATTCACTCCAATATCATTCAGCTTACTTATAGAAAGTAGATTTTGAGTCAGACCTGGTATATGCATCACATCATTGATTCCCTTCACTCTTCCATCAGGGAATTGAATTATGACTCTTGCACGGCCAACAATTTTCAAAGATGAATCACTTGCCAAATACACCTTTCCACCATTGTATTCTTCATACTTCATGAACCAGTCTCTATGAGATGTCATGTGGAAAGATGTTCCAGAATCAATCAGCCAGACATCATCTGATGCATGTGTAGCCAAGGCTACAATGAAGGCATCTGCATCACTATGAGAAGAATCATTGTCAGAAGAGTTCTTCTTCTTCTTTTTCTCCTCCTTACAATCCTTTCGGACATGACCAGGTTGCCCAAAATTCTAGCACTTCACCTTGGACTTCTTGCCAGGAGACTTTTGTCTCCCTTCTGATTTCAATTTGGATTTATTGTCTTTTTTCTTGCCTTTCTCCTTCGATCTACCTCTAACAGCCAGAGCCTCCTTTTCCATCTCAAAATATTTCTTCTCATCTCTTCGAACAACAAAGAAACAACATCTTCCATCTTCAATGTGGATGTCGTACTCCCAATAGCCATCACCAAATGATCCCAAGAATCTGGCAATGAACATAGCAGCAGCATGCAGTGATCTTCATCTTCAATCTTCACACCAACAGATGGTAACAGAGCAATCAGCATGTTGAATGCATTCAAATGATCAGCAATAGATCCTCCCTCCTGCATTCTCAAAGAGTATAGTTTCTTCCTCAAGAATAATTTTTTCACCAAGGACTTGCCCTAATAAATTGATGCCAATCTTTTCCACGAAGAGTTTGCAATCTTTTCTTCATGCACATTCAAAAGAAAAGAGTCTGCTAAACAGAGCCTTATCAGCCCTTTTGATTTTCTATCTTCTAGGTCCCAATCTTCTTGCTTCATCGCCTGAGGCTTCGTTCTAGACACAGCAGTCCAAAGATCTCGGTCCACTAACAGATCTTCCATTTTGAGTTTCCACAACTCGAAATTGCTACCATTGAATTTCTCTATTTCCATCTTTCTGGATGTACTTTCCATCTTAATTTGTAACTAAATTATCAGACCTCTACCAAACTCCCACTGAAAAAGAATTGACAGAAAAAACCCAACCCACTCACAAGGATAACACAACTGGCCAGGATTTAATACCACTTGTAAGGAAAGCAGAGGTGCATAAGCAACTATCCTAACGTCAAAACCATAGGGAAGAATGCATACAGTTCTTTTAATTTCCAAATTACAATCTAATTAAGACACACATGAAAGATTTACATAAACAAAGAAGATACTCAAAGACAATAAACAACAGATTTACGTGGGAAACCCCTTCAGGAAAAAACCCACCACACCAAGCTAAATCTCTTTGTATTACAGTAACAACAATTACATACAATGCAGAGATAGAACTCTCTAGTATCAGTTCACAGTAGCTTCATTCACTGTTCATCCAGTTACAAAAATGCTCTCAACAATCTGATTCATATTCATTCTCAGAATTGATCTCCTTTTATCTTATCACATTCTAATTTTTGTCTTATGTTCATCCTTATCCTCCATTCCCCCATCGTAGAAAGTTTCCTTTTGAGCGTTGATTTTTCCCTGCATGCAGTTCAGCTCCAGCATCGCAATTGTTGCAAAAATCTAACTGCCATCCATTTGAAATTTGCTTCATCTGATTAGTCCACAAGGCTCCACATAGGATGGTCAAATAATCAAAGGCGTTCATCCTGTGTTGGCATGTCGGTGAGACACTAACTATGTCTCCCCGATGCCAACGCAACCAGCATTTGATATCGGCATAGGTTCCACCAGTCGGAAAGACAACATAGTGAATGCCATGAGTCATACCGACACCACCAACATCCATCGTATTTCTATTGGCAAGAGATTTCTCATCGGCAAGACTCATACCGATGCTCACAAGTCACATCAATTTCAACTTTTCCATCGACAAGAATTTTCCGTTCACCAAGAGGTTTCCCTAAGTCTCCTCAAGTTTCACTGAAGCACCTGACAATCGGCAAGACATTCATCTTTCGCCAAGACTTTACTCCGAGCAAACATGTCTCACCGAGTCGGCAAGACTTTTTTTTTTCACCGAGACCTCACATCAAGCAACCAAGTCTTACCGAGTCGGCAAGACTTCTGTCTTTCGCCGAGACCTCACTGCGAGCACTCATGTGTTACCGAGTCGGAAAGACATTTGACCTTCGCCAAGACCTTTCACCGAGCGAACATGTCATACTAAAGACTATCAGCGACACTCTCCATCGGTCGCCAAGACTTCATACTGAAGTCTTTGAGTCACCGCAAAGACCCCAAGTGTATCCCCATCGGCGAGACCTTACATTCATCGTTGAGACTTCTCCTCGAGACCCTTGTGTTACCCCGATAGCCATATGCTATTGGTGAGACATTCTCCAGTGGTTGGGACTTCTCCCCGAGACTGGATAAGATCATTATGTCAGCTAGAGGTCTCCACTCGACAAAAGGTCACAGCGAACACAAAAGGTCATAGCGATAGACTTGTCGGCAAGACATCAACTTTGTCTCGGCAATATGAACATTTCAAGAGAATTCAGAACAGCTAGTCGGCCAGACATGATTAATGTCACAACGAATTTTCCCTTTAGGAGTTACATGTCAGTATGGATTGAGGCAAATATTCCAATAGCTATCCCTTAAATCATCATCTAGACATCTTAGGGTCTTTTTCTTTCAAAATCAAGGACAAAATCCCAAAAACAAAAAAAAAAATCTGCAAGTACTAAAAGCCTAGTATCTCATTCAAGATTTATCAAAAGCCAAAAAAAAACATCCGTATCATCCATCCCTAACATCATCATCATATCATCACCTTTGATCCTCAAGGCATCCTAAAACTTTCTACTTTGGGGCATAAAATAACGATCGATCCAAAGAATCAAGAGATTCATCTCCCATATTCTCGAATATTGATCCTCATTTTATGGTTCTAACTAGATCTCAATACAAGAAGAGTATGGAAGCCAACAAAGAAACACCCGCTTTAAGCGATCTTAGCCAAACAAATGCAAAAATGAATCTCACCGAATCAAGTAATCCGTTGACCCTCTCATCATCGCAAAATCTGCAAGAAGAAAACCAAGAAGAGGACCTTACCTTTGGAATGTCTCACGAGGAAATGACTGAAATTCTCCAAAATCCAGATAACCATAGAATCATCAACATCATGATGAGACTTAACCCTTCGTTATACATGCTTGAGCTAGCAAAACAAGGGGCCAAGTTACCTTCGTATTTTGATGTGAGTACCATAGTAGAGGCATCTTTTCCGCCAATTTCATCCACCATTCCCATCTCATCTACACTCCCATCTCAAAACATCACGCAAAACATTCCGCAAATCACAACATCATTTGCTCCAACCCAACCCAATGTTAATAAGGGAAGTGCATTTCTCAATGCACTTCAAACACACCCCCTTGTTAATAATCAAAATTTGGATGCAAACACCACATTGGAACAAAGAATACCCCAAAACCCATTACATAAAAATGTTCCTCTCACATTCCATCACGATCCATCATCATCATTTTTTCACGCAACGCCCAAACCCCTCTTCTCACAAATTCACAAGAAGAGGGAGATATGTTAGGACCAGGGGGCATATTTGACACCACGACATTTTTGCAACAACTCACACCCCTTACATTTTCACCTCTCCCACCATTTCCATTCTCATTCACACCACTCCTTGGTTTAGGGCTTCCTCCCCTACCAAGTATCAATCAAACCTATATCCCAACCATCAATCAAGGCATTACACGAACCACTCAAAATTTTTCGTTGATATCGCAACAACAAATGACGAATGCCCAAGTAATTGAAACATCATCAAACACCCCCTTAACATCACAAAGCATGGTCTCTCAAGGACCAATCACATCAACAACACTGTCCATCACGCAAAACACTAACACTACCTTCACTAACACCATTCCAAATCCACCACCACCACCAACTTCCACCACATCAAGCCAATACGACGCGACATTGCAAGCTGCTTTCCAAAGAGGATACCAACAACTTTAGAAACAAAAAAATGAACAATTAGCTGCTTATCAAGCTACTCAAGCTGCACAGGCTGCCCAAGCTACACAAGCCGCATTACAAGCGCAACAAGCCCAAGCGTTATTTCAACAACAACAACAACAAGCGACACAAGCATTGCAAGCACAAAGGGCTACTCAAGCACAATTGTTATTACAACAACAAGCAGCACAAACACAAACAACACAAGTGCAAGCTCAAGTGCGAGCTCAATATCAAGCACAACTTCTTGCACAAAGAAAAGCAGTGCAAATTTAGGCATACCAGCAAGCATTAAACCAATACCAAGAACAGCAAGAGGCAGCAGAATTGGTAGCCCAACAATAAGCGTTGTTGGAACAACCACAAGCACAACAACAAGCATTGTTGGAATAGAAACAAGTGCAACAACAAGCACAAATCTTAGCACAACAACAACAAGATCAACAACAAGCATTGTTCATACAAAAGCAGGTGGAAGCCTACCTCTGTCGCCAAAACATACAAATACCATCGAACAACACACCAACTGAACCACCCATCCAACCCACGATTGAAACACCCCAAAACACTTTCATTCCACCCCCTGATCCACAAAATGATGTGACGACACAACTCAGGTTGCTCTCGGAACAAGTGCTCGACCTTCAATCAAGTCGAACAACCAAAATGCAAGCAACTTGTGTCCCTATCCATTTGATAGGAGCTTGATAATGAAACCATTCCCCAAGGGATTTGAAATCCCCAAATTTGACAAATATCGAGGGATGGGAAACACTGAAGATCACATCAGGGAATTCCAGGCTCATTGCATGGAGGTCGCATATGATGATACTTATCCGATGTGGCTATTTCCTAGGAGCTTGGCAGGCCATGCTATAGAATGGTTCTCTCACTTACCTTCAGGCATTAGAAAATTCCAAGAAATTAGGGACGCATTCATTAAAAATTATGCATGCAACATTGCAATGGATGTTAGTCTCGAAGAACTCTCAGCCCTAAAACAAGGAAAGGGTGAATCATTCACCTCATTCCTACAATGATGGCAATCCAAGGCCAATCGGAGCAAGTGGACCATGCCAGAAGAGCAACAAGTTTGCACCATCATAGCCAACCTTGAAGGTCGCTTGGCATTTCATCTCAAGGTTCAAGGTATCACCACATATGATCAATTGATCTCCAAGGCGCTTGGTATCGAAAGAGCCCTTGTGACCCAACCCGCGGAATCAACATCATACCATGAACAACAAAACAACCACCCACCATCCAATTACAATGATAAACCTCGTACATGGGCAAGAAAAAAAATGTTACTAATGATGGTGTCGTTGATGCCAAGGTGGTCAGTAGTGCCCCACGCCAATATACACCCGCACTGCAAATCCAAATTCAACACCAAAACCACCATCACACAACACACCAACCCAACAACAATCCAACCATCAATAACCTTAATGATCAAAGAGGACCACCCCAACGCAAAAGTTATCCCAAATGAGAATACATTATTTTGGGGAACCACTAGAGGACATAATGAAAAAGTTGATCGACGAAAAACTCATCAAGCCTCCTACATTCAAAAATTACCAAGAACCCGATGTCAAACCTCCTTGGTATAACGAGAATCAACTTTGTGAATTTCATAAAATCAAAAGTCACACCACAAACAGCTACCTTAGACTCAAAAACATCATCCAAGATCTCATCGATAAGAAAATCATAAACATGGAACAACCTACGGGAAATCAGGATATTAAAATCTACATGAATCCGATGTTGAATCATGGCAACAAAGGGAATAAAAATGATAAAGGGAAGGGTAATGTAAATCATGTGTATGAAACAGTCGTTTCCTCCCTAAATGAAGACTGCATGGTCATCACTATCAAAGGTTCCCATGCCGAAGATTGTGGAGTCACTACAAGAGGCGGCAAAGTAACCATTGCAGGATCATCCAAACCAAATAGAGCCCCTGCATCCAGATCCGTTCCTAATGGATACAACGTCCTAGATCAACTCAAGAGAATGCCAGCACACATCTCCATCATGGAGTTGTTAAAAATATCATCAGCTCACAAAAAGATCCTTGAAGAAGCACTAGCCTCATCCACTGTCCCCATAGACCTCAATGCGGAGCAATTCCAGGCTATGGTCAGAAATATCATAACGCCTAATCTCCTTACATTCTCTGACCAAGATTTCCCTACCCAACCATCTCACAACTATGCACTTCACTTGGAAGCCATTGTACACAAGGGAAAAATCAAAAGGGTCTTGGTGGATGGAGGTGCGGGTTTGAACATCTGTTCCCTAAGCCTCATTAAACAGTTGAAAATATCAAAATATTCCATCGACAAAGGAAAGGGAATCATGATAAGAGCATATGATGACCAAGAAAGAGTGTCTGAAGGCATGATTAAACTCCCTATTCAAGTAGGGCCGACTCTCATGCAAACCACTTGTCAAGTCTTGGATCTTGACTTGCCATATAATATCCTCCTGGGACGCCCATGGATCCATGCGATGAAAGTCGTAGCATCAACATTCCACCAATGTATGAAATTTACACATAATGGACAAGAGGTTACTGTCCATGGAGATCCTGAACTATTTTCATATTGCAAAAATCTTGAAGCAAAGTATTTCAAAACCCCCCAGGTGCCAAAAAATGATGAGGGCCCATCCACACCATACATCGACCCCGCCACTCTTGCGTCCACTTCTGCGACAAAGCCACCCGCCACTCCCACCATTCCCACCATATCCGACATCAAGCTCATCCTCTAGGAGGATGGTTGTGGAAGCTACAAACTCCCTAACAGTGCTTTTGTGATAGGAGAGTTACCACAATCTCCTAGATCACAGGGACGTCCACAAGAAAATCAAGTTTCCACATCATAAACGTCTCCTAAAGACTATCCTGAATTCACAAGCTGGGGAGACCTTGGCTAGGAGGTTATTGAAGTAGATCCATCTCACATGTTGTATCAAGATGAAAGACTGATACCTGAATTACCAATGGATGAGACAAGCAAGGGCCTACAAATGATGCTCGCAATGGGCTACGACAGAAATCAAAGACTAGGACAAAATGACAATGGGCTCATAATACCTATCATGTTAGAGACGCGACCCATAACAAATCTTGGCCTTGCATGTACCCCTCTGAGTATAACCATATGTGGTCGAAGCCCTCTAGTTGGAGTGGTTAATATTTCTCCTCAGCCAATAGTAGCACAAGTACGCTCACTAATATCCACAGGTAGAGACATACATAACTTTATAGCTGAGGCCTATATTAGTAGTGATGACTAAGATACCATGACCAATCTACCTATGCTATTTGAAGATACCATCATGTGTATGATTAGCACCCTCTCCTTTGAAACAGACCATTCAAATCATGAGATCTGCTTAGTATACCCCCAACTGATCGATTAAGACCAACAAGGACCACCGGTTCTTGATACATTCAAAAATGACAAGGCACTCTCAGAATTCATGGGATTATGGGACAACATTCCAAAGGGGGATCATAAGGCAGGGTTTATAATGGAGTTGGAAACACATGCCTATTATGGGGAAACGATTGAATCCTTCAGTCGCAAAAGTGAGAAACTAAGAATCATATCCCAGTCCTTGAGTGAAAACCACACTGTGGCACTCTCTGACAAGAAAATAGTAAAAAGAAAGGATGTATCCAATGGTGAAAACCTCTCTGAGGCGCCCGAGGATGAAGGATTCAATCTTCCTTTAAGAGCTATTCATCAAGAGAAGTCAACAGTCTTGGCCAAAAAATGCAATTTGATCAACCTAGGAACAGAGGAGACCCCACATATCACATTCTATGTGGAATCACTATTATTAGAAGAGCAAGAACTCCTAGCCGCATCCCTAAGGGAAAGGAAAATAAACTTCGCATGGAGTTACGCTTACATGCCAGGACTTGATCCAGAAACTGTGGTTCATCACTTAGCAGTGTATCCAGAAGCAAAACCGGTCAAACAAAAGCTTCGAAACATGCATCCTCAAATCGCCTTATTGGTCAAAATGGAGCTCAAAAAGTTGTTAGATGCAGGATTTATCTGACCAATCGATTATCCAGAATGGGTGTCAAATTTGGTACCTGTTTCAAAACCTGTTGGAGCCATTAGAATCTGCACAAACTTTAGAGATTTGAACAAGGCATGTCCAAAGGATGATTTCCCCCTTCCCAACATCGACATGATAGTAGACATGACAATAGGACATGAGATGCTATCACTAATGGACGAATTCTTGGGATACAACCAAATCATGATAGCAAAAGAGGATCAACATAAGACAACTTTCACTTGTCCATGGGGGACCTACTGCTGGAACATGATGCCATTCAGCCTAAAGAACACAGGAGCAACATACCAAAGGGCCATGATGTTGATATTCCACAACATGATTCATAAAACAGTTGAAGACTATGTTGACAACATTCTAGCTAAGTCAAGAAAAAGACAAGATCATATAGGAACCCTAAGTGCTATCTTTGATAGACTAGAGGAATACAAAGTCAGACTAAATCCCAAAAAGTACATCTTTAGCGTACAATCAGGTAAATTGCTAAGATACATAGTGTCCATGAGGGGTATCGAGGTGGATCCAGCAAAGGTGAAACCAATCCTCGAGATGGAAGCACCAAAGATAAGCAAAATCCATATTCTCACCTACTCCACAAGGGGGTAGCGTATAAATGGGATACAAAATGTGAAGAGGCATTTAACAAAATCAAGGAATATCTATTGACACCACCAGTCTTAATGCCACCCATCCCAAGAAAGCCATTGATCTTATATGTATCAGCAACAACAGCAGCCCTTGGAGCTCTCCTAGCTCAGCTTGATGAAAATAGAATAGAGAGGGCTATCTACTATATTAGTAGAACAATGGTCGGTCATGAGCTAAATTACTCATTCATCGAGAAAGCATGTCTCGCAGTAGTGTTTGCATCACAAAAATTCAGACAATTACATGTTGGCACACAAGATAAAGCTCATCGCCAAAATTGATCCCTTCAAGTATTTATTATCAAAGGCAATGCTCATAGGAAGAATGGAAAAATGGGTGATGATACTGTGAGAGTATAACATCGAGTATGTGGAAAGGAAAGCCATCAAGGTACAAGTTATTGTAGATCAACTAGCAGAGGCACCTATTTATTCTGAGAATCCTCTTGTCTCAGAGTTTCCAAATGAATCCATTTTTAACCTCAACGTAGCTGACCACTGGAAACTATACTTCAATGGCTCATGCACGCAGCACAGATTAGGATCCGGTGTCTTCTTCATCACCCCATAGGGGGACTGCATACCAAGGTCATACAAACTAGCATTTCCTTGCACTAACAACATCACGAAATACGAGGCTTTGACTATAGTTCTTAGGGTAGTAGTACAATGGAACATCATAGCTCTCAAAGTCTGCGGAGACTCTCAGTTGATCATAAACCAAGTAAATAATGAATATCAGACCAAGGATGATAAACTCACTCCATACAACAAATTGGTGGAGACTCTCAAAGAATCTTTTATTGAAATAATATTTGAGCAGATTCCTAGAACCAACAACAAAGCAGCAGATGTCGTGGCAACAATTGGATCCCAATTAAACATCCCTCACAAGGTTCCAAAATATGAATTCTTAATTGAGCAGCTTCTCGTTCCTACATTCGAGGCACCAAAATCAGAATTCATGTGCGAAATCATTAGTCCCGGTGATCCTTGGTACCATGACATCTACACATATTTTCGACTAGGAGTCATACCCGCTGACCTACCATCGAACCTAAAATGAACCTTTGTTAAAAAGGCATCCAGATTTGTTATCCTAGGTGACACCCTATATCGTAGAAGCATAGAAGGTACCTTACTGTGCTGCCTAAATGTTGAGGAGGAATTAACCGCTATAACTAAGGTACATAATGGCATATGTGGATCACACTCGAGTGGAATGACCATAGCCAAGAAACACTTGAGGATGGGGTATTATTGGCCCACAATGGAAAGAGAAGCACATGATCATGCCAGAAAATGTCTACAATGTCAGTAGCATGGGGACCTCATCCATGCCCCAGATCAAGAGCTTAATCCTATCGTCACACCATGTCCCTTTTCGCAGTGGGGACTCGATCTCATTGGGAAAATCAGACCCACCTCATCCAATGGCCACAAATTCATCATAACTACAATGGAGTACTTCACAAAGTGGGTGGAGGCCATACCCATGACATATATAATTGGGGAACAGATCTCAAAATTCATCCTGAACTATCTCATCTGTCATTACAGTGTCCCACAAGCCATTATCTCAGATAATGGGACACCATTCAAGAACCAGGAGGTTCACAACTTGTGTGAGAAATTCAAAATCTAGCATCACTTCTCCACCCCATACTATCCCCAAGGCAATGGCCAAGTAGAAGCTATAAACAAAACCATCCTCAAAATCCTCAAGAAAACAGTCAATGACGTAGGTCGTGACTTGCATCTATAGCTTAATCCCGCCCTCTGGGCCTATCAAACCAGCATCTGCACACCCACTAGTGCCACCCCATTCTCCTTGGTCTACGGATCAGAAGTCGTACTCCCCATTTAGATCGAGCTCCCATCCCTCAGGATATCACTGCAAAACCTCAGCACAGATGAAGAGTATCGGGTATCAAGACTAAATGAGCTGGAGCTACTGGACAAGAGACGGATAGATGCTTTAAATCACTTGCAAGTCTATCAAAATAGACTCAAACGAAGCTACAATAAGAAAATCAGAAGCAGGACTTTCAAAGTCGAAGAACTAGTCTTAAAAGAAAATCAGAAGAATGTCCCGAACCCAAGCAGCAAAGGAAAGTTTGAACCTAATTGGTTAGGACCTTTCATCATCACAACAAGTTATAAGTCAGGGGCATATCAGTTATCAACACCTGAAGGGGAACCTCTATAGGAGCCCATGAATAGCTCCCATCTCAAAAAGTTTTATGCCTAAAATATTTCAAGGTATAGAACCAAAAAATTAGAAAAAGTCCTTAAAAAATGGTTACTTCGGCGAAAACCTGGCAAACAGGAGTCTTGGTAACAACAAAAAAATCAAAAAAATAAAATAAAATTTAAAAAAATCAAAAAAAGGATCAAAAAAATTATCCTCTAGTGAAAACCACTTCGGTGGCACTTTGGACAAGTACCTTGGTGAAAACCTGGCAAACAGGTGCCTTGCGTAAATAAGCACTCTCCATCCACTAGGATCTTTACGGCTTTTTCGGCATCATCCCTCCATTTCGCTTCCATCATCCATCGCATTCGTGTCTCCATGCATCACTCATCCACTCGCATCCGCACTATAGCTTGGTTATGTTTTCATATCATGATCACTCCTAGTACTACTCAGCCCATCCTCAAGGTCAGTTTGTTCTGCCTTTATCAGAGTAGTCTATTGCATCGCGTTGGGGTCATGTTCTCATCGGCTCAGATTCGTGTATGATCTTAAAATCCTCAAATCAGAAAATCCAAAAACATCGAAATATCAAAAAATCCAAAAACATCAAAACATATCAAAATCCAAAAACATGTCAAAAAGTCGGTCAAAAAGTCAAAAATAAGGTCGTCTTGTCAAACTACGTCGTCTCTGAGCTTGAACATAGGCAAGGTTGATCTTTGATCATCCCCTGAGACATTTTAGGTCAGTCTTATAGGAGTCCATCATAATAAACTGACATCTCATCATGTATATCATCATTTGTAAATCGGTCAAGTCGTCAATCGAACTACATGGTCTCTGCGTGTATAACATAGGCAAGGCTCATCTATTGATCAGCCCTTGAGACCCCTAGGATAGGTCTCTAAGTTAGTCTCTTGGTCAAAATATCAGAAAATCCCAAAAACATCAAAAAATCAAAAATCAAAACATTTGAAAATCTCAAAAAAATACCAAAAACAGCCTCAAAACATTGCAAAACATCAAAAACAGCCAAATATTTGAAAAAAATCCATTCGCCTCATCTCGCTTGCACCCGCAATAAACACCACTCATAATAAACTGATCGTCATCATCAACCTTTGGTGAAACAGTTAGAAACAAGTCTAGCAGATTTAAAAGTAAAACTCCAAACGTCAAGTCTTAAGTCTAAGTCAGTGCGTAAGCAAGCTGGTTATCTCTTCGTATTGGTAACTGATTATCTGAATTGGTCCCATATCAATCATCCCTTGGAACACTTTGGATAAATGAAATGGTGTGCTGCCATCCACTAACATGTCCTAGGATGTATCCTTCCTACAATGGGCATTATCTTTTGGCAATAATTTTCGGTTATCATCCTTAGAAAACACATCCTCTTTCCATTAGCGGTATTGAAGAGCATCGGTTTGTTTGTTTACTTGGTCTTTATCTTTTGACTTATCTTATTTGCACTCATTCCAAGGACATCTCAATGACATCCTAAAAACAGAGGATTTAGAGAAATAGGAATAGGGCAACGATTGCTATCTTTTGTCTGCTATGCTTGTTGGACGTTCTTGTAATATAACCTCGGCGAATACTTGCTTTGTTAGGTATGTATGGAAGAGGTCTAGGGAAACTTTTTGACTATTGCATGGATAGGTTTACCTTTCCGTGTTTTGGTCTAAGGTGTTTGAAACTTCTAAAGTTCATCTTAGCAAGGTGTCCGTATGTTAGGTATGAACAAGAATACTCCTATTTGTCGAGTCAAAGTCCATCACACTAAGTACCACACCATCTTGGTCCTCTATACCTTGATGAACCATACCATGTGTTATATCAAACATAAGAAAATTTGGCCCTTTGAAAATCCCAATTCCTCGGCAAGTAATCATCATCATTATCATTTGCATTTGCATCATCGTGGGTCTTGTTGAAATGACTTCTTCTCTTACTAACTGCTCTAACAAGGTACTATGACAGTTGATCATCATCACCATCATCGTCATCGATCCTGCATCCACAAATCATTAGCGCATTGCATAAACATATCATATAGGAAATATACACATTTCATTGTTATCAGCATATAAACAGGTTATCATAAACATTCTTCATAAATAGGTGCATCCATGTCATGGCATTTCACCCATTACATTGCATCTCAAAGACATTATATCAATCATTGCATAAACTATGCATTTGCATTTCATAACCATTTCATATTACCATCTACCATATAAATCATCACATAACATCTACAGAAGCATTTCATAATCATTTTTCACATAATCAATAGATATATAAGCATTTAATACATTAGGCATACATACTTGCATAACATCATGACATCATCTCACCACTTTACGCATTAACATATCATTGCATCTCATAAAACCATTTCATCATGCATTAACACCATTTCATTTGCATCATCTCACGACCATCACATTCATATTACATCCATCCATAAATCATCTCATATATAAGCATATCCCACACATTATTGCATATACCATAGATCATATCATTTTACATATTAAAATCCATATCACATATCACATTGGCATAAAATAAATCATCATATAGATAACATCATTGCACATCATATTATAGGTTAGCATATCATAGATCTGTTAGTCATAATCATAATGCATACATCATTAGAAATAAATGCCTCCATAGGACATTACTACAAAGCATATAGAAATAAACCATCCATGCATAAAGGAGAACACAGTACATCACATCAAAATTGACTCATATATATCATCAATCATGTCACTATCATAGTACAAAGAATAAATCAGATCACTATACATATATGTCAATCGGTACAAAACGCCCATCGGGCTATCAAAAATGAGCCCATAAGGTACAAAAAGTGTATCATCTCGATCAAGCTCGATCCTTGTGAATTCTTCCCTCACCCCTATCACCGTGACCTTCTGGTGATCTCTGGCTGACCTGCTCTGAGTACTTTGGGACCCAATCTGCTCTGGGTACAGTATCATGATAAGCCCATCGGTAGTACTCTATCTCTTGAATGGCATCCCTGTAAGATCGCACTGGCACTGTACCCTGGGAGGAGGAGGCTATCATACTATCTATCTGCTACCTGTGGCCTAGCTCAGTGGCTGCCTATAGCTCTACAGCCTCTCTGTTGCACAGCCTTGATCTCTCTTTGCTTTGAGCTACTCTCTCTCAGCCCTCGCCTAATCTCTCTTAGCTGTAACGGTCTGAACCTGGGCCTGTAACTGCATAATCAGCGCATCTTGACTGTCTGCCTGTCCCTGTGGCTGCACATGTGGCTGCACCCGAGGCTAATCCTCGCCTCGTGGTGGCTCTTGCTACTGATCCTACATGTGTACGTTTCCATGACCTAGCGGGACTGGGGGCACCCCTGGTGGATCCTGTCGAATCTCAACCCCCAGTCCTCACCCTCGTCTTCTCCCTCTGCCTCTGACTCTGCGCACATCTGGATCCTCACCTGGAATGGTCAACCGAAGTGGAGGTCGGAACCAGTCCCTGTAGGCCTGAGTGGTGCCTGGATCTGCCAAGCCCTGATCATAAGCCCACGGTCGGGATACCAAGTGGTTGAAATTGTCAATTGCCTCTGAGGTAGGAATACCATGTCCCCATGACACCTGTGTCAAGCTACGAGCAAAGACGGCTACGTAGCCGTCATCAGGCTGATCATGCGGCTCTCTGAACTATCGTTGTATTTTCCCAGGCAGGTACCTCTCGATGATCGTGTGCTCCTCGCCCCTTGCATATATCGGTCCTAGCAGAAATAAAAGAGCTGATCAGCATCATCGGCCCATCCAAGCTGACCAAGGTATGGACGCCAAGTAAAAACTAGCATCTCGTCTAGGACTTGCCTCCAGTAGGGGATCTTGTGCTCACTAGTGTGTGTAAAGGACACACAACCTTTGTATCGTGCCACGAGGGCATCCTCTGCCCCAATCGGAACTAGAACGACACATGGACGTAGCACAGAAATGTGCTCCCACACCCAGACATGAAGTAAGGTCACTCCAGCCCCCAGCGCTCTGCCATCCATGTAAACGTACTCCGCGTGTAGGTCCCTGTAAAGCAAAGCCAAAAGAACAGGCCCCCATGCGAAGAGAACCGGTCTGTCTCAGACCATCTGCTCCTAGCAATAACCCCAGCCAGGACTAAAGTATCGCCCTCGTTGGTCTGGGACAACAAGACCTGAAATGATGGCTGCAACTGCCCAGCGGAAGGGAGGTGCTATGATCCTATATCTCTCTAGCTCAATCTATCCCTCACAGTAGATGATGTCCCGTGTGGCGAGGACTCTAATGCAGGACTCCCATCCCTCATCCATATCAAAGATCGCCCGTCGACTGTGAATAGGCAATCGTAAAATGTGCCAAATGTCCTCCAGAGTGACAATAGCCTCGCCAGTGGGGAGATGAAATGACGACGTCTCGCTATGCCACCTCTTGGCCAGCGCTGAACAACATCCCTAAGTGAGTGCACATGGGCGCCGCGTACGCAATGTGCCATAATCCCGCAACTCCCAGTGATCCTAATCTTGGTCACTCAAGTCCCATAAGACACTAGCCAAATCTCGTGACCAATGCTCCTGAGAGTAGAGCTTCCTCACCGCATCTTGCATCAACGAAGGTTAGCGTGTTAAAAAATTTGAAAAATTTCTAGTCGAACTCTCCAAGAACGTCCCCAGCGGCACAGTTTGTGATGGCGCGTAGTTTGATTTTACTCAAACTCTAACACTCAAGCCCTAAAAAATGTAAAAGGGCACCGCCATGGTGCACTTTCTCCTCCAGCATCGCAATTTTTGTTTATTCAGCGACGTCGCGGCGCAGTTTTGTTAAACCGGCCCGTCGAGCTCGAGCTCAGTGTCATAGTTTTTAAACTCCAAACAGCACCGCTATGTCGCAAAATGGCACTGCGCGGCATAGTTTAAATGTTGAGCGGCGCTATATAGGACCGCTGGAGGCGAACTCCCCTTTTAAAGCATTAATTAGAGCATTAAATGAAAAAACTAAGCTTGGGTAAGGGTCACATACCGGTGCCCCAATGCCAGGTGGTCGTTGGTATGTCTGAACTCGATCAGTGATGTGCAAGGGAAGCTGTCGTTGTGCCATATCGCCGGAGAGTCAAAGCTCAAATCTCAAGATTGCTAGCGGAGGTGTGTGAAAATGACTTGAAAATGACCCCTCGGGCCCCTTTTAAGCCTAAAAATTATAGTTTTTTAACCCTAAATAGCTGTCCTGGTAGGGTTTTGGACCAAACCTGTTTTTGTCTGATTGAGGCTTGTTTTTCATCGTTTTATTGCATTTAGACACGTTTTTAGCCTCTCGGACCCCTTTCAGACCTGTCAAACACTTTGTCACCTTTTTTTCGCGAGATCACCCAAAAAATTAAAATTTTCATCTAATCTCTCAAAGGGGCATCATAATTGCATATTTTCTCTCGCCATGCAGCAATGGGGCAAGTTTTTAAATATCGAAAATTTTGGCTTTGATCGAGATCGTTTATTCTTTGAACCAACGCAACGAGTGCATTGCTTCAAAGAGCGGCAAAATGTAGACACGTAAAATATATCGATTGACATTATGCACTGATCCTGACTTACTAACATCGTTTCTTCCTGAATCATCCATCAGTCTAACCATTTAATCAAATTCCCCTATCTAATTAAATTCATCAATAGTCCTCTCTTAATTAAATAAATTATTTTGTCTAATTAAGTCACTTTGTCTTGTTAATTAAATCAATCCATCTGTTCTAATTATCCTTATTTAATTAAATAATCAATTTATTTGATTAAATCTCTAAAGTCTATCCATAAAATTAAATAAATTAAAACCTCATTTGATTTAATCTAACACCATCCCTTTTAATTAAATAAATCAAAATCCTTATTTAATTAACCTCTTATCATATTCCTCTCTTATTTGATTTAAATAAATCCATCAATTGGAGTCAAATAGGTCAAATCATCTAACCTCTCCCATTAAATTAATTAACCCTTGATTAATTTAATCTCATCTGATGTCACATCCTCTAGATAATGCAAGTTGCACATGAAAATAGATTTAATTCATTTATTAAATCTCTATTTTCCTCACAAGGCATCTTTTGGAATATTCTCTCAATTTGAATTCAAAATTCCAAGTCAACATGTACATCCAACAAGGCAATAAATTCATCTTACATGTCCTTTGCCTTGAGCCAAGTGGCATTTATTG
Source organism: Sequoia sempervirens (assembly GCA_007258455.2). Taxonomy (NCBI): domain Eukaryota; kingdom Viridiplantae; phylum Streptophyta; class Pinopsida; order Cupressales; family Cupressaceae; genus Sequoia; species Sequoia sempervirens. Next base: position 56,089 of record VDFB02373323.1, read on the forward strand.
CATTTTCCCTTCCCTCTTGCAAGTCATTTCAACAAATTTGAAATTCAAATATTATGCATTTATTGGCACAACCCCAAATCTTGCACATCCTTCATCCATTCATAGCTTGACAAGTGGCATCATATCATTGGATGAATGTTAGTCCCACATTGCTCAAATTTGGACATTCATCCATCTTAGAATTCTATAAATAAAGAGCTCATATCCTCATTTCATCATCCACAATCTAGGCAAAGTTACCATGCTCAAATATCTCTTGAATTTCATCCATTATCATTGAGTTATAGCTAGGTTTTGCAGATTTTTGGCTTGGAGTCTTCATTCTTCACCAACAAAGTGGATCAATCTCTTCAACATTCAAAGCTTGCATCAAGGAACTGGGAAAGGGCCAATTTTCACATCAAATTGGCACCAATTCCCCCATGGGATCATGAGTTTGCATATTTAAATTAGGATTCAATCTAGTTTGTCATTTATATTGTGTTCTTCATTGTTTTCTTTCCTATTTTGAATTTGTAAATGGATTTCATGGGGAATCCTTGTTTTGGCTTGCAATATCTAACTTGAGGTGTTTATTCTCTTTATTTTGCAGGTACCAAGGTTGGGGTTTGCATAGAATACGCATCAAAATATTCATGTTTTGGGCTGACAAGTTGGAAATATTCTTAATTCTTATTGAGCCGACTTGTAGTGATTATATCCTTAGTCGTGGATATATTTAGATGATTGATTACATCAATTATGTGAGTAAAAAATGTGTATTGGTCTATTTGGGAAATATCATGCACAGTTTCACTTACGCATAAGGATTTTGTGTGTGAACTTAAGCAGAGCAGAGCAAAAGTTCGATATTAGTCAAAAAGATAGAAGTTTGTCATCAAAGCTTAACCGGAATTATAATCAAGCATTAGTAGATGCTATCCATTCAATTCATTTTCTTTTGGATCTAATCCAAATCTTTGTAAGGGCAGTGAGCCCATCCTTTTGAGTAGTGAGCTCTAGGCAGTGAGCCTGAATGCAAGTGCATTCCCATTTTTTAATACTTCTTTTGGGTAAACTCATAACTTATTATGGATTGGCCATCCACCGTGGTTTTTCCCCTAACAGGGTTTCCACATAAAAATCCTTGTGTTATGGTTGTATGATTTCTTACTTTTTGTTTCTACATATTACTTTTGATTAAATTTTCTAAGTGGATTAAAGGTCAAAATAATAAAGTTAATTTTTGTAGAACACTAATTCACCCGCCTCTCAGTGTTGCTTGTTTCCAACATTCTCTAACTCTTCTAAGGTTTTTCACCTAAAAGGAGAGTAGTCAAAAAATGTTAATGGTTCATTAAATTTAATGTTATGAGTGATGTTTTCTAACCTAAATGAAGTTAACTAAATGCAATTGACTGATCTAGATGAATGAAAACAAATGAAAAAGTGCAATTAAAGTTGTGTTTGAAAAAAGAACTATGATATGCAAACAACTAAGTAAATGAAGAAAATATGCATAACAGAAAGGAAAGGGATGAATCTAAGTGCACCTAGATGAATTTGATGAATCTGGAGTGTTTTGGATGCTAATGGAAATTACTGATTTTTCACAGTGGGACTCATTCATCCAAGGTGGCAAATTAGTCCTCCCCCTGGTGAAAAACTGTCGGAAGCAAGTTTCTGTCTGTCGGTATCCAGAATCTGACAAAATTCAAATTTTTAGTCCTAAGGTGGGACTCATTCACCATAGGTGGCAAATCATTCCTCTCACAATTTTTTGAAAAATCAGGAGACAACTCTGCAACACCAGATCTAGAAAAGTCTGCTTGTCGAGTTGTCGAAGTCAATTCTGTAGAAAACGGGCAGAAAACCTTCTCCAAGCTTGAAATAGACTCAAGTTGACTTGAAGCACTTAGTTGACTTGTAAACCAATATTCAACACCAACAATCTTGTTAAATCTGCATACCTAGGTTTGCAAACAAACATGCAATAGGGGAAAAATGGTTGAGGGTTAGTGAATAGGGGTTTGCCTTGGTCTAACCCCACTTTTGGTAGTCAAACCATTAATAAAATAATGAAATGCAAGAGAAAGATAAACTAATAACATACAAATTCTATCAACTTACCAAACCCTTGATGATGTAAGTCTAAATTAATGTCAATGGCTGCTTCAAAGTTCTTGAATAGTGCTTGAAAAGATGTTGTAAAATGCTTGAATGCTTGAATGAATAGGTGAATAAGTGAACTTGATGAATGGGGGTTAGAATGAGATGAAAATCACTTATTTATACACACTTGTGCCTTAGTTACCCATTCATACCTCATCATAGGACGAAATCAAGTGATTTTGAACAAAATCCTGAAAGGAAATTTAAAATATTTTGAATTTGGAGCCAAGGGGGAATCATTCACCACCCATGGCGAATGGGTCCCACCTAGGACCTAAAAATGTGTGTCAAGAAATATGTTGTATTTAATGTTGTTTGTTGGGATAATACTCAAAAATACACTTAATTAAGCATATGAGAGCATAAAGGGGTCAAATAAAGCATGAGAAAAGGATAAATAGTGAAGATGTGCCTAGAAAAGTGTGAAATCTTGTTACAAGACTTTACAAAAGTTCAAAATAGGACTTGTTGATGAGTAAAAAGGTGATTTTTAGGTGAATTGTAATTAATAGAGTCTAGAAGAATGTAGAAATATTTTACAACACTTCACAACACCTTCACAAGACATCATTCTTTGAGTTTTAGTACCTAAATAAGCATGTTCAAGCCATGTCACGACATAAAATAAAAGAAACATAGTTCCAACACCATGAAACAGGACCTAAAAGGCCATGAAAATGACAAGGGGCCATTTTTCTATGGTACATTTAGCCCCCACTTTAGTGAGAGGATGAACTTGCTTCAAACTCACACTAAAGTAGCCATGAACATCAAGGGGAGGGTTCAAATGCACTTACGTTAGAAAGATGGAATGACAATGATCAAGAGGGATGATCAAGCCCCCAAGATGAAGATCCCATGGAAAACTAATCATAAGAACAAAGGAACACACAAGTGTTGAGATGAAAATGATTAAGCTTTGATTGTCAATCCAACTAGTTGTGGATTAGATCTAGGCTGATTGTTTGAAAAAGAGAATGTGTACTCACTTTGGGGCCACAGAACTAGTCCGTGGGGTGAGAAAGCCCAAAAGGTAAGATACATACACTAGTTAGTATGCACACACAAACACAAAGGTGGCTATGGGGAAAATTCATGCCGCTAGGTGGGCTTCCCGCTCAACCATGCCAAAGTTATACCCATTGATAACTTTAACAAGGCACCACAAGGAAACAAATGCTATGAACAAAAAGACAAAGGTACCACAATCATGCAAGTTGTGTTATGCAAGGTGGAAAAAATGGAAAAATGTAAAGGAAGTTCAAAGGAGTCTTGTTCAGTTCATGCAAGGTCAATGACTTAGGGAACATTGTGTGTAATGTCTCCAAGAGAGGACCAATCAAAAAATAGTATATTCACAACTTAGGGGATGCAGTGCATCGCATCAGGCCACCAAGAGGAATGTAATATGTTGAGATAGATCACACTTATGAAATACATCACACCCAATGTCATCCACAAAGTGACAAACACATTATGTAAATGACAGTTGCATTAGGAACCAAGAATGCAAATGAATTTTGGTAATGTATTCCCCCCACTTTAAAGGAATTGCTACACATTGTTCTATGAGAGATTACTTTAAAGTAGAGAGGGAAAGAAAATGAAAAAACAAAAAACAAAACATGAGAGCCAACCTAGAAAGCCCTATGCCAAGTCATACGTTTTGAAGGTAGGCTGTGTCATGTCAAGGAAAAAAGAAAAAAAAAGAGAAGGGAGTTGACCCCAGAAAAGAAAGCATACCAAACACATAAGGATTCTATGGATTTGGGGTCAGTATGTTCATTGCTGCAATTTTTTTATGAAAGAGCGTGGAGCCATCATCATTCCCCATGGCACATAGAGCTAGAAGAATGACACAACGAGATCGAACCAGGAATCATACTAGGTTCTTCACTTGGTGAAGAGGATGTATCATTTAAGCTCATTGTAGATGAAAATAAATAATTTAAATCATTATGCACTTCATCTATTTTTATTATCATTGCATCATCATCATCATCATCATCATCATCAAGATTAATGACAATAGGAGGACAAAGGGTGATTTCTAAGTATAGATGGATCAAAAGTAGAGGCTATTGGATTGGCTCAATTTGTTGTGAGGGTTACACTGGACTATCATGTGGTAGGTCAAGAGAAGGAAGGTGGTCATCTATTACTTCAATCAAAGGTAAAGGTTGATTTTCTTTATCTTTTTCTATGTGAGATTGACAAGCAAGAAGTCGATGATGACACCTTCATTCCCTAGCACCGTGGTTTCATTTAATTCTTTCTTCGAGTTTTTGAGGTGTAAGAGCGGATTGAGGAATCATAGGGTCTTCCACTTCTGAAGAGGGAAGAACAGAAGAAACTGAAGAGGATGGATCAACCACTTTCTCTTTGGCTTTATACACTTGTTTAAGTTGATGAGGCATGACAGGAGTGGTTTCATTTTCCCTTGGTCATTTAAACGATGGCGGGGAAGTATCAAGGAGTGGTTGTTCAGGAGGTTGTATGGTTTTCTCAATGTCAGACTCAAGTTGAAGCATGGTTTCATCTATGATAGGGAGTCTGGAAGTTGACAAGGATGATTTATGAAGAGATAATTTGGCTATCTTTTTGGCTTTAAACTATTGATAGGTTATGAAAAAGAAGTCCTTTCAAGGTATGATAGGTTCCATAGGTGTAGGCCAAAAGGCTTCTAATGAAAAATTACCTTTGGAAGATAAATATTTAAAGCCACTATGATGTATGGTGACTATCTCATTGTCATGTGGAAAATTCAAACACTTGTGAACAACTAATGAGACTGCTTTCATTGAGCGAATCCAAGCGTGGCCTAGCCACAAAAAAAATTGGTTAAATTGTGGAATAATTGAAAATGTTACCTCCAAAGTTTTAGGCCCTATCTATAAGGGTAGCATGATTGCTCTGATCATAGGCCATGCAAAACTAGTATGTGTCTTAATCCATGCAGTTGGTTTAGTATATTCATCTTGATATAGCTCATGTAATACTAGAAACTCCTCTGTAATCACATTCTCGCCACAAGCGAGATCTATTAATATCCCATTAGTAGGCTTATTATAGATTCTTCTAGCTATGTAAATAGGACCATCAGGAAGTTTTTTTATTATGTCTTTAGAAGAAAAAGTGATATCAAGAGATTTAGTGGTTTGTCCCATACGAGGGATAACGTCTATCGAAGCTACTAACGCATCTAGAGGACTTTCCGTAGTAATAGGGGGAGGTGCATTATGTTGTTCATTGTTTGTATCAGTAGTCATTACATCAATGGTTGAAGGTTTGCTAGCCTTAACAAATGAGGTAGTATGTTTAGGCATGGGATTAGTGAAAATCTACAAATTCTGGTTAGGGGGTGCAACAGACTTATTGCCTTGATCACTAACACCCATAATGGACAGATGGCCTGAATCAATGAGGTCTTGAACTAAATGTTTGAGATACTTGCAATGTTTAGTGCCATGTCCATTCTGGCAATGAAAATGATAATAAGCATTAGGTTTGAACGTGGGTGGTAAAGGATGGTTTGGATCAAGCAGTCGAACAAGTGGAAAAGTGAGTAGGCGTTGTTGAATTAAATGGTTCATTGTATTATGAAGGGTATCAAGTAGGGGAGTAAACTATCTCTTTGGGTACCCATAGGTATAAGGCATCGTTGCTTTAACAGCTACCACTTGATTTGGAATGGATTAGGTTGGATGTGGTTGAGGTTGAGGAGGTGGATTAAACTAGAAAAAGCCTTTATTTGGTTTGCAAAATTTTTGTTGGTTATTTTGGTTTTGATTGTTGTGTTCAGGTTTGTTAGCTCGGTTAGAAGTGGATTTTGAATCATGACTTTCAAGAAACCGAATTATGGTATTCACACAATTTTGTGCATAAATGCATAAACGAATGGAATTTCATCATTGTTAATTTATCCTGAAGGTGTGTGTGCAAGTTTTCGATAAACATCTTTTGCGGATGTGCATCAGGAATCTTGACATCAATTTGAGCATACACAGATTGGTATCATGAGATAAAATCTGTGACTTTTTCATCTTTGTTTTTTCTACATCACATAAGGTCAGCCATTGTCTTTTTAGGTGTCATGTGAACTTGAAAGTGACTTATGAAAGCATCCACCAATTCATTGAATGAATGAATGGAATGATTAGGAAAGTTGGAAAACCATTCTAAGGTAGTGTCTTTCAAGGTCCTTGGAAACAGTTTGGCTAACAATTTATCAAGGACAATGTCACTACACAAAATTGAATAGGCATTAATGTGGTTGACAGGGTCTCCTTTTCCTCAATATTTCTCAAACCGAGGCATTTCTATCCCTTGTGGCATCGGGATACATAATATTTCTAAGGATAAAGGACTACTACGAACATGATATGTAAGTGGAGCTTATTGACCTTGGCTAATGGTGGAAATTTGATGTTGCATAGATTAAATGGAGGTAAGGAGTTGTGTAAGAAGGGGATCGGGGTATGTGGGTTGAGGTGGAAGGGAAAATGGTGATGGAGTGTAAGTGATGTTAGGTTAAGTGAAAGGAATACTATGAGGTGTGAAGGTGGTGGAAGGGACTTGCGATGCCACAAAAGAAGTAGGAATGCTAGTGGAAATTGGGAAAGAAGTTTCCTGATGCATAGTTGTATGGACTTGCGAATTGGTATAAGTTGGGATGGAAGCTATGGTTGAAGGGGGAGGAACTTGAGGTCGTCCTTGGCTTACAGGAATGGTTGCAGATTGGGTATTAGAAGAAGCATGTTTATTGTAAATCTTGGCAATTCTCTTCATCACTTGCAAGCCATCATCACTTTTAATCAAACGATGAATATTGTCAATGGTGGGTATGGTAGTTTTGGAGATGTTTTCAAGGGACAAGTCTTGTTGTAAATGTGTAAATTCTTCATGAATACTAATGACCTTTTCTTGAGGGAGAGAGTTGTTTTGGTTGTCAACATTCATTGGATGGAAAGGTGAAGGGATGGAAGTGGTATGATCAATGCCTAATGCACCATTGTCCATACTAGGAGTAGGATCTCTTGAGATCCCAAGGTCCACAATGAAAGTGCTATCGTGGGAAGCCATGAGTCTAGAACTTCTTCTCACCAAAGTATTGTCAACAGGGCACCAAAAACTCATGCAAGGACCATAGAGGAGGGGTGAATGCAAATGCAGAATAATCTAAGATATTGAAATGCAAATAATAGAAATGTTGCTAACTGTAATAGAGATCTAACTATAGAAAATAGAAATTTTGACAAATGCCAGAAAAGTGCTAAAAATACTATTTAACAAGTGCAAAGGAACGGATTCGTCCTAGGTGGTGAATGAGTCCCAGTATGCAAATTTTTTATATTTTTCAAAAATTGTAAGATGATTTTAATGTCCTAAAAAATGCAAAAAATGATACAGAATGTGGAATATGTGTTGTTTCAATGAGATGCAATGCAAAAATGAAATCTAAATGAAGCTTTCACTAATGAAAGATAAAATGTTCTAAAATGAAAAAAAAAAATTGTACTAATTGAATGTCAATGCACTGCAAACTAGGATGCAATATGAAATCAGAAATGCAAAGTGCTCAAATGTTGGGTTCACCAAAATGAACTGTTGATTTTTGGTTCCTAGGGCTTCTCTAACTCTTCTAGGTTTTTTCACCTAAAAGGAGAGAAGTAGGCCAAAAATGCTAATGGTTCATTCAATTTCATGTTACGTGTGATGTTGTCTAACTTAAATGAAGTTAAATAAATGCAATTGACTAATCTAGATGAACGAAAATGAATGCAAAAGTGCAATTGAAGCTATGTTTGATAACACACTGTGATATGCAAACAACTAAGTAAATGAAGAAAATATGCAGAACAAAAAGGAAAGGGATGAATCTGAGTGCACCTAGATGAATTGTGATTAATCTAGAGTGTTCTGGATGCTGATGGAAATTACTGATTTTTCACAGTGGGACTCATTCACCCAGGGTGGTGAATTAGTCCTCCTCCTAGTGAAAAACTGTCAAAAGCAAGTTTTTGTCTATGGGGATCTGAAATATGACAAAATTCAGATTTTCAGTCCTAAGGTGGGACTCATATTCCACAGGTGATGAATCAGTCCTCTCCCAAATTTTTGAAAAATCAGGAGACAACTCTGCAACACCAGATCTAGAAAAGTCCACTTGGGTTGCCGAAGTCAATTCTACAGAAAACGGACATAAAACCTTCTCCAAGCTTGAAATAGACTTAAGTTGACTTGAAGCACCTAGTTGACTTGTAAACCAATCTTCAACACCAAAAATCTTGTTAAATCTGCATACCTAGGTCTGCAAACAAACATGAAATAGGGGGGAAATGGTTGAGGGTTAGTGAATAAGGGTTTGCCTTGGTCTAACCCCACTTTTGGTAATCAAACCCTTAATAAAATAATGAAATGCAAGAGAAAGATAAAATAATAACATACAAATGCTATCAACTTACCAATCCCTTGATGATGCAAGTCTAAAGTAATTTCAATGGTTGCTTCAAAGTGCTTGAATAGTGCTTGAAAATATGTTGTAAAATGCTTGAATGCTTGAATGAATAGGTGAATAAGTGAACTTGATGAATGGGGGTTAGAATGAGATGAAAATCACTTATTTATACACACTTGTGCCTTAGTTACCTATTCATACCTCATCATAGGCTGACATCAAGTGATTTTGAATAAAATCCTAAAAGGAAATTTAAAATATTTTGAATTTGGGGCCAAGGGGGACTCATTCACCACCCATGGTGAATGGGTCCCACCTAGGACCTAAAAATGTGTGTCAGGAAATATGTTGTATTTAAGATTGTTTGTTGGGATAATACTCAAAAATACACTAAATTAAGCATATGAGAGCATAAAGGGGTCAAATAAAGCATGAGAAAAGGATAAATAGTGAAGATGTGCCTAGAAAAGCGTGAAATCTTGTTACAACACTTTACAATAGTTCAAAATAGGACTTGTTGATGACTAAAAATGTGATTTTTAGATGAATTGTAATTAATAGAGTCTAGAAGAATGTATAAATTTCTTACAACACCTTCACAAGACATCGTTCTTTCATTTTTAGTACCTCAATAAGCATTTTCAAGCCATGTCACGACATAAAATCAAAGCAACATAGTTCCAACACCATGAAACAAGACCTAAAAGGCCATGAAAATGACAAGGGGCCATTTTTCTATGGAACAAAACCAACTAAAACATAGCTATAACAAGAAGTTCAAGAGTCGGTCTTTCTAGGCAGGGAATATTTTCCTAAAGTAAAATCAAAAAATCCTTCTAGATTAGGACAGTAAAGGAAAGTTTGAACCTAATAGGTTTGGTCCATTTGTCATCACATCAAGCTATGGATTGAGAGCATATCAATTATCAACACTTGAAGGTGAACCCTTGGAAGAACCAACCAATAGTCTACATCTTAAAAGGTTTTATGCCTAGTCTTGAAGGATGTAAATCTAAAAATACAAAAAATCCAAAAATCCAAAAAAATCCAAAAAAAAGAGAAAAAATGATTGAAAACAATAAAGAAAAATAATCATCCTCTAGTGAAAACCACTTCGGTGGCACTTTGGGCAAGTACCATGGTGAAAACCTGACAAACAAGCACCTTGCATAAATAAAGCACATCCATCTATATTTGGCTCTTTTTCCTATCGTTCCTTGCATCGCAATCCATCCATTGCATCATTCATCCTATTTATTCCATCACCCATCTACATTCGTATCATAGCTTGATATTGTGAAGTATCATTTTCCCCTTTAGTGCTACTTGGCATATTCCTAAGGTCGGCTTGTCCTACCTATATCGAGGTAGTGTATCACTTCATGTTGGGAGAAATTCATCTTGGATCGGATCAAGTTCTTGTATATCTTAAGGTTATTGGAAATCTCATCAAAAATCCCAAAAAAAATCATAAAATCTCATCAAAATCCAAAACACTTGCAAAATCAAAAAAATCCAAAAACATTCAAAATCTTGTACATCTAAAATCCAAAAACATTCAAAAATTGCAAACTAAAAATCCAAAACACATGAAAATCCCTAAAAGGTTCAAAACATCGAAAATCCAAAAATAGTACCATGTCAAACTATGAGTCTCTAAGCTTGAACATAGGCAAGGCCATCATTGATGTGCCCCTGAGACACCCTAGGTTAGTCTTTAGGAGTCTGTCATAATAAACTGGCATTTCATCAATTGTTAATATCTCATTGTCAATAATTCAATTCAATCAAACTATGTGGTCTTTGTGTGTATAACGTAGGCAAGGCTCATCTTTGATAAGCCCCTTAGGCCCCTAGGATAGTATTTTAGGTTAGGTTCTTGGTCAAAAAACTCAGAAAACACAAAAACATTCAGAAAACTCAAAAAACTCCTAAACATTTGAAAAATCATAAAATCCCTAAACATTCAGAAAAACCCTAAACATTTGAAAAACTAAAAACACAAAAACATTGGAAAACCTAACCAGCCTCAAATAATCAAAAAAAATAAAACATTCACACAAACTTTCAAAAAGACCAAAAACAGCCTCAAAACATTTTCAAAATACCAAAAACATTGAAATATTCTAGAAAATCAAAAACCGTCCATCCCATTTCACTTTCACTTGCAATAAACCTTCATCCATAATAAATTAATCGTCATCTTCAACCTTTGGAAAAACAAATAGAAAACAAGTATTGCAAATCGTAAAGTGAGAACCTAAGTCTCAAAATCTAAATTCTAGATCATAGGTAAACGAGTCAGTGGAGTTTATATCAATGTCCTATCACAAACCAAAATCCTAATCAAAACATCTTATAACATGTCCTAGGATATATCCTTTTGACAATGAACATCAACATCAGAAATATCCTTAGCTAAATTAAACTGGCAAGAGATATAGATAACACTGACTGTTGTTATTTAATCTTTTCTTATGATTTATCTTGTTGACCTATTCTAAGGACTTCTTGATGATAAAATGATTTAGAGAGAAAGGAATGGGGCATCGATCATTATCTTTATTTTCTTTT
>VDFB02373323.1:67370-109595 GCA_007258455.2 Sequoia sempervirens
AGAAGAATCTATAATAAGCCTACTAATGGGATATTAATAGATCCCGCTTGTGGCGATAATGTGATTACAGAGGAGTTTCTAGTATTACATGAGCTATATCAAGATGAATATACTAAACCAACTGCATGGATTAAGACACATACTAGTTTTGCATGGCCTATGATCAGATCAATCATGCTACCCTTATAGATAGGGCCTAAAACTTTGGAGGTAACATTTTCAATTATTCCACAATCTAACCAATTTTTTTTGTGGCTAGGCCATGCTTGGATTCGCTCAATGAAAGCAGTCTCATTAGTTGTTCACAAGTGTTTGAATTTTCCACATGACAATGAGATAGTCACCATACATCATAGTGGCTTTAAATCTTTATCTTCCAAAGGTAATTTTTCATTAGAAGCCTTTTGGCCTACACCTATGGAACCTATCATACCTCGAAAGGACTTCTTTTTCATAACCTATCAATAGTTTAAAGCCAAAAAGATAGCCAAATTGTCTCTTCATAAATCATCCTTGTCAACTTCCAGAGTCCCTATCATAGATGAAACCATGCTTCAAATTGAGTCTGACATTGAGAAAACCATACAACCTCCTGAACAACCACTCCTTGATACTTCCCTGCCATCATTTAAATGACCAAGGGAAAATGAAACCACTCCTATCATGCCTCATCAACTTAAACAAGTGTATAAAGCCAAAGAGAAAGTGGTTGATCCATCCTCTTCAGTTTCTTTTGTTCTTCCCTCTTCAGAAGTGGAAGACCCTATGATGCCTCAATCCGCTCTTACACCTCAAAAACTCGAAGAAAGAATTAAATGAAACCACGGTGCTAGGGAATGAAGGTGTCATCATCGACTTCTTGCTTGTCAATCTCACATAGAAGAAGATAAAGAAACCTTTACCTTTGATTGAAGTAATAGATGACCACCTTCCTTCTCTTGACCTACCACATGATAGTCCAGTGTAACCCTCGCAACAAATTGAGCCAATCCAACAGCCTCTGCTTTTGATCCATCTATACTTAGAAATCACCTTTTGTCCTCCTATTGTCATTAATCTTGATGATGATGATGATGATGATGCAATGATAATAAAAATAGATGAAGTGCATAATGATTTAAATTATTTATTTTCATCTACAATGAGCTTAAATGATACATCCTCTTCACCAAGTGAAGAACCTAGTATGATTCCTGGTTCGATCTTGTTGTGTCATTCTTCTAGCTCTATGTGCCATGGGGAATGATGATGGCTCCACGCTCTTTCATAAAAACATTGCAGCAATGAATATACTGACCCCAAATCCATAGAATCCTTATGTGTTTGGTATGCTTTCTTTTCTGGGGTCAACTCCCTTCTCTTTTTTTTTCTTTTTTCCTTGACATGACACAGCCTACCTTCAAAACGTATGACTTGGCATAGGGCTTTCTAGGTTGGCTCTCATGTTTTGTTTTTTGTTTTTTCATTTTCTTTCCCTCTCTACTTTAAAGTAATCTCTCATAGAACAATGTGTAGCAATTCCTTTAAAGTGGGGGGAATACATTACCAAAATTCATTTGCATTCTTGGTTCCTAATGCAACTGTCATTTACATAATGTGTTTGTCACTTTGTGGATGACATTGGGTGTGATGTATTTCATAAGTGTGATCTATCTCAACATATTACATTCCTCTTGGTGGCCTGATGCGATGCACTGCATCCCCTAAGTTGTGAATATACTATTTTTTGATTGGTCCTCTCTTGGAGACATTACACACAATGTTCCCTAAGTCATTGACCTTGCATGAACTGAACAAGACTCCTTTGAACTTCCTTTACATTTTTCCATTTTTTCCACCTTGCATAACACAACTTGCATGATTGTGGTACCTTTGTCTTTTTGTTCATAGCATTTGTTTCCTTGTGGTGCCTTGTTAAAGTTATCAATGGGTATAACTTTGGCATGGTTGAGCGGGAAGCCCACCTAGTGGCATGAATTTTCCCCATAGCCACCTTTGTGTTTGTGTGTGCATACTAACTAGTGTATGTATCTTACCTTTTGGGCTTTCTCACCCCACAGACTAGTTCTGTGGCCCCAAAGTGAGTACACATTCTCTTTTTCAAACAATCAGCCTAGATCTAATCCACAACTAGTTGGATTGACAATCAAAGCTTAATCATTTTCATCTCAACACTTGTGTGTTCCTTTGTTCTTATGATTAGTTTTCCATGGGATCTTCATCTTGGGGGCTTGATCATCCCTCTTGATCATTGTCATTCCATCTTTCTAACGTAAGTGCATTTGAACCCTCCCCTTGATGTTCATGGCTACTTTAGTGTGAGTTTGAAGCAAGTTCATCCTCTCACTAAAGTGGGGGCTAAATGTACCATAGAAAAATGGCCCCTTGTCATTTTCATGGCCTTTTAGGTCCTGTTTCATGGTGTTGGAACTATGTTTCTTTTATTTTATGTCGTGACATGGCTTGAACATGCTTATTTAGGTACTAAAACTCAAAGAATGATGTCTTGTGAAGGTGTTGTGAAGTGTTGTAAAATATTTCTACATTCTTCTAGACTCTATTAATTACAATTCACCTAAAAATCACCTTGTTACTCATCAACTAGTCCTATTTTGAACTTTTGTAAAGTCTTGTAACAAGATTTCACACTTTTCTAGGCACATCTTCACTATTTATCCTTTTCTCATGCTTTATTTGACCCCTTTATGCTCTCATACGCTTAATTAAGTGTATTTTTGAGTATTATCCCAACAAACAACATTAAATACAACATATTTCTTGACACACATTTTTAGGTCCTAGGTGGGACCCATTCACCATGGGTGGTGAATGATTCCCCCTTGGCTCCAAAATCAAAATATTTTAAATTTCCTTTCAGAATTTTATTCAAAATCACTTGATTTCGGCCTATGATGAGGTATGAATGGGTAACTAAGGCACAAGTGTGTATAAATAAGTGATTTTCATCTCATTCTAACCCCCATTCATCAAGTTCACTTATTCACCTATTCATTCAAGCATTCAAGCATTTTACAACATCTTTTCAAGCACTATTCAAGAACTTTGAAGCAGCCATTGACATTAATTTAGACTTACATCATCAAGGGTTTGGTAAGTTGATAGAATTTGTATGTTATTAGTTTATCTTTCTCTTGCATTTCATTATTTTATTAATGGTTTGACTACCAAAAGTGGGGTTAGACCAAGGAAAACCCCTATTCACTAACCCTCAACCATTTTCCCCCTATTGCATGTTTGTTTGCAAACCTAGGTATGCAGATTTAACAAGCTTTTTGGTGTTGAATATTGGTTTACAAGTCAATTAAGTGCTTCAAGTCAACTTGAGTCTATTTCAAGCTTGGAGAAGGTTTTCTGCCCGTTTTCTACAGAATTGACTTCGACAACCCGACAAGCAGACTTTTCTAGATCTGGTGTTGCAGAGTTGTCTCCTGATTTTTCAAAAATTTGTGAGAGGAATGATTTGCCACCTATGGTGAATGAGTCCCACCTTAGGACTAAAAATTTGAATTTTGTCAGATTCTGGATATCGACAGACAAAAACTTGCTTCCGACAGTTTTTCACCAGGGGGAGGACTAATTTGCCACCTTGGATGAATGAGTCCCACTGTGAAAAATCAGTAATTTCCATTAGCATCCAAAACACTCCAGATTCATCAAATTCATCTAGGTGCACTTAGATTCATCCCTTTCCTTTCTGTTATGCATATTTTCTTCATTTACTTAGTTGTTTGCATATCATAGTTTTTTTTTCAAACACAACTTTAATTGCACTTTTTCATTTGTTTTCATTCATCTAGATCAGTCAATTGCATTTAGTTAACTTCATTTAGGTTAGAAAACATCACTCATAACATTAAATTTAATGAACCATTAACATTTTTTTCCTACTTCTCTCCTTTTAGGTGAAAAACCTTAGAAGAGTTAGAGAATGTTGGAAACAAGCAACACTGAGAGGCAGGTGAATTAGTGTTCTACAAAAATTAACTTTATTATTTTGACCTTTAATCCACTTAGAAAATTTAATCAAAAGTAATATGCAGAAACAAAAAGTAAGAAATCATACAACCATAACACAAGGATTTTTATGTGGAAACCCTGTTAGGGGAAAAACCACGGTGGATGGCCAATCCATAATAAGTTATGAGTTTACCCAAAAGAAGTATTAAAAAATGGGAATGCACTTGCATTCAGGCTCACTGCCTAGAGCTCACTACTCAAAAGGATGGGCTTACTGCCCTTACAAAGATTTGGATTAGATCCAAAAGAAAATGAATTGAATGGATAGCATCTACTAATGCTTGATTACAATTCCGGTTAAGCTTTGATGACAAACTTCTATCTTTTTGACTGATATCGAACTTTTGCTCTGCTCTGCTTAAGTTCACACACAAAATCCTTATGCGTAAGTGAAACTATGCATGATATTTCCCAAATACACCAATACACCTTTTTTACTCACATAATTGATGTAATCAATCATCTAAATATATCCGCGACTAAGGATATAATCACTACAAGTCGGCTCAATAAGAATTAAGAATATTTCCAACTTGTCAGCCCAAAACATGAATAATTTTGATGTGTATTCTGTGCAAACCCCAACCTTGGTACCTGCAAAATAAAGAGAATAAACACCTCAAGTTAGATATTGCAAGCCAAAACAAGGATTCCCCATGAAATCCATTTACAAATTCAAAATAGGAAAGAAAACAATGAAGAACACAATATAAATGACAAACTAGATTGAATCCTAATTTAAATATGCAAACTCATGATCCCATGGGGGAATTGGTGCCAATTTGATGTGAAAATTGGCCCTTTCCCAGTTCCTTTGATGCAAGCTTTGAATGTTGAAGAGATTGATCCACTTTGTTGGTGAAGAATGAAGACTCCAAGCCAAAAATCTGCAAAACCTAGCTATAACTCAATGATAATGGATGAAATTCAAGAGATATTCGAGCATGGTAACTTTTCCTAGATTGTGGATGATGAAATGAGGATATGAGCTCTTTATTTATAGAATTCTAAGATGGATGAATGTCCAAATTTGAGCAATGTAGGACTAACATTCATCCAATGATATGATGCCACTCTATCAAGCTGCCATGAATGGATGAAGGATGTAAAGATTTGGGGTTTGTGCCAATAAATGCATAATATTTGAAATTCAAATTTTTGAAATGACATGCAAGAGGGAAGGGAAAATGCAATAAATTCCTTGGTCAGGGCAGAGGACATGTAAGATGAATTTATTGCCTTGTTGGATGTACATGTTGACTTGGAAGTTTTGAATTCAAATTGAGAGAATATTCCAAAAGATGCCTTGTGAGGAAAATAGAGATTTAATAAATGAATTAAATCTATTTTCATGTGCAACTTGCATTATCTAGAGGATGTGACATCAGATGAGATTAAATTAATCAAGGGTTAATTAATTTAATGGGAGAGGTTAGATGATTTGACCTATTTGACTCCAATTTATGGATTTATTTAAATCAAATAAGAGAGGAATATGATAAGAGGCTAATTAAATAAGGATTTTGATTTATTTAATTAAAAGGGATGGTGTTAGATTAAATCAAATGAGGTTTTAATTTATTTAATTTTATGGATAGACTTTAGAGATTTAATCAAATAAATTGATTATTTAATTAAATAAGGATAATTAGAACAGATGGATTGATTTAATTAACAAGACAAAGTGACTTAATTAGACAAAATAATTTATTTAATTAAGAGAGGACTATTGATGAATTTAATTAGATAGGGGAATTTGATTAAATGGTTAGACTGATGGATGATTCAGGAAGAAACGATGTTAGTAAGTCAGGATCAGATGCATAATGTCAATCGATATATTTTACGTGTCTCCATTTTGCCGCTCTTTGAAGCAATGCACTCGTTGCGTTGGTTCAAAGAATAAACGATCTCGATCAAAGCCAAAATTTTCGATATTTAAAAACTTGCCCCATTGCTGCATGGCGAGAGAAAATATGCAATTATGATGCCCCTTTGAGAGATTAGATGAAAATTTTAATTTTTTGGGTGATCTCGCGAAAAAAAGGTGACAAAGTGTTTGACAGGTCTGAAAGGGGTCCGAGAGGCTAAAAACGTGTCTAAATGCAATAAAACGATGAAAAACAAGCCTCAATCAGACAAAAACAGGTTTGGTCCAAAACCCTACCAGGACAGCTATTTAGGGTTAAAAAACTATAATTTTTAGGCTTAAAAGGGGCCCGAGGGGTCATTTTCAAGTCATTTTCACACACCTCCGCTAGCAATCTTGAGATTTGAGCTTTGACTCTCCGGCGATATGGCACAACGACAGCTTCCCTTGCACATCACTGATCGAGTTCAGACATACCAACGACCACCTGGCATTGGGGCACCGGTATGTGACCCTTACCCAAGCTTAGTTTTTTCATTTAATGCTCTAATTAATGCTTTAAAAGGGGAGTTCGCCTCCAGCGGTCCTATATAGCGCCGCTCAACATTTAAACTATGCCGCGCAGTGCCATTTTGCGACATAGCGGTGCTGTTTGGAGTTTAAAAACTATGACACTGAGCTCGAGCTCGACGGGCCGGTTTAACAAAACTGCGCCGCGACGTCGCTGAATAAACAAAAATTGCGATGCTAGAGGAGAAAGTGCACCATGGCGGTGCCCTTTTGCATTTTTTAGGGCTTGAGTGTTAGAGTTTGAGTAAAATCAAACTACGCGCCATCACAAACTGTGCCGCTGGGGACGTTCTTGGAGCGTTCGACTAGAAATTTTTCAAAAATTTTAACACGCTAACCTTCGTTGATGCAGGATGCGGTGAGGGAGCTCTACTCTCAAGAGCATTGGTCACGAGATTTGGCTAGCGTCTTATGGGACTTGAGCGACCAAGATTAGGATCAACTGGGAGTTGCGGGATTATGGCACATTGCGTACGTGGCGCCCATGCGCACTCACTTAGGGATGTTGTTAGCGCTGGCCAAGAGGTGGCATAGCGAGACGTCGTCATTTCATCTCCCCACTGGCAAGGCTATCATCACTCTGGAGGACATTTGGCACATTTTACGATTGCCTATTCACAGTTGACAGGCGATATTTGATATGGATGAGGGATGGGAGTCCTGCATTAGAGTCCTCGCCACATGGGACATCATCTACTGTGAGGGATAGATTGAGCTAGAGAGATATAGGATCATAGCACCTCTGTTCTGCTAGGCAGTTGCAGCTATCATTTCAGGTCTTGTTGTCCTAGACCAACGAGGGCGATACTTTAGTCCTGGCTGGGGTTATTGCTAGGAGCAGATGGTCTGAGACAGACCGGTTCTCTTCGCATGGGGGCCTGTTCTTTTGGATTTGCTTTACAGGGACCTACACGCGGAGTACGTTTACATGGATGGCAGAGCGCTGGGGGATGGAGTGACCTTACTTCATGTTTGGGCGTGGGAGCACATTTCTGTGCTACGTCCATGTGTCGTTCTAGTTCCGATTGGGGCAGAGGATGCCCTCATGGCACGATACAAAGGATGTGTGTCCTTTACACACACTAGTGAGCACAAGATCCCCTACTGGAGGCAAGTCCTAGACGAGATGCTAGTTTTTACTTGGCGTCCATACCTTGGTCAGCTTGGATGGGCCGATGATGCAGATCAGCTCTTTTATTTCTGCTAGGACCGATATATGCAAGGGGCAGGAGCACACGATCATTGAGAGGTACCTTCCTGGGAAAATACAATGATAGTTCAGAGAGCCGCATGATCAGCCTGATGATGACTACGTAGTCGTCTTTGCTCATAGCTTGACACAGGTGTCATGGGGACATGGTATTCCTACCTCAGAGGCAATTGACAATTTCAACCACTTGGTATCCCGACTGTGGGCTTATGATCAGGGCTTGGCAGATCCAGGCACCACTCAGGCCTACAGGGACTGGTTCCGACCTCCACTTCGGTTGACCATTCCAGGTGAGGATCCAGATGTGCGCAGAGTCAGAGGCAAAGGGAGAAGACGAGGGTGAGGACTGGGGGTTGAGATTCGACAGGATCCACCAGGGGTGCCCCTAGTCCCGCTAGGTCATGGAAACATATACATGTAGGATCAGTAGCAAGAGCCACCACGAGGCGAGGATTAGCCTCGGGTGCAGCCACATGTGCAGCCACAGGGACAGGCAGACAGTCAAGATGCACTGATTATGCAGTTACAGGCCCAGGTTTAGACCGTTATAGCTAAGAGAGATTAGGCGAGGGCTGAGAGAGAGTAGCTTAAAGCAAAGAGAGATCAGGCTGTGCAACAGAGAGGCTGTAGAGCTATAGGTAGCCACTGAGCTAGGCCGCAGGCAGCAGATAGATAGTATGATAGCCTCCTCCTCCCAGGGTACAGTGCCAGTGCGATCTTACAGGGATGCCATTCAAGAGATAGAGTACTACCGATGGGCTTATCATGATACTGTACCCAGAGCAGATTGGGTCCCAAAGTACTCAGAGCAGGTCAGCCAGAGATCACCAGAAGGTCACAGTGATAGGGGTGAGGGAAGAATTCACAAGGATCGAGCTTGATCGAGATGATATACTTTTTGTACCTTATGGGCTCATTTTTGATAGCCCGATGGGCATTTTGTACCGATTGACATATATGTATAATGATCTGATTTATTCTTTGTACTATGATAGTGACATGATTGATGATATATATGAGTCAATTTTGATGTGATGTACTGTGTTCTCCTTTAAGCATGGATGGTTTATTTCTATATGCTTTGTAGTAATGTCCTATGGAGGCATTTATTTCTAATGATGTATGCATTATGATTATGAGTAATAGATCTATGATATGCTAACCTATAATATGATGTGCAATGATGTTATCTATATGATGATTTATTTTATGCCAATGTGATATGTGATATGGATTTTAATATGTAAAATGATATGATCTATGGTATATGCAATAATGGGTGGGATATGCTTATATATGAGATGATTTATGGATGGATGTAATATGAATGCGATGGTCGTGAGATGATGCAAATGAAATGGTGTTAATGCATGATGAAATGGTTTTATGAGATGCAATGATATGTTAATGCGTAAAGTGGTGAGATGATGTCATGATGTTATGCAAGTATGTATGCCTAATGTATTAAATGCTTATATATCTATTGATTATGTGAAAAATGATTATGAAATGCTTCTATAGATGTTATGTGATGATTTATATGGTAGATGGTAATATGAAATGGTTATGAAATGCAAATGCATAGTTTATGCAATGATTGATATAATGTCTTTGAGATGCAATGTAATGGGTGAAATTCCATGACATGGATGCACCTATTTATGAAGAATGTTTATGATAACCTGTTTATATGATGATAACAATGCAATGTGTATATTTCCTATATGATATGTTTATGCAATGTGCTAATGATTTGTGGATGCAGGATCGATGATGATGATGGTGATGATGATCAACTGTCATAGTACCTTGTTAGTGCAGTTAGTAAGAGAAGAAGTCATTTCAACAAGACCCACGATGATGCAAATGCGAATGATAATGATGATGATTACTTGCTGAGGAATTGGGATTTTCAAAGGGCCAAATTTTCTTATGTTTGATATAACACATGGTATGGTTCATCAAGGTATAGAGGACCAAGATGGTGTGGTACTTAGTGTAATGGACTTTGACTCGACAAATAGGAGTATTCTTGTTCATACCTAACATACAGACACCTTGCTAAGATGAACTTTAGAAGTTTCAAACACCTCAGACCAAAACACGGAAAGGTAAACCTATCCATGCAATAGTCAAAAAGTTTCCCTAGACCTCTTCCATACATACCTAACAAAGCAAGTATTCGCCGAGGTTATATTACAAGAACGTCCAACAAGCATAGCAGACAAAAGATAGTGATCGTTGCCCTATTCCTATTTCTCTAAATCCTCTGTTTTTAGGATGTCATTGAGACGTCCTTGGAATGAGCGCAAATAAGATAAGTCAAAAGATAAAGACCAAGTAAACAAACAAACCGATGCTCTTCAATACCGCTAATGGAAAGAGGATGTGTTTTCTAAGGATGATAACCAAAAATTATTGCCAAAAGATAATGCCCATTGTAGGAAGGATACATCCTAGGACATGTTAGTGGATGGCGGCACACCATTTCGTTTATCCAAAGTGTTCCAAGGGATGATTGATATGGGACCAATTCAGATGATCAGTTACCAATACGAAGAGATAACCAGCTTGCTTACGCATTGACTTAGACTTAAGACTTGACGTTTGGAGTTTTGCTTTTAAATCTGCTAGACTTGTTTCTAACTGTTTCACCAAAGGTTGATGATGACGATCAGTTTATTATGAGTGGTGTTTATTATGGGTGCAAGCGAGATGACGTGGATGGATTTTTTTCAAATATTTGGCTGTTTTTGATGTTTTGCAATGTTTCGAGGCTGTTTTTGGTATTTTTTCGAGATTTTCAAATGTTTTGATTTTTGATTTTTTGATGTTTTTGGGATTTTCTGATATTTTGACCAAGAGACTAAGTTAGAGACCTATCCTAGGGGTCTCAAGGGCTGATCAATAGATGAGCCTTGCCTATGTTATACACGCAAAGACCATGTAGTTCGATTTAATTGGACGATTTACAAATGATGATATACATGATGAGATGTCATTTATTATGACACTTATAAGACCACCTAAAATGTCTCAGTGGGATGATCAAAGATCAACCTTGCCTATGTTCAAGCTCGGAGACGACGTAGTTTGACAAGACGACCTTGTTTTTGACTTTTGACCACTTTTTGACATGTTTTTGGATTTTGATATGTTTTGATGTTTTTGGATTTTTTGATATTTTGATGTTTTTGAATTTTCTGATTTGAGGATTTTAAGATCATACACAAATCTTAGCCGATGAGAACATGCCCCCAGCGTGATGCAATAGACTACTCTGATAAAGGCAGGACAAACTAACCTTGAGGATGGGCTAAGTAGTACTAGGAGTGATCATGATATGAAAACATAACCAAGCTATAGTGCGGATGCGAGTGGATGAGTGATGGATGGAGACACGAATGCGATGGATGATGGAAGCGAAATGGAGGGATGATGCCGAACAAGCCGTAAAGATCCTAGTAGATGGAGAGTGCTTATTTACGCAAGGCACCTGTTTGCCAGGTTTTCACCAAGGTACTTGTCCAAAGTGCCACCGAAGTGGTTTTCACTAGAGGACAATTTTTTTGATCCTTTTTTTGATTTTTTAAATTTTTTTTAAATTTTTTTGATTTCTTTGATTTTTTTGTTGTTACCAAGACTCCTGTTTGCTAGGTTTTCACTGAAGTAACCATTTTTTAAGGACTTTTTCTAATTTTTTGGTTCTATACCTTGAAAGATTTTAGGCATAAAACTTTTTGAGATGGGAGCTATTCATGGGCTCCTGTAGAGGTTCCCCTTTGGGTGTTGATAACTGATATGCCCCTGACTTATAACTTGTTGTGATGATGAAAGGTCCTAACCAATTAGGTTCAAAATTTCCTTTGCTGCTTGGGTTCGGGACATTCTTCTGATTTTCTTTTAAGACTAGTTCTTCGACTTTGAAAGTCCTGCTTCTGATTTTCTTATTGTAGCTTCGTTTGAGTCTATTATGATAGACTTGCAAGTGATTTAAAGCATCTATCCGTCTCTCGTCCAGTAGCTCCAGCTCGTTTAGTCTTGATACCCGATACTCTTCATCTGTGCTAAGGTTTTGCAGTGATATCCTGAGGGATGGGAGCTCGATCTCAATGGGGAGTACGAATTTTGATCCGTAGACCAAGGAGAATGGGGTGGCACCAGTGGGTGTGCAAATGCTAGTTTGATAGGCCTAGAGGGCGGGATTAAGCTATAGATGCCAGTCACGACCTGCGTCATTGACTATTTTCTTGAGGATTTTGAGGATGGTTTTGTTTATAGCTTCTGCTTGGCCATTGCCTTGGGGATAGTACGGGGTGGAGAAGTGATGCTGGATTTTGAATTTCTTGCACAAGTTGCGAACCTCCTAGTTCTTGAATGGTGTCCCATTATCTGAGATAATGGCTTGTGGGACACTGTAATGACAGATGAGATAGTTCAGGATGAATTTTGAGATCTGCTCCCCAGTTATATACGTCATGGGTATGGCCTCCACCCACTTTGTGAAGTACTCCATTGTAGTTATGATGAATTTGTGGCCATTGGATGAGGTGGGTGTGATTTTCCCAATGAGATCGAGTCCCCACTACGAAAAGGGACATGGTGTGACGATAGGATTAAGCTCTTGAGCTGGGGCATGGATGAGGTCCCCATGCTACTGACATTGTAGACATTTTCTGGCATGATCATGTGCTTCTCTTTCCATTGTTAGCCAATAATACCCATCCTCAAGTGTTTCTTGGCTATGGTCATTCCACTCGAGTGTGATTCACATATGCCATTGTGTACCTTAGTTATAACGGTTAATGCCTCCTCAACATTTAGGCAGCACAGTAAGGTACCTTCTATGCTTCTACGATATAGGGTGTCACCTAGGATAACAAATCTGGATGCTTTTTTAACAAAGGTTCATTTTAGGTTCGATGGTAGGTCAGCGGGTATGACTCCTATTCGAAGATATGTGTAGATGTCATGGTACCAAGGATCACCGGGACTAATGATTTCGCATACGAATTCTGATTTTGGTACCTCGAATGCAGGAACGAGAAGCTGCTCAATCAAGAATTCATATTTTGGAACCTTGTGAGGGATGTTTAATTGGGATCCAATTGTTGCCACGACATCTGCTGCTTTGTTGTTGGTTCTAGGAATATGCTCAAATATTATTTCAATAAAATATTCTTTGAGAGTCTCCACCAATTTGTTGTATGGAGTGAGCTTATCATCCTTGGTCTGATATTCATTATTTACTTGGTTTATGATCAACTGAGAGTCTCCGCAGACTTTGAGAGCTATGATGTTCCATTGTACTACTATCCTAAGAACTATAGTCAAAGCCTCATATTTCATGATGTTGTTAGTGCAAGGAAATGCTAGTTTGTATGACCTTGGTATGCAGTCCCCCTATGGAGTGATGAAGAAGACACCAGCTCCTAATCTGTGCTGCGTGCATGAGCCATCGAAGTATAGTTTCCAGTGGTCAGCTACGTTGAGGTTAAAAATGGATTCATCTGGAAACTCTGAGACAAGAGGATTCTTAGAATAAATAGGTGCCTCTGCTAGTTGATCTACAATAACTTGTACCTTGATGGCTTTCCTTTCCACATACTCGATGTCATACTCTCACAGTATCATCACCCATTTTTCCATTCTTCCTATGAGCATTGCCTTTGATAATAGATACTTGAAGGGATCAATTTTGGCGATGAGCTTTATCTTGTGTGCCAACATGTAATTGTCTAAATTTTTGTGATACAAACACTACTGCGAGACATGCTTTCTCGATGAATGAGTAATTTAGCTCATGACCGAACATTGTTCTACTAATATAGTAGATAGCCCTCTCTATTCTGTTTTCATCAAGCTAAGCTAGGAGAGCTCCAAGGGCTGCTGTTGTTGCTGATACATATAAGATCAATGGCTTTCTTGGGATGGGTGGCATTAAGACTGGTGGTGTCAATAGATATTCCTTGATTTTGTTAAATGCCTCTTCACATTTTGTATCCCATTTATACGCTACCCCCTTGTGGAGTAGGTGAGAATATGGATTTTGCTTATCTTTGGTGCTTCCATCTCGAGGATTGCTTTCACCTTTGCTGGATCCACCTCGATACCCCTCATGGACACTATGTATCTTAGCAATTTACCTGATTGTACGTTGAAGACGTACTTCTTGGGATTTAGTCTGACTTTGTATTCCTCCAGTCTATCAAAGATAGCACTTAGGGTTCCTATATGATCTTGTCTTTTTCTTGACTTAGCTAGAATGTTGTCGACATAGTCTTCAACTATTTTATGAATCATGTCATGGAATATCAACATCATGGCCCTTTGGTATGTTGCTCCTATGTTCTTTAGGCTGAATGTCATCATGTTCCAGCAGTAGGTCCCCCATGGACAAGTGAAAGTTGTCTTATGCTGATCCTCTTTTGCTATCATGATTTGGTTGTATCCCAAGAATTCGTCCATTAGTGATAGAATCTCATGTCCTGTTGTCATGTCTACTATCATGTCGATGTTGGGAAGGGGGAAATCATCCTTTGGAAATGCCTTGTTCAAATCTCTAAAGTTTGTGTAGATTCTAATGGCTCCAACAGGTTTTGAAACAGGTACCAAATTTGACACCCATTCTGGATAATCGATTGGTCGGATAAATCCTGCATCTAACAACTTTTTGAGCTCAAAGCTTTTGTTTGACCGGTTTTGCTTCTGGATACACTACTAAGTGATGAACCATAGTTTCTAGATCAATTCCTGGCATGTCAGCATAACTCCATGCGAAGTTTATTTTCCTTTCCCTTAGGGATGTTGCTAGGAGTTCTTTTTGAGCCATAGTGTGGTTTTCACTCAAGGACTGGGATATGATTCTTAGTTTCTCACTTTTGCGACTGAAGGATTCAATCGTTTCCCCATAATAGGCATGTGTTTCCAACTCCATTATAAACCCTGCCTTATGATCCCCCTCTGGAATGTTGTCCCACAATCCCATGAATTCTGAGAGTGCCTTGTCGTTTTTGAATGTATCAAGAACCGGTGGTCCTCGTTGGTCTTAATCGATTAGTTGGGGGTATACTAAGCAAATCTCATGATTTGGATGGTCTGTTTCAAAGGAGAGGGTGCTAATCATACACAGGATGGTATCTTCAAATAGCATAGGTAGATTGGTCATGGTATCTTAGTCATCACTACTAATATAGGCCTCAGCTATAAAGTTATGTATGTCTCTACCTGTGGATATTAGTGAGCGTACTTGTGCTACTATTGGCTGAGGAGAAATATTAACCGTTCTAACCAGAGGACTTCGAACACATATGGTTATACTCAGAGGGGTACATGCAAGGCCAAGATTTGTTATGGGTCACGTCTCTAACATGATAGGTATTATGAGCCCATTGTCATTTTGTCCTAGTCTTTGATTTCTGTCGTAGCCCATTACGAGCATCATTTGTAGGCCCTTGCTTGTCTCATCCATTGGTAATTCAGGTATCGGTCTTTCATCTTGATACAACATGTGAGATGGATCTACTTCAATAACCTCCTGGCCAAGGTCTCCCCAGCTTGTGAATTCAGGATAGTCTTTAGGAGACGTTTATGATGTGGAAACTTGATTTTCTTGTGGACGTCCCTGTGATCTAGGAGATTGTGGTAACTCTCCTATCACAAAAGCACTGTTAGGGAGTTTGTAGCTTCCACAACCATCCTCCTAGATGATGAGCTTGATGTCGGATATGGTGGGAATGGTGGGAGTGGCGGGTGGCTCTGTCGCAGAAGTGGACGCAAGAGTGGCGGGGTCGATGTATGGTGTGGATGGGCCCTCATCATTTTTTGGCACCTGGGGGATTTTGAAATACTTTGCTTCAAGATTTTTGCAATATGAAAATAGTTCAGGATCTCCATGGATAGTAACCTCTTGTCCATTATGTTTAAATTTCACACATTGGTGGAATGTTGATGCTACGACTTTCATCGCATGGATCCATGGGCATCCTAGGAGGATATTATACGGCAAGTCAAGATCCAAGACTTGACAAGTGGTTTGCATGAGAGTCAGCCCTACTTGAATAGGGAGTTTAATCATGCCTTCAGACACTCTTTCTTGGTCATCATATGCTCTTATCATGATTCCCTTTCCTTTGTCGATGGAATATTTTGATATTTTCAACTGTTTAATGAGGCTTAGGGAACAAATGTTCAAACCTGCACCTCCATCCACCAAGATCCTTTTGTTTTTTCCCTTGTGTACAATGGCTTCCAAGTGAAGTGCACGGTTGTGAGATGGTTGGGCGGGGAAATCTTGGTAAGAGAATGTAAGGAGATTAGGCGTTATGATATTTCTGACCATAGCCTGGAATTGCTCCGCATCGAGGTCTATGGGGACAGTGGATGAGGCTAGTGCTTCTTCAAGGATATTTTTGTGAGCTGATGATATTTTTAACAACTCCATGATGGAGATGTGTGCTGGCATTCTCTTGAGTTGATCTAGGACATTGTATCCATTAGGAATGGATCTGGATGCAGGGGCTCTATTTGGTTTGGATGATCCTGCAATGGTTACTTTGCCACCTCTTGTAGTGACTCCACAATCTTCGGCATGGGAACCTTTGATAGTGATGACCATGCAGTCTTCATTTAGGGAGGAAACGACTGTTTCATACACATGATTTACATTACCCTTCCCTTTATCATTTTTATTCCCTTTGTTGCCATGATTCGACATCGGATTCGTGTAGATTTTAATATCCTGATTTCCCGTAGGTTGTTCCATGTTTATGATTTTCTTATCGATGAGATCTTGGATGATTTTTTTGAGTCTAAGGTAGCTGTTTGTGGTGTGACTTTTGATTTTATGAAATTCACAAAGTTGATTCTCGTTATACCAAGGAGGTTTGACATCGGGTTCTTGGTAATTTTTGAATGTAGGAGGCTTGATGAGTTTTTCGTCGATCAACTTTTTCATTATGTCCTCCAGTGGTTCCCAAAAATAACGTATTCTCATTTGGGATAACTTTTGCGTTGGGGTGGTCCTCTTTGATCATTGAGGTTATTGATGGTTGGATTGTTGTTGGGTTGGTGTGTTGTGTGATGGTGGTTTTGGTGTTGAATTTGGATTTGCGGTGCGGGTGTATATTGGCGTGGGGCACTACTGACCACCTTGGCATCAACGACACCATCATTAGTAACATTTTTTTTTCTTGCCCATGTACGAGGTTTATCATTGTAATTGGATGGTGGGCGGTTGTTTTGTTGTTCATGGTATGATGTTGATTCTGCGGGTTGGGTCACAAGGGCTCTTTCGATACCAAGCGCCTTGGAGATCAATTGATCATATGTGGTGATACCTTGAACCTTGAGATGAAATGCCAAGCAACCTTCAAGGTTGGCTATGATGGTGCAAACTTGTTGCTCTTCTGGCATGGTCCACTTGCTCCGATTGGCCTTGGATTGCCATCATTGTAGGAATGAGGCAAATGATTCACCCTTTCCTTATTTTAGGGCTGAGAGTTCTTCGAGACTAACATCCATTGCAATGTTGCATGCATAATTTTTAATGAATGCATCCCTAATTTCTTGGAATGTTCTAATGCCTGAAGGTAAGTGAGAGAACCATTCTATAGCATGGCCTGCCAAGCTCCTAGGAAATAGCCACATCAGATAAGTATCATCATATGCGACCTCCATGCAATGAGCCTATAATTCCCTGATGTGATCTTCAGGGTTTCCCATCCCTCGATATTTGTCAAATTTGCGGATTTCAAATCCCTTGGGGAATGGTTTCATTATCAAGCTCCTATCAAATGGATAGGGACACAAGTTGCTTGGAATTTTGGTTGTTCGACTTGATTGAAGGTCGAGCAATTGTTCCGAGAGAAACCTGAGTTGTGTCGTCACATCATTTTGTGGATCAGGGGGTGGAATGAAAGTGTTTTGGGGTGTTTCAATCATGGGTTGGATGGGTGGTTCAGTTGGTGTGTTGTTCGATGGTATCTGTATGTTTTGGCGAGAGAGGTAGGCTTCCACCTGCTTTTGTATGAACAATGCTTGTTGTTGATCTTGTTGTTGTTGTGCTAAGATTTGTGCTTGTTGTTGCACTTGTTTCTATTCCAACAACGCTTGTTGTTGTGCTTGTGGTTGTTCCAACAATGCTTATTGTTGGGCTACCAATTCTGCTACCTCTTGCTGTTCTTGGTATTGGTTTAATGCTTGCTGGTATGCCTGAATTTGCACTGCTTGTCTTTGTGCAAGAAGTTGTGCTTGATATTGAGCTTGCGCTTGAGCTTGCACTTGTGCTGTTTGTGTTTGTGCTGCTTGTTGTTGTAATAACAGTTGTGCTTGAGCAGCCCTTTGTGCTTGCAATGCTTGTGTCACTTGTTGTTGTTGTTGTTGAAATAACGCTTGGGCTTGTTGCGCTTGTAATGCAGCTTGTGTAGCTTGGGCAGCCTGTGCAGCTTGAGTAGCTTGATAAGTAGCTAATTGTTCAGCTTTTTGTTTCTAAAGTTGTTGGTATCCTCTTTGGAAAGTAGCTTGCAATGCCACGTCGTATTGGCTTGATGTGGTGGAAGTTGGTGGTGGTGGTGGATTTGGAATGGTGTTAGTGAAGGTAGTGTTAGTGTTTTGCGTGATGGACAGTGTTGTTGATGTGATTGGTCCTTGAGAGACCATGCTTTGTGATGTTAAGGGGGTGTTTGATGATGTTTCAATTACTTGGGCATTCGTCATTTGTTGTTGCGATATCAACGACAAATTTTGAGTGGTTCGTGTAATGCCTTGATTGATGGTTGGGATATAGGTTTGATTGATACTTGGTAGGGGAGGAAGCCCTAAACCAAGGAGTGGTGCGGATGAGAATGGAAATGGTGGGAGAGGTAAAAATGTAAGGGGTGTGAGTTGTTGCAAAAACGTCGTGGTGTCAAATATGCCCCCTGGTCCTAACATATCTCCCTCTTCTTGTGAATTTGTGAGAAGAGGGGTTTGAGGTGTTGCGTGAAAAAATGATGATGATGGATCGTGATGGAATGTGAGAGGAACATTTTTATGTAATGGGTTTTGGGGTATTCTTTGTTCCAATGTGGTGTTTGCATCCAAATTTTGATTATTAACAAGGGGGTGTGTTTGAAGTGCATTGAGAAATGCACTTCCCTTATTAACATTGGGTTGGGTTGGAGCAAATGATGTTGTGATTTGTGGAATGTTTTGCGTGATGTTTTGAGATGGGAGTGTAGATGAGATGGGAATGGTGGATGAAATTGACGAAAAAGATGCCTCTACTATGGTACTCACATCAAAATACAAAGGTAACTTGGCCCCTTGTTTTGCTAGCTCAAGCATGTATAACGAAGGGTTAAGTCTCATCATGATGTTGATGATTCTATGGTTGTCTGGATTTTGGAGAATTTCAGTCATTTCCTCGTGAGACATTCCAAAGGGAAGGTCCTCTTCTTGGTTTTCTTCTTGCAGATTTTGCGATGATGAGAGGGTCAACGGATTACTTGATTCGGCGAGATTCATTTCTGCGTTTGTTTGGCTAAGATCGCTTAAAGCGGGTGTTTCTTTGTTGGCTTCCATACTCTTCTTGTATTGAGATCTAGTTAGAACCATAAAATGAGGATCAATATTCGAGAATATGGGAGATGAATCTCTTGATTCTTTGGATCGATCGTTATTTTATGCCCCAAAGTAGAAAGTTTTAGGATGCCTTGAGGATCAAAGGTGATGATATGATGATGATATTAGGGATGGATGATATGGATTTTTTTTTTTTGGCTTTTGATAAATCTTGAATGAGATACTAGGCTTTTAGGACTTGCGGATTTTTTTTTTGTTTTTGGGATTTTGTCCTTGATTTTGAAAGAGAAAGACCCTAAGATGTCTAGATGATGTTTTAAGGGATAGTTATTGGAATATTTGCCTCAATCCATACTGACATGTAACTCCTGAAGGGAAAATTCGTTGTGACATTAATCATGTCTGGCCGACTAGCTATTCTGAATTCTCTTGAAATGTTCATATCGCTGAGACAAAGTTGATGTCTTGCCGACAAGTCTATCGCTATGACCTTTTGTGTTCGCTGTGACCTTTTGTTGAGTGGAGACCTCTAGCTGACATAATGATCTTATCCGGTCTCGAGGAGAAGTCCCAACCACTGGAGAATGTCTCACCAATAGCATATGGATATCGGGGTAACACAAGGGTCTCAAGGAGAAGTCTCAACGATGAATGGAAGGTCTCGCCGACGGGGATACACTTGGGGTCTTTGCGGTGACTCAAAGACTTCAGTATGAAGTCTTGGCGACCGATGGAGAGTGTCGCTGATAGTCTTCAGTATGACATGTTTGCTCGGTGAAAGGTCTTGGCAAAGGTCAAATGTCTTTCTGACTCGGTAACACATGAGTGCTCGCAGTGAGGTCTCGGCGAAAGACAGAAGTCTTGCCGACTCGGTAAGACTTGGTTGCTTGATGTGAGGTCTCGGTGAAAAAAAAAGTCTTGCTGACTCGGTGAGACATGTTTGCTCAGAGTAAAGTCTTGGCGAAAGATGAATGTCTTGCCAACTGTCAGGTGCTTCAGTGAAACTTGAGGAGACTCAGGGAAACCTCTTGGTGAACGGAAAAGTTTTGTCGATGGCAAAGTTGAAATTGATGTGACTTGTGAGCATCGGTATGAGTCTTGTCGATGAGAAATCTCTTGCCAATACAAATACGATGGATGTTGGTGGTGTCAGTATGACTCATGGCATTCACTATGTTGTCTTTCCGACTGGTGGAACCTATGCCAATATCAAATGCTGGCTGCATTGGCATCGGGGAGACATGGTTAGTGTCTCACCGACATGCCAACACAGGATGAACGCCTTTGATTGTTTGACCATCCTATGTGGAGCCTCGTGGACTAATCAGATGAAGCAAATTTCAAATGGATGGCAGTTAGATTTTTGCAACAATTGCGACGTTGGAGCTGAACTGCATGCAGGGAAAAATCAACGCTCAAAAGGAAACTTTCTACGATGGGGCAATGGAGGATAAGGATGAACAGAAGACAAAAATTAGAATGTGATAAGATAAAAGGAGATCAATTCTGAGAATGAATATGAATCAGATTGTTGAGAGCATTTTTGTAACTGGATGAACAGTGAATGAAGCTACTGTGAACTGATACTAGAGAATTGTATCTCTGCATTGTATGTAATTGTTGTTACTGTAATACAAAGAGATTTAGCTTGGTGTGGTGGGTTTTTTCCCGAAGGGGTTTCCCACATAAATCTGTTGTTTATTGTCTTTGATTATCTTCTTTGTTTATGTAAATCTTTCATGTGTGTCTTAATTAGATTGTAATTTGGAAATTAAAAGAACTGTATGCATTCTTCCCTATGGTTTTGACATTAGGAAAGTTGCTTCTGCACCTCTGCTTTCCTTACAAGTGGTATTAAATCCTGGCCAATTGTGTTATCCTTGTGAGTGGGTTGGGTTTTTTCTGTCAATTATTTTTCAGTGGGAGTTTGGTAGAGGTTTGATAATTTAGTTACAAATTAAGATGGCGAGTACATCCAGAAAGATGGAAATAGAGAAATTCAATGGTAGCAATTTCGAGTTGTGGAAACTCAAAATGGAAGATCTGTTAGTGGATCGAGATCTTTGGACTGCTGTGTCCAGAACAAAACCTCAGGCGATGAATCAAGAAGATTGGGACCTAGAAGATAGAAAATCAAAAGGGCTGATAAGGCTCTGTTTAGCAGACTCTTTTCTTTTGAATGTACATGAAGAAAAGATTGCAAACTCTTCGTGGACAAGACTAGCATCAATTTATTAGGGCAAGTCCTTGGTGAAAAAATTATTCTTGAGGAAGAAACTGTACTCTTTGAGAATGCAGGAGGGAGGATCTATTGCTGATCATTTGAATGCATTCAACATGTTGATTGCTCAGTTACCATCTGTTGGTGTGAAGATTGAAGATGAAGATCGCTGCATGCTGCTACTATGTTCATTGTCAGATTCTTGGGATCATTTGGTGATGGATATTGGGAGTACGACATCCACTTTCAAGATGGAAGATGTTTCTTTGTTGTTCGAAGAGATGAGAAGAAATCTTCTGAGATGGAAAAGGAGGCTCTGGCTGTTAGAGGCAGATCGAAGGAGAAAGGAAAGAAGAAAGACAATAAATCCAAATCGAAATCAGAAGGGAGACAAAAGTCTCCTGGCAAGAAGTCCAAGGTGAAGTGCTAGAATTTCGGGCAACCTGGTCATGTCCGAAAGGATTGTAAGGAGGAGAAAAAGAAGAAGAAGAACTCTTCTAACAATGATTCTTCTCATAGTGATGCAGATGCCTTCATTGTAGCCTTGGCTACACATGCATCAGATGATGTCTAGCTGATTGATTCTGGAACATCTTTCCACATGACATCTCATAGAGACTGGTTCATGAAGTATGAAGAATACAATGGTGGAAAGGTGTATTTGGCAAGTGATTCATCTTTGGAAATTGTTGGCCATCCAAGAGTCATAATTCAATTCCCTGATGGAAGAGTGAAGGGAATCAATGATGTGATGCATATACCAGGTCTGGCTCAAAATCTACTTTCTATAAGTAAGCTGAATGATATTGGAGTGAATGTCATGTTCTCTGGAAATGGCTGCAAGATGACTCGAGGCTCTATGGTGCTAGCAAGGGGTACTTGTATTGGTACCTTGTATAAGCTAGATGCACAAGCTATTCAATGCAATAGTGTCTCTGCAAAGTCACTTAAGGCTACTCAAGGAAATAAGAAGGAAAATGTTCCTGATGGAGTAAACTCCATGGAGGTTAAACTTCCAGCAGAAAAGACTATGCTCTGGCATCATAGGCTAGGCCACATTGGTGAGAAAGGTTTAAAAACCTTGGAAAATAAAAACCTGGTAGAAGGGCTTGAATATTGTAACATTGAGTTTGAATTTTGTGAACATTACATATATGGTAAACAACACCATGTTTCATTTTATTCTAGTCCTCACAAATCTTCTGGTTTGCTTGATTATATACATTATGATGTGTTTGGTCCAGTGAATGTTTCTTCTTTATCTAAATCAAGATACTATGTGTCGTTTATTGATGATTATTCAAGAAGAGCATTTGTATATTTTCTGAGATGTAAATCAGAAGTGTTCAGTCAGTTTAAGGAATTTAAAAACCTTGTTGAAAATGAGACTAGTAGGAAAATAAAATGTTTAAGGACTGAAAATGGCGGTGAGTTTTGTTTAGATGAATTTGAAAGGTACTGTAAGGACCATGGGATTAAAAGACATAAGACTACACCTTACACTCCATAGAAAAATGGAGTTGCTGAAAGGTTCAACAGGACAGTAATGGAAAGAGCACGAAGTATGCTGAACAGTGCTGGCTTGGAGGAGAAGTTCTAGGCTGAAGCAGTCTCTACGACATGTTACTTGGTAAATTGTTCTCCTAACTCTGCTCTTGTTGACAAGAATCCTTTGGAAGCATGGTATGGAAAGAAGCCCTCTCTGAGACATATTCGCTTTGGTCTGTGAGGCATATGCATATGTGCCATTTGAAAAAAGATCTAAGTTGGAAGACAAAGTTGTAAAGTGTATTTTTATTGGCTATAGTGCTGGCATAAAAGGATACAAGCTTTGGAACCCGAGACTGAGAAGGTTTTGTACAACAGAAGCGTTATCTTTCATGAGCTAAGCCTTCTATATTGGATCTGTAGTCATAGAAGAAATCAAAAAATGAAAAGGATGTAGCAAAAATTCCTTCAACACCAAATAAAGAGGAATTGAAAAATCAAAATGTACCTGATACTGAGGAAAGCTCAAGTAGCTTTGAAAGTTTTAAAGAATATGAAGAACCACCTCAGGCTCAGCTTGTGAGGAGGTCAACTCATGAAAGAAAGCAACCTGATAGGTATGGGTTTTCTTTGATAGAGTCTACTTGTGCCTATGCTTTAATTTCTAGCATTGATGAACCTAGGACTGTGAAAGAGGCATTTAAAATGTTTGATTCAAACTCTTGGTTGGAAGCCATGAATGAAGAAATGGCATCATTAGAAAAGAATGATACCTGGAGTTTGGTGCCATTGCCTAAAGGAAAAAAAGCTGTGGGCTGCAAATGGGTGTTTAAAAAGAAAATAGGTCTGGATGACAGTGTGGAAAAATATAAAGCGAGGCTGGTTGCAAAAGGTTATTCCCAGGTAGAGGGAATTGATTATGGAGAAATATTTTCTCCTGTAGCTAAACTAACATCTATTAGATTTGTTTTGCCACTTGCAGCAGCGTATGACTTAGAGATTGAACAGATGGATGTGAAGACAACGTTTCTTCATGGTGATCTTGAAGAAGAAATTTATATGTCCTAGCCGAAGCACTTTGTGGAAAAAGGTAAAGAAAGACAGGTTTACAAGTTGAAGAAATCTCTATATGGTTTAAAACAGTCTCCTAGAATGTGGTACCAGAAATTTGACACGTTTGTTTTGTCATTGGGATTTGTAAGATCAAAATGTAATCATTGTGTATATTACAAAGCTAAAAGTGATCAAGTTCTTATTATTGCTCTCTATGTTGATGATATGTTGTTCATAAGCAATAGTAAGCTAATGATTTCTGATCTTAAGTCTTAGTTGTCTGCAAAGTTCGAAATGAAAGATCTTGGTGCAGCAGGGTATATTCTGGGAATGGAAATAACTAGGGATAGGAAGAATAGAAAAAATTGGCTCAGTCAAAGTAAGTATGTCAAGACTGTTCTAGAGAGATTTTGTATGATTGATTGCAAGCAGCTAGTTGTTCCAGTTAAGCAAGGAACGAAGCTATCTATTGAGGATTGTCCAAAGTCTCCTACTGAGATGGAGGACATGACCAGTGTGCCATATGCTAGTGTGGTTGGTAGTCTAATATATGCAATGGTCTGTACAAGGCCATACATTGCCCAAGTAGTGGGAGTTCTTAGTCGGTTTATGGAAAATCCTGGAAGGACACATTGGGATGCTATGAAGAGAGTGTTTAGATATTTAAAGGGGACTTCAAAATATGCTCTGTGTTACCATGGCAGCTTGGTTGAATCACAGAGGACTCTCAGTATTCAAGGTTATGTGGATTCTGATTGGGCAGGGGACATTGACAATAGAAGATCCACTAGTGGATATATTTTCATGATGAATGGTGGTGCAGTGAGTTGGATGAGCAAGTGGCAGGCTGTAGTCGCTTTGTTCACTATAGAGGCAGAATATATGGCAGCTACACATGCCTGTAAAGGAGCAATCTAGTTAAAATGTTTGTTTTCTAACATTGGTTTTGATGCAGGAAAAATTACTATTTACTGTGACAGTCAGAGTGCTATATGTTTGGCGAAAAATCCTACTTTCCATGCCAAGATGAAACATATAGATGTACAGTATCATTTTGTACGGGATATGGTGGAGGATGGGAAGGTCTCTTTGGAGAAAGTGGATACTCTAGAGAATGTTGCAGATGCATTGACGAAGCCTGTGAGCACAGACAAATACAAGTGGTGTGCCAGTTCGATGGGCCTCTTGGCCCATGAATTTCAGTAGTTTTATTATGCTTTGGAGTTGTCAGTAAGGTCTTTGTCAAGTGGGAGATTGTTGGAATATTTGCCTCAATCCATATTGACATGTAACTCCTGAAGGGAAAAGTCACTGTGACATTAATCATGTCTAGCTAACTAGCTGTTCTGAATTCTCTTGAAATGTTCATATCGCAGAGACAAAGATGATGTCTTGCCGACAAGTCTATTGCTGTGACCTTTTTTCGAGTGGAGACCTTTGGCTGACAGAATGCTCTTATCGGGTCTCGGGGAGAAGTCCCAACGACTGGAGAATGTCTCATTGATAGCATATGGCTATCGGGGTAACACAAGGGTCTCTGGGAGAAGTCTCAGCGATGGATGGAAGGTCTCGCCGATGGGGATACACTTGGGGTCTTCGCGGTGACTCAAAGACTTCGGTATGAAGTCTTGGTGACTGATGGAGAGTCTCACCGATAGTCTTCGGTATGACATGTTCGCTTGATGAAAGGTTTTGGCGAAGGTCAAATGTCTTGCCAACTCGGTAAGACATGAGTGCTCAGTGTGAGGTCTTGGTGAAAGAAAGAAGTCTTGCCAACTCGGTAAGACTTGGTTGCTCGATGTGAAGTCTTGGTGAAAGACGAATGTCTTGCCGACTATCAGGTGCTTCGGTGAAACTTGAGGAAACTTGGCGAAACCTCTTGGTGAACGAAAATGTCTTGCCAATGGAAAAGTTGAAATTGATGTGACTTGTGAGCATCGGTATGAGTCTTGCCGATGAGAAATCTCTTGCCAATAGAAATACGATGGATGTTGGTGGTGTTGGTATGACTCATGGTGTTCGCTATGTCATCTTGCCGACTTGTGGAACCTACGCCAATATTGAATGCTGGCTATGTTGGCATCGGGGAGACACGGTTAGTGTCTCACTGACATGCCAACACAGGATGAACACCTTTGACTGTTTGACCATCCTATGTGGAGCCTCATGGACCAATCAAAGGAAGCAAATTTAAAATGGATGGTAGTTAGATTTTTGCAACAATTGTAATGCTGGAGCTAAACTGCATGCAGGGAAAAATCAACACTCAAGAGGAAACTTTCTACGATGGGGAAATGGTGGATAAGGATGAATAGAAGACAAAAATCAGAATGTGATAAGATAAACGGAGATCAATTCTGAGAATGAATATGAATCAGATTGTTGAGAGCATTTTTGTAATTGGATGAATAGTGAATGAAGCTACTGTGAACTAATACTATAGAGTTGTATCTCTGCAGTGTATGTAATTGTTGTTACTGTAATACAAAGAGATTCAGCTTGGTGTAGTGGGTTTTTTCCTGAAAGGGTTTCCCACTGTATACCTTGGAATTTATCCTACTCTAAATGTGCAAAATAATTAAGAAATGTAAATGACAAAATACCAAGGACACCTCAAGATTAGCCAAAAGAGTGATAAACAATAAGGAAAATGGACAAAATAAGACACAAACGATTTCACCTTCCTTGCTGTTGATTTCTCCTTGATTGGCCCTTGCTTGTAATGGTTTATGTGCTCCTTAGATGATTGTTTGAGTGACTAAAATGCAAGATTCAATGTGCAAGATGATTGAAGAGATGGCTAAATGATGGTAAAAGATTGAGGATTCAAATGGGCAGCATATAGTTCTGAAAATATAAAGTGTTTTGAGAATGCAAATTGGCAGCATAAGGTTGCTCCAAATGAAAGTGTTGAAAATGCCCTTGAGGAGGGGGTATTTATAGGAGAATTTGAATTCTCTAGAGAATTCAACGGTCAAGATTGCTCCAACAAGGCTAAGATGAAGGGCTATGGTGGGTTGAGAACACACAAGCCCTCACATCTTGACATATGGAGGGTGAAGTGGACAAAGGGATATGAGGTGGAGAAAGGACATGCACCTTGGGGAGTGAGGATATTTCCTTAAAAAAGGGATTCCTTGTCCCCAAGTGGGAGTGAAAGGGACATTTGAGGAATTTTGGAATTCCTCAAAAATCTACATGGGAAAAGGAAAGGTGGTTGGAGATATAAATGTGAATTAAAAATTCACATTCCTAGGAAAGTCTAAAAGATAAAAGATGGGCTCCAAAAAGGTGGGACTTGGTCACATGTGGAGATTGTGACAAGTCCAAGGTTCTAGAAGCCTTGGAAGGATGGAATGTGAATTAAAAATTCACATATAAAAGAGGGGAATCTAGGAAGAATAAAAAGGAATTAAAAATTCCTTGGAGAATGATTAGGCTTAATTAATCAAGTAATTAGAAGATAAATGAGGATTAGAAGCCAACTTGCAAAAGTTGGAGAATGTGACACATCCTAATCAAGGATTAGGCATGTGCACATCATAATGAAGAAATTAGGAGATGGATTAGGATTAGATGAAAATGACATGTGGAATTAAATAAATGTAATATTTATTTAATTTATTTGATGAAAAGAGGATTAAGGAGGGTAAGGTATTTAATTATTAATTAAATACCTTAGGGATTTAGCAGAATTAAAGATATTAATTAAATAATAGTAATATTACTTAATTAACTCGGATAAGAGGATGTTTAGACAAAAAGTGATAAATTTGGATAAATTAAGTGTCCAAATTTGGATGTCTACACCCACGTAAATCTGTTGTTCATTGTCTTTGAGTATCTTCTCTGTTTTCGTAAATCTTTCATGCGTGTCTTAATTAGATTGTAATTTGGAAATTAAAAGTACTGTATGTATTCTTCCCTGTGGTTTTGATGTTAGGAAAGTTTCTTCCGCACCTTTGCTTTCCTTACAATAGCTTTGTTCAAAGGATGATGATTTGAATATGTGTGAGGAGAATGATGCATCTACCCACACCTATCCAAACAAGATGATTGTTTCACTAAGTATATGAAGAAGGATTCATCTACATATACTAAGCTAGACAAGATGATTTTGATAACCTTGACTAAGCATATGCAAAATGATGCATCTACACATACCTAGCCAAAGGTGATTTTGATA
This sequence comes from Sequoia sempervirens, assembly GCA_007258455.2. NCBI lineage: Eukaryota > Viridiplantae > Streptophyta > Pinopsida > Cupressales > Cupressaceae > Sequoia > Sequoia sempervirens. The sequence continues at coordinate 95,569 of VDFB02373323.1, forward strand.
ATGTTTTCAAGGATTTAGTCTCAATGATTTTGATTTTGCCACAAAGCCTAGTATTAAGGATGATTTCAATCAAAAGGTGATTGTGAGATGTTGTTTTGATGTTTTGGAGGATGGATGAAAAAGATTTTGATATGTTTTGATCCTAAGATGAACCTAAAAAGGTACACTTTTTTTGCCTAGACCTAGGTATTGAAGAGCATGCAAATGCTTCCTGAAGACCTTTGTAACCAAGGAATGATTTCATTTGAACATTCATTTTCATATTTCCAACCAATAATTTTTTTCTTTTGGGGTTATGAGTTTTCAACACATATGAAAGTTCATTTTGCTTAGCTTTGCTTAATGTCTTTATTTAAAAAAAAACACTTTCTTCAATTAGTTTTCAAACTAATATGTCCAATGTCTTAATTTCTTCAAACCCCACAAGATATGTTATGTGGAAATTCAATGAACTTAAGGCAAGGGTTTTCCTATTGTTTACTTAAGGAGACAAATCGAGATATAATACAATGTTTAGAAACCTCTAAGGACATGAATCCCAAGGGCAAGCAATAACATATGGATTGAGTCAATTGTATTTTTCTTCAAAAGGTTTTGAAATTTGGATGAGGTTCAAGTGTTTGTTTCCATGATGTTTTCGATCAAGCAATGCATTTTGTAACCCAAGAATAAGTACTATCCTATGGATGTGTAAGATAATATTTGTTGGATTCCCACATAGACAAGTCTAGCTATGCTTATCTCTAGCGAATGGTTAGATGCTTGACCCCACTAGCTCCCCTCCATGACACTCACTTATACGGGGCAGCCAAGAATCAACACCCATGAAACTCCCATGGCATGTTTTCCATTTCTACTAGAAGACCGTAAAAGTGTGGGGTGGTTTGAGAATGACCGTTCTTGCACCAACAAATAGATAAAAGGATTTTGGAAAATTCTAGCACATGGGCTTTAGTAAGGACTTTTCGTCAAAATTATATCCCAGTTGGAAATACTCTTGGCTTTAGAGTGTTACCGGTTGAGTCATTCCCTTGGGTGAGTACTTTTTCCCCAAGGTAGGCCCTCTAAGATAAACAAAAGCGAATGAAGAACACTATTCGTAACTTGATCAATCCTTGTTGGCCACAAGAAGAGAGAATATATGCAACAATGCCCCCACTCACACTCGGACAAGATGTTCAATTTTAAACCCAAATTGAAGTGTGGAGGTGATTGCTTTGTCTCACCCTAAAGTCATGAAAAAGGCCCTTTGATTCTCAAGTTCGCTATAAAGTGTGAGAGAAGCGCATACGTCCTTTTTCAATGGCTTTAGTTTAAGTAAGCTCTCACGAAAAACAAAGCTACACTTGTTCTTTTTAGATCCACAAAGAAAAAATGTGAGTTTGTTTTAGAGCACCAAATCACAAGTGAAAGTCATTTTGTTCAATTGTTAATCCAAGAAACAAAATCTAGTAAGTTGTGATCCTAAGATTCATTTTAACCCTTTTGCAATAAATAAACAAAAAGAATTATTTTTAAACCCAAAGGAAGATTAGTGTCCTAAGAAAGAAGTGCTAATAATTCCTTGAAGAAGTGTTAAACAAACACTAAAGTGTTTAAAAACACTTTGATTGGACAAAATATCATCATGCTCCTCCTTCCTTTGCTTTCAATTTCCAACCTACAAGTGAGAAAAACTAGTCAGATTCTAGAAAATACAAAAGTTAAAAACTAGAAAACAGAACATAAATTAATCATAAATCAAAAGCACGTGCTAAAATCAAATTTTCCCTTTTTATTGTCTCCCAGCGTCGCAACTCGCAATGGCATCGCAGTTTGGTTTCTGAGTGGTGCCCTCACAGCACCGCTTACCAGTCAGCGGTGCTCTGTGTCGGGACAAAGAGCTCAACTGCGTCACATTTTTCGCCCAGCGTCGCAGTTTTCATCCAGCGTCGGAGCTTAATATTTTTTGAAAGTTTTTGTAGGTCGGTGAGTCCAGTGGCGGAGTTTAAAATTCAATTTTTTTTGGTGGGATGAGTCCAGCGGCGAAGTTTGTGTTTTAAGCGGTGCCATATAGCGACGCTGACAAGCCCGCGGTGCCAAAACAACGACACTGAGCTTCCAGCGTTGGAATTTTTTGTGTGAGTGAAAACGTGGAATTTTTAATAGAAGATAGAAGAGAATGATATCAAGCCCTCCTTCTAGTGCCAAATGTGCGAACCCCAACCTTGGTACCTGCAAAACAAAGAAAATAAACACCTCAAGTTAGATATTGCAAGCCAAAAAAAGGATTCCCCATGAAATCCATTTACAAATTCAAAATAGGAAAGAAAACAATGAACACAATATAAATGACAAACTAGATTGAATCCTAATTTAAATATGCAAACTCATGATCCCATGGGGGAATTGGTGCCAATTTGATGTGAAAATTGGCCCTTTCCCAATTCCTATTGTTGTGCATGTTTTGCACACATGCCCCGTCGTAGGCAGGGACCCCCTTTTTTTGCTCCCGACAGGCTGCTTTGCTCTTGTCTTGTTTTGCGTGCCCCATTTCCAAGCCCAAATTGGTTATGTGCCTTCAAACGATCAAATCCCCTACCCAAATTCACCTACTTGGGATATTCAAATCTACGGAGAAATAAAGTTCCCCATCCCCTTTCTGCCTTTTGTCTTGTTCCTACTATTTTGGAAACATCGTGGACCCCTGTCGCTCCCGTTTCTGCAATTTTGACTTTGGGGGCAATCTTTTTTGGATCTGGGATGTGTTTGAAGTACGTAAATAAACTGCTAAGGTTTCGTCAATGTTCCGTTAGGTTTCGATGGTTTCAGAATTTTCCCTCCGGAATTCCCTTCCTCCTTGGCTATTTAGAAACATCCGCGGGCCCCCGTCGCTCTCATTTCCTCAATTTTGACTTTGGGGCCAACTTTTTGGTGGATTTTGGATGTGTTCCTAGTGCTTAAATGAACTACCAAGGTTTCGTTAACATTTGGTTAAGTTTTGGTGGTTTCGAAGCTTCGTCCCCCTTTTGCTATTTTGGAACATCCGTCGGTCCAAGGCGACCCAGCCTCCAAAGCCCGACCCCTCTATGGCTGTTTCCGGGATTCCACCTCTCTGTGGCCGTTTTGGAACATCTGGCGGCCACCTCCTTCCCGGCCTTTGGAGCCTGGCTCCTCCGTGGCTGTTTCCAGGATTTCGCCTCTCTATGGCCATTTTGGAACATCTGGCGGCCACCTCCTTCCCGGCCTCCGGAGCCCGGCCCCTCTGTGGCCGTTCTGGGATTCCGCCTCTTTGTGGCCGTTTGGGAATATCCGACGGCCACCTCCTTCCGGACCTTCGGATCCCGGCCCCTCCATGGCCGTTTCTGGGATTCCGCCTTTCTGTGGCCATTTTGGAACATCCAACGACCATCTCCTTCCCGGCCTCTGGAACCTGGGCCCTCCATTGCCATTTCTGGGAGTCCGTCCCTCCTTGGCTATTTTGAACATCCAGGAGCTTGTCTCCTTCCTGGCTGTTTTGAACATCCGGGAGCCTCCCTTCTTCCTGGCTACTTTTAACATCCAGGAGCCTGCCTCCTTCCCGGGTGTTTTGAACATCTGGGAACCTTCTTCCTTCTCGGCTGTTTTGGAAACATCCAGGAACCTTCCTTCTTCCCAGCTGTTTTGAACATCCGAGAGCTTGCCTTCTTCCTGGCTATTTTGGCTTCCGTTCGCTATCTGCCTTCTGGCTTTCTTCCGCCGTCTTTTCGCCCTCTGGCGCTTACACCCTTGAAGCACACATTAATGTTTATGGCCCAAATGAGCTCCAAATATGAATATCAAGATCTTTTGATGATGCATGGATAGATCTAGCAGGGAATTTGTAGGTTTGTCTGACATTTTTCTTAACTCATGTATAAATGCACTTACGACACTTCGTGTTTGCAGGAGTCAAGAAACCTTTCGCAGATCTGTCGGAGAGGCCCATTGAGGGAGTTGTCCTACCTTTTTCCAGATGATGATGATTTATAAGGAGCTTTCCACTCGAATTAGGGGCCACCAATCCATTGATGCAAGTCATCAACTGACCTGTTTGATCCAATAAAAAATGTTGCAAGTCCAACAAATGGAGGGCATCCTTCAAACAGTCTCTGCTACGGTAAAAAGGGAAATTAGCTACAAGACAAATCTGCTACAACACCTGGGCACTACAGGACAAAATTGGGAAAAGACAAAAGATGTATTTTAAATTGTTGGATATTGGGGGTAGGTGAAGCCCTAACTTGTAATGAATCTGAGCCATTCGTTGGAAATTGATCCTAGGCATTCATTTGGGCTTTGGAAAACTATAAATAAGGGCTTGCCCCTCATTTGTAAGGGTTGGAGAATTGATGTAAAGTCATTCTGCAACAATAGAAAGCGACATTGCATGATTTATGGGTGTTCCTTTTGAGTTTGATTTTTATGTATGCATGGTTCACCTTCCATGTTAGTTTTAGTGTTAGTTTCTTGAATGAGAGTGGTGATGGTGTTTGCTGTTTCAGTATTTGATTAACTTCCAACTCATGCTTTTTGTGGTTCATTGATGATGAATCACTTTGCAAAGCTAGTTTGAGCCTCTTTCCTTTATTGCTGCAACTTAGTTCGATAGCATGTACATGGTGTGTATATGTGATGTGAAAATCTGTAGTCCTTAGAAGATTGCACTAGTTTTGTGCAACTGTAAATTTCTCTTGGCCAAACAAAACCCAGTTTAGGAAGCCTGTCTAGTTTAGCAGCCACCATTGTTACTGTTCATTCGTAGCTTAGGATTAGAATAGCTTTCTTGACCCTTCTCCTTTTGTTGTTTCTTTTAATCCTTGGTTAGAGTAGGATCCAAAGCATCACCATGAAGCTAAATCAGATGAACTTGATGAGTTTGAGCTTGCTGTTTTGAGTGGACAACCACTGTTCATTCACTTCCAGCACTTGAAACTGCATTTGCAAACCCAACTTCCATGCTTTGTAACTCATCCGTAAGACCGCCTTGTGATTCCAGCAAATCACATAAAACAACTGAGATATTCCAAACACTGTCAAGACCTGACATTAGAGACCTTGGGATAGTGTTCTGCAATCTGATTGTGGAAGATTGTCTTTCAAGAGAGGTAGTGCACCTATGCACTGCCTATGTTGAAAAGTGCATAAAAAACACATCAACAGAATTGGCGCTAGAAGGAGGGCATGACAAGTTGAGGCTACAAAGATGAAAGTTGGAAATCAAAGAAAGAACTTTCGAGAAGAAATCTGAGATAAGGAGATCTCTTTTAATGCCAAAAATCAAAAAAAATTGAAGGAAAAAGAAGTTGAGTCAAAATGGAGCAGCATGCACAAATTGACATCACTCAGCTACATGCAAATTTGAACAAGAGATTGAAGAAGCCATTGCAACAATTTGCATTGGTGGATAGATGTTGGATCCATTGCACCTGTAGGCATAACGAATTGGGATGTTTAACATTCTTGAGTAGAATTGAAAGGGTATTGTAGGGAGAAATTCCCTTTTGGGAAATCTATCAGCCTTTAGCCCTTGCAGACTTAGAGGAAGAATTGACAACCATGGCAGCCAAGGCATTCAAGGAGCTGATTTAGGAACATTTGAGCAGCAAGGATGGACCGAGATTGGAGGAAGTACTAATGGCAAGTTGGTGTAGATTTCACAATGCACCACATTCAGAATTTATGTGTCCATCATGTGACGACATCATTTCTCAAGCCAAGGGTTGTTTGAACAAGTTGGAGTAGCCAAATCTCAATGAGGATAAGTTATCCAATGAGGCAGAAGAGTTGTCAACATCTGGAGGACAACAAAATAAAGATGAACCAAGAAATTTGACACAAGTTGGTGTTGGGACAACAGACATAGAAAATGAAAACCAAGAGGGAGGAGCTGAAAGTCTTGGGGTAGCAAAGTGCATTGATGAAAATCTTATTATAACCAGTTCAGTAGGTTTTCCCTCCATTGAAGAAGAGCAGTCCTCCACTCAAGAAGAGGAACAAATGACAATTGAAGATGAATTAACAGAATTTGTAGCATCATGTATGCTAGGACAGCCAACACAAATGCTAAAAATCAAGAAGAGGAGGCTGAAAGCTTTGGGGCAACAATAGGAGATGATCAAAGCATAAGCAAAATCAGGTCGAAAGACCTCTCCTTCATAAATGACAGTGATCAAGAATCTGAAAATATAGATTTGGGGGAGTGGGAACAACCACTCGCCATGGCTGTCTACCATTAAGCTTCTTTTTCTAATGATGATGAGGACCCAATAGCAGAAAGATATGACCAACTCGTCTCCAGATTAGCAAGGGATTGGTCAGAGCTAAAATAACAAGTGGATTTGGAAGTTCTACTATTGCAAAATTGGTGCAAACTTCATGATTCATCACCCTCTGAATTTGCATGCGGACTGTTGAAAGAGGGTATCAAACAAGTTAGAGGAAAAAAAAGGCAACCAAGTACCCGACCTCCTCTACTTTCTGCCCATATCAAAGAACAAGACCAAGAGCCTGAACCGAGTGATGGCTTAGCCGAAAGTAGGCCTCAAGAGGATGTTGGGGCAGCAATAGAAGAAGGATAGCAGTACAGGCTCGGACTTCCGAGTGATGAAGTAGATCAAGTGGGAATGTTGTCCACCAGTCATCAAGAAGTTCTTCCTCTTGAAGAGCATTTGCACACCATGAATGATAGGCTTTATGCTGAGCCTTTGGAGGGAAATTGTGTAGTAGACTTTAGTCCCCTTGATGAGGTGCCATCAATTGATGACTTCTTTCCATTGGGAGCTGCACTACAGAGATATGCTCATGTCGAGGAAGAGCACATCCTAGAAGACGACAACAATGAATACATACTCCTTGAGCCCATGAACAATGATGCACTAGAGTTTCCAGATGGGGAGAGGAGCTCCTTCTCCATTTATAGCGATAGTGAGCAAGAGGAAATGAGTGAACGTCATGATGAGATGCATGAAAAACAAAAAGAAGAAGACAAAGGTGGGGGTATTTTGATGGCTTCCAACAAGTATGAAAAAATTGACCAACTCCAAGATGCAACTTGGATCCCTTCTACCATGATCGCTGCTAATCCTCCCTCATATTCAGATGGTTGCACTAGGATATATTCATATATGTGATCATCCCATAACACTGAACATCATGAAAATAAGGTTGACACTTGGGAAAGGAGATGGGAAAATGTGCTGCCCCTTGAAGGCAGCAATCAAGAAGAGGTTTAGGCAACAAAAACCCAGGCAGATGAGGTGTATTTCCTACAGGAATAACCAATGGATGTTTGTGGATCCCATTGGTGGATTGGAAGAGTTGTTTGCTGCCCCATCCTCCCAACCTTATGCCAACTTAATGTTTGAAGTGTTGCACCCTCCACCGTGCCCGGCTGAGGCTGCCAATGCAACGACCAAGGATGTTGTGCTTGCTCTCAACTGTCCAATGCTGCCACCTCCATGTGACGACATCCAGGTTTTATCCTTCCTTGCCCCTATCATTTCTCATAACTGCACTTATTATTTTGATTATGGGAATGAGGGAAAATGAATATGTTTATGGATTAACCATGGGTTCAATGAGCCTCAATTGCTGATTTTTCATGATGACATGATTGAACTTAAGTGTTGCAATGTTGAACTTCCTTTTTTTGAATATAAAGACAAGTTTGCATGGTTAAGAATGATAATGATCGCTTGTTTTCTTGTGCATGCACTACGAAATCCAATGACCATTAATATTAGCTCGCCTTTCCTGAACATAGTGCTTTGTAAATATCTTTGTACATAGCTCATTTTGAGTAGTATAGGTTTCCTGTAAATACTTCGCTTTCCTGCTTTCCTTAGGTTAGTTGGTTTGATGTAGGTTGTTTGCTTTTTGTTTGCTTTCACTTTGTTGCTGCTTTGCTCGGGGTCCATTTTCTTTTAGCCGGGCACATCTATGCGCACAACAACCATACTTATCGCCTGAGGTTGTTCTACGTATTTCTTTGTCAAACTCTAATCAAGTCTTCAGAGTGGATGTTGAAGGTCTTCTGTTAGTGTCAAACATTTGGGTGTTTAATTCGAAGAGGATAAGTTGGTTTAGTCCGACTCTAATGTATTCTGAAATCTTATAGCTCTTACACATCTTAAAAATCTGACGGTCACTGTAGGGCCTTTTGTGAAGTCTAGTTAAGTGAAAAATCTAAAATTCTGCTCCAGCACCACTGTGATTCTCAGCCCTGAACATGAGCTTCAATACTTGTGGGTTGAAATAAAAGAGCTGAAAAGAGAAAAAAAAGAAAGAAAAAAAACATTGAAAATTAAAAGAAAGAGAAAATTCAAATTTTCAGGGGTATTCGAACAACTCTATCGGGGCTATAGACACCCGACTGACAGTAGAGCAATGTTTAAGAGAATCACAGCGACAACCTCGTCGGGGCTATGGATGCCTAACTGGCAGCGAGACAATGTCCCGAATGCTTTTTGAGTTAGAATAAACTACGTAGCTTAACTTGACGGAGCTTGGGTTCCTATAGCAACTGAAGGATGGGAATTAACGCAATTGCACACACTTGGATTTTCAGCATACTGAAGGTTGGGTTGGCTAATGGTTTTGATCCTTTGGTTGGGCGTCTGGTTTGTTTGCCCTAGCGTGAAGGTCGGAACTAGAGATTCTGGGTTCGTGATTCCAGTTTGTCATCAAAATGCTCTGGAGCATTTCCCCAGTGAGTTGCCATTTGTTGTGCATGTTTTTCACACACGCCCCGCCGTAGGTAGGGACCCCCTTTTTTTCACTACCGACAGGCTACTTTGCTCCTGTCTTGTTTTGCGTGCCCCATTTCCAAGCCCAAATTGGTCATGTGCCTTCAAACGATCAAATACCCTACCCAAATTCACCTACTTGGGGTATTCAAATCTGTGGAGAAATAAAGTTCCCCGTCCCCTTTCTGCCTTTTGTCTTGTTCCTACTATTTTGGAAACATCCGTGGACCCCTGTCGCTCCTGTTTCCGCAATTTTGACTTTGGGGGCAATCTTTTTTGGATCTGGGATGTGTTTGAAGTACGTAAATAAACTGCCAAGGTTTCGTCAATGTTCCATTAGGTTTCGATGGTTTCAAAACTTTCCCTCTGGAATTCCCTTCCTCCTTGGCTATTTGGAAACATCCGCGGGCCCCCGTCGCTCCCGTTTCCTCAATTTTGACTTTGGGGACAGTCTTTTTTGGATCTGGATGTGTTGGAAGTGCGTAAATGAACTGCCAAGGTTTCGTCAATGTTCCATTAGGTTTCGATAGTTTTGGAACTTTCCCTCCAGAATTCCCTTCCTCCTTGGCTATTTGGAAACATCCGCGGGCCCCCATCGCTCCTGTTTCCTCAATTTTGACTTTGGGGCCAACTTTTTGGTGGATTTGGAATGTGTTCCTAGTGCTTAAATGAACTGCCAAGGTTTCGTTAACATTTGGTTAAGTTTTGGTGGTTTCGGAGCTTCGTCCCCCTTTTGCTGTTTTGGAACATCCGTCGGCCCATGGCGACCCAGCCTTCGGAGCCCAGCCCCTCCGTGGCTGTTTCCGGGATTCTGCCTCTCTATGGCCATTTTGGAACATCCAGCGGCCACCTCCTTCCCAGCCTTTGGAGCCCGGCCCCTCCATGGCCATTTCCGGGATTCTACCTCTCCGTGGCCATTTTGGAACATCCGGCGGCCACCTCCTTCCCGGCCTCCGGAGCCCGGCCCCTCCGTGGCCGTTTTTGGGATTCCGCCTCTCTGTGGCCATTTTGGAATATTCGACAGCCACCTCCTTCCCGACCTTCGGATCCTGGCCCCTCCATGGCCATTTCTGGGATTCCGCCTCTCCGTGGCAGTTTTGGAACATCCAGCGACCATCTCCTTCCCGACCTCCAGAACCTGGCCCCACCGTGGCTATTTTTGGGAGTTTGTCCCTCGGCTATTTTGAACATCTAGGAGTCTGCCTCCTTCCTAGCTATTTTGAACATCCAGGAGCCTCCCTTCTTCCTAGCTGTTTTTAACATCCAAGAGCTTGCCTCCTTTTCGGGTGTTTACAACATTTGGGAACCTTCTTCCTTCCCGACTGTTTTGGAAACATCCGGGAACCTTCCTTCTCCCAGGCTATTTTGAACATCCGAGAGCCCGCCTTCTTCCCGACTATTTTGGCTTCCGTCTGCTGTCTGCCTTCTGGCTTTCTTCCGCCGTCTTTCCGCCCTCTGGCGCTCACACCCTTGAAGCACGCATTAATTTTTATGGCCCAAATGAGCTCCAAATATGAATATCAAGATCTTTTGATGATGCATGGATAGATCTAGCATGGAATTTGTAGGTTTGTCTGACATTTTTCTTAACTCATGTATAAATGCACTTACGACACTTCGTGTTTGCAGGAGTCAAGAAGCCTTCTGTAGGTCTGTCGGAGAGGCCCATTGAGGGAGTTGTCCTACCTTTTTCCAGATGATGATGATTTCTAAGGAGCTTTCCACCTGAATCAGGGGCCACCAATCCATTGAAGCAAGTCATCAACCGACCTGTTTGATCCAATAAAAAATGTTGCAAGTCCACTAGATGGAAGGCATCCTTCAAACAGTCTCTGCTATAGTAAAAAGGGAAATAAGCTATAAGACAAATCTGCTACAACACCTGGGCACTATAGGACAAAATTGGGAAAAGACAAAAGATGTATTTTAATTTGTTGGATATTGGGGGTAGGTGAAGCCCTAACTTGTAATGAATCTGAGCCATTCGTTGGAAATTGATCCTAGCCATTCATTTGAGTTTTGAAAAACTATAAATAAGGGCTTGCCCCTCATTTGTAAGAGTTGGAGAATTGATGTAAAGACATTCTGCAACAATAGAAAGCAACATTGCATGATTTATGGGTGTTCCTTTTAAGTTTGCTCTTTATGTATGCATGGTTCACCTTCCATGTTAGTTTTAGTGTTAGTTTCTTGAATGTGAGTGGTGATGGTGTTTGATGTTTCAGTATTTGATTAACTTCTAGCTCATGCTTTTTGTGGTTCATTGATGATGAATCACTTTGCAAAGCTAGTCTGAGCCTCTTTCCTTTATTGCTACAACTTAGTTCGATTGCATGTACATGGTGTGTGTATGTGATGTGGAAATCTGCAGTCCTTAGAAGATTGCACTGGTTTTGTGCAACTGTAGATTTCTCTTGGCCAAGCAAAATCCAGTTTAGGAAGCCTGTCTACTTTAGTAGCCACCATTGTTACTGTTCATTCATAGCTTAGGATTAGAATAACTTTCTTAACCCTTCTCCTTTTGTTGTTTCTTTTAATCCTTGGTTAGAGTAGGATCCAAAGCATCACCATGAAGCTAAATCAGATGAACTTGATGAGTTTGAGCTTGCTGTTTTGAGTGGACAACCATACTTCATTCACTTCCAGCACTTGAAACTGCATTTGCAAACCCAACTTCGATGCTTTGTAACTCATCCGTAAGACCGCCTTGTGATTCCAGCAAATCACATAAAACAACTGAGATATTCCAAGCACTGTCAAGACCTGACATTAGAGACCTTGGGATAGTGTTCTGCAATCTGATTGTGGATGATTGTCTTTCAAGAGAGGTAGTGCACCTACGCACTGCCTATGTTGAAAAGTGCATAAAAAACACATCAACACCTATGATGCAAGCTTCGAATGTTGAAGAGATTGATCCACTTTGTTGGTGAAGAATGAAGACTCCAAGCCAAAAATCTGCAAAACCTAGCCATAACTCAATGATAATGAATGAAATTTAAGAGATATTTGAACATGGTAACTTTGCCTAGATTGTGGATGATGAAATGAGGATATGAGCTCTTTATTTATAGAATTCTAAGATGGATGAATGTCCAAATTTGAGCAATGTGGGACTAACATTCATCCAATGATATGATGCCACTTGTCAAGCTATGAATGGATGAAAAATGTGCAAGATTTGGGGTTTGTGCCAATAAATGCATAATATTTGAAATTCAAATTTGTTGAAATGACATGCAAGAGGGAAGGGAAAATGCAATAAATGCCACTTGGCTCAAGGAAAATGACGTGTAAGATGAATTTATTGCCTTGTTGGATGTACATGCTGACTTGGAATTTTTGAATTCAAATTGAGAGAATATTCCAAAAGATGCCTTGTGAGGAAAATAGAGATTTAATAAATGAATTAAATCTATTTTCATGTGCAACTTGTATTATCTAGAGGATGTGACATGAGATGAGATTAAATCAATCAAGGGTTAATTAATTTAATGAGAGAGGTTAGATGATGCGACCTATTTGACTCCAATTTATGGATTTATTTAAATCAAATAAGAGAGGAATATGATAAGAGACTAATTAAATAAGGATTTTGATTTATTTAATTAAAAGGGATGGTGTTAGATTAAATCAAATGAGGTTTTAATTTATTTAATTTAATGGATAGACTTTAGAGATTTAATCAAATAAATTGATTATTTAATTAAATAAGGATAATTAGATCAGATGGATTGATTTAATTAACAAGACAAAGTGACTTAATTAGACAAAATGATTTATTTAATTAAGAGAGGACTATTGATGAATTTAATTAGATAGGGGAATTTGATTAAATGGTTAGACCAAGGGATGATTCAAGAAGAAACAATGTTAGTAAGTCAAGATCAAATGCACAATGTCAATCGGTATATTTTACGTTTCTACATATTCAAACAAGTCAACTAGTCCATAGCTAGCACCCATAATTAAACATTTGAACATGAAAATATCTTTGATTATTTCACCTTAACACATCCACAACACTCCACATTCACTAAGTCGGCTATGACAAACAAACAGACATAAAGTATCCTACCAGACCTCCAAACTTGTATTTCAACTCATGCAACATCACAAAACTCAATAATAAGATAATCCACATGCTCATCAACCAATTCTAGGGATCCACAACACAAAACAATGATCCAGTGAAGTTGTCTGACCGGATACCCTATTCCTCAAGTATTTTACCGGTAATACACAATATTTTACTTTATTTTCTGGTATGACTAGATACTAATCTGTGGACCATGGGGATGACTTTAGTTGCCATCAATGACAACACTAGAAGCCATATGCCAACAATCTCCCCCTTTGGCATTGATGGCAACACTTAGTGAAAAATGACTAAGTGTTGAAGCTAATAAGCACATTGCCAAAATACAAAATACTGCTCCCCCTAAGAATATCGAGACTTTTTTCACTTCACTCTCTCCCCCTTTGACATCAATGAAAAAATTGGGGAATCCAAAAATCTGCAAAATTGTACAAACATATCCAGAGACTTACAAAGATTGGAAGACTTCTGCAAAGACATTCTTTAGTCCAATTAAGTTTGAGTCCCACACATTTTTTAGACTCTCCAAAATGGTAATGTGACCACAAAGAAGATATGACAAAGTTTATGCTGCTTTGAGACTTACCAGATCAGAAGCGATCACAACACCTTCAACTTCTTTCAGAGCATTCACCATCATTTCAATCTTTGGACTTATTAGCCCCTTGAGTTCATTTACTCTGCTAATAATCCTTTCATTTTCAAGCTTTAGATTCTTTATTTGGTTGAGCAAAGATATTACCTGACTTTCTTGATGACAAACACTGTCGGCTAATGGATCAAAAGTGTTGGAAAGAGCAACCAACTGGCACTCAATATATTTCACCTGCTTCTCATTTACTTCAGTAAATTTTGACAAGACTAAGCACGACTTGTACACTTTTCCTCCTTCAAATATAACACCTTGAATATTCGTTATGCAGGTTCCTAACAAATTTTTTTCTCTGGCAATCAATTCATTTAGACTACCAATTATCTTCCCCTTGAAATCCTTTTGCACTTTAACTAGAGCTGATTTCTCAAAAGATTCAAAATGAGAATCTATAGAGTTTATTAACTTCTTCAACTCACCAAAGGAAGAACCTGATGGGTCCATAACATAAGTAGGCATTAATTTTAGTAGGACTCTAGATGCAAGTTTTAGCAGTTCACTGTCCTCAATGTGAGATTTCAATATCTTCTCA
>VDFB02373323.1:109695-125157 GCA_007258455.2 Sequoia sempervirens
TTGAAATTGGATCAAAAATACAAAAGATATAAGCATTTGAAGTTTGCATGCAAGTTTGACTTTGACTGAAAAAAAGCCTAAAAATGATACAGTAACCTGAAATGGGCTTCACCACTACGTAGTTTTTTGAGTCAGCTTTCCAACACTTTTTGAAATTCGAAAATCCGACTTATTACACAAAAGTTATGTCCGTTTTTGTGCAACTACCTCTTTAAAGGTGTGCAAAGAAAGAGGGACTCTAAGTTAAGCCCCCAAACACCTAAGTTTTGGCCCCACGTGACCAAGTGCATGACTAAGTGCTGAAAATTTGTTTAGCACAGCTCCTGGTCTCCCATATAACTAGGGGCTAAAGGCCTTAAGAAAGAGTAAAAGAAAATTAAAAAGTTAAAAAAAAATTAAATTTTTTTAATTTTTTAAAAAAAAGAAGCAAAGCAATCATAAAAAGATTCAAACTATGTTAAAGCACATATATTCAAAAACTTACATAGTGTAATGTTTAGGATTTAAAAGAAAGGAACACATATTTTCCTTTTTAGAAGATTATGTGACCATTAAAAGTAGTTGTGGGTTGTGAGAGCTCCACAGGCCACGGTCTGTGCATATACTCCACAAGTCGTGTGAGTACTTTCACAAATATCCTACGTTTAAATACAAAAATAAAATAAAATGTGCCCTCGTGTATATAATAAACCCCAAAAAGTGTAGGTACAGAGAGTATAAACAAAAAACAACAATTTATTTAATATAAACATACAATATATTTATAGTATACATTTCGACATAAAGTTTGAGATTTATGATGCAAGAAATTGTGTTTGTGTATTACTTGGAAAATGTTTATATCTTAGACCTATGTATATATTTTTGCAGTAAATTTTAGGAATATATTCATAGTATATATAACTACAAACAAAGAGGGGGTTTAAAAAAAATTCAAAAAAATTTCTGCAAGCAAAATATGTCAAAAGTTGTCTCTCAGCCCTCGTGATCGCAATGGTGAGGCTATTTTTCTGATTCGGGGCTCCTATAAAAGACTTGATCTCCAAGCCCTCTTTAGAAAAAACCTTGACCTACAAAATCAAACTCACAAAGGCTCAAAAGAACAAGGGTTATTCATGTCAAGTTCACCAAATGTAGATAGGGAAAAATCAGCATTGAAGGATGTGTTGAAAACAACAAAATAAATAAACCCTATCAAGCACCATGAAGCACAAACTAGAATGAAAATGCAAATAAACAAAAGAAATGCAAACCAATTTTCAAACTAGACTTGATTGAACTCCATGGGTCTTCTCCACTTGCATGAGAATGTGAGATTTTGAAGGTTGTTTGTTGGAGGAATGTTGGTTGCTCAATTTAGCAGCATAACGGCCTGATGATGAAAATGAAAAATGGAGAATGATGGATAGATGGATGGAAGATTGAAGAATTATTTTGACAGAGTGAGGATGCTTGAAGAGGATTCCATTCAAATGGCCTGTGAAAGGTTAGATTTATAGAGTTTTGATGTGGACGGAGATAAGATTTGATAAGATTCGATAAGGATTTGATTTTTGACAAAAGAGGAAATACAACGAGATGGGATAAGATTTTAAAAAGATAGAAGGATTTTAATTTTTTTCTTTTAAAGGAAATAAATCCTAAAAAAGATGAGAAGGATAATTGATGAATTATCTAATTAAATAAATTAATTAGATACACATGAGTCCAGATTTTGGAAAGAAAGAGAGAAGATCTTTTTAATATTTTATTAATTAAATAAATATTTGATTTATTTTATTAATGTTAAATTTATGATTTCATCAATTAAATAATATAAATTATTTAATTAACATTAGAAGAATGAATAGAAATGATTTAATTAATGAAATAATATAAATTATTTAATTAACATTAGAGGAATGGATGGAAATGATTTAGTTAATTAAATAATATAAATTATTTAATTAACATTAGTGGAATGGATGGAAATGATTTAATTAATTAAATAATATAAATTATTTAATTAACATTAGAGGAATGGATGAATTATGCATAGGAAGGGAATAAATGAAATTAGTCAAATAAATAAGATTTATTTAACTAATTAGATGATGACATGGGTACCTAGGGAAAAACATGATACATGGTGTCTAAATGATGCGATGTTGTGACAAGGTATCATAAGAGGACATTTTTAGGTGTCTACACTTTCATGTTTCTTATTAAGTTGGTTTATTTATCAAATTGAAAAGGAATGTTTAAACAAGTGGAGTATGCAATATGCTTGTAAGTTTTGTTGTGTTCTCCTAATTGATTGAATTCTACATTGATTTATTTTCTGTTTTGACAAGTTATAAGTCAATCCTTGATGTGAGTTCTTTGGGAACCCAAGTATTTGCGTACCCTTTAGTTGGGAGTATATGAATGTTGGTGTTGCAGCATCCCTTGCTTTTCCCTTTGTATGCCTTTGGAAGCAGTAACTTTATAAGTAGTTGTTGAGATTGTAGTATATTGTGTTTTTGTTGATCTTGTGGTTTGGTCTTGTGATTGTTTTGCTTGTTTGTCTTGGTTGTGGATCTTTCTTGTCAACTCCTAGCATAGGGGGTGGGCCTTCGGGTCCACATGGTCAGGTGGAATGTGCTAAGCACCCCATTGGGTTCCTAGTTTGGGTTCGTGTTGTAGAAGCGGACGCAGAGTTTCCAGAGCTTCACTTGGTTGAAGATTGTTCTTCGCCTTGTACCTTATTCTTCATTGATGTAATTGTTCTTATACTTGATGTACTCTTCTCGTTGTTATAAGGGAAGCATTATGTAATGTATTAATGTAATCATGATGTGTTGTATCTATGGAAATATGCTCCAAAATTGTAATGTTAAACTATGAGTTGAAATGTAATACATGATGAATATATTTTCCTCTCTTTCGTTCATTAATGGTTGTATGTCATCACTATGTAATCTTGATTTTATTCACTTTCGTTTTGGTAAAATTTTAGGTTTCATAATTCCAACCCGTGTACCCCAAAGGACGCAGATGATGTTGTAAATGCATAGTTGCTCTTGATGTAATGAATGTACAAATTTATCTTATGCAATGTTTCCTTGTCAAACAAAAAAAAATTAGTGCGGTATTTTGTTGTCCTTTGGGGTTCACATGGCGGGGCATTACACATGAAGTCCCATCGACAATGACCCTCCATCCTGTCATTGACACTTAGACATGGAAGATTAATTTTGATTATCTTCTAAGTTTTTCCAAATTCGAAGGTTGTTCCTCTAGTACAGACTGAAGATGGTGAAATGCAAGAGCACCAAGGTGATATCATTCATGTAGATCAAATGGAGGAGTGTTCATAACTGCACTAGTTTTTTTCTCTTTGTCTCACATGTATGGTTAGGGCTGATTTTGTGAAAATACCATATCTACTCTAGTTTTTGGTATCCAATGTCATATGTTTAGTTGGGGTTTTGGGATGGAATATTTTCTATGGGGGTCTAAATTTAGTGCTTCAAAGTTGCCATATGGGTTTTCATTTCAAGCATTTTGTCCAATTGTAAGAAAAAATGTAATAATTTGGTTATGTAAAGCCTTTGATGTTGATGATGATAGACTATAATTTGTAAATATTATACTATATATAATATTAATATATGAGCTATATGCTCTTTGCTTAAAAAAATAAAAAAAATTATATATTCAAATACTTTATATCTGATAGCTATCAAGTTTTCACATGAAAAAGAAATAATGAGGTGAAGCATAACGTGATTAAAGTAAATAAGTTTTTTGTTGCAGAGAAAATAAATTCATGTGGGAAGGACCTTTTAAGTGAATGAAAGAAAGAGGCATCATGTGGCACATAAGCCATGGTTTAAAAATGAAAAGGAAATTGATTCCCTTTATTCCTTAAGTATTACCATAGGGGAAGTGAAGAACTGAAATTATAATAGGAATTCATGTTTTTAAAATAATGAAAAATATGCCCCCCTTTCTTAAAATATTTCTATAAAGGAGGAGATTCGCTACTCTCAAGATGATGAGGTTTTAAGGAGAAAATAGCCCTCAATTATCTCAAAAGACATCGCTCAGGTGACAAGATAAATGGTGAAGAATGTTTACACAATTTTACCAAATTGACACTCGGTTTTGAATAATAGGAGCATTAAAATCACTTAATTATAAGAGTAAATGATAGAATTAAATTCTCTAATACACAGAAATATAAAATACAAAACCTGTGAAAATCATACCTTCAAGTGAATCAAATCTCGGTCACAGATGCCAACGCACTACGTTGTCATCTTTGATGAAACAAACAGTAAAAGTCCAGAATTTGGAATACCCAACTCATCAAACTTGTTCATCTACACATAAACAAAACAAGAAAAATGTTGGGGGTTGTTTAGGGGCTTGCCTCAATCAAACCCATGTTTTGGTGTTTTCACCTCCACTGACAACCAAGTAGGATTAAGATAGATAAAATGCATAAATCAAAGACATGTGATAAAAAAAAACCCTACAAAGGAGGAGAACCCCTATCATGAATATAATCAAACAAATAAAGACAAGATTGCATAGAGAATATTATGTAAGACAAAATGACAAGAGAGTGTTACCAACAACATGTGGCTCCCCTCTTGAATTGATGGATGAGATATACACTTGTGAGAAAGAGGAGTCTTTACTGTTGTGTGAGAGAGTTTCTGCAGAGCTTTGTTGTGAGAATGAGAGAGCAAGAGAGAGCCTTATGTTCTTAGAGTTCCTCCTAAAATGAGAGTAAAAATAGATTTTTATTAAGCTGCATGGGTGGGAGGAGTCATTACACATGCATCCTTACTACTACGCCATGTGTCATGGGCAAAGAATACATAATATTCACATTTGAATCTCGTAAAGTATGGGGATGCTAGCACGTCACGTCAGTGTTCAACCAAAACTTCATGAGAATTAGACACTCAGGTTGGTAGCGCTTCATTGTTGTCGCCTATGAAGTCAGAATCATGAAATCCTAACTTATAGGTTTTTGTTGTAAATAAGGCGGGCCTAAATGTTTAAGTGTGAAATTTCCATAGGGTGTGATTTTATAACACTGCAATTTCTCATTGTAATACTTAAGATTTGAAAATGAAATGAAAGCAAACTAGTATGCAAACTCCCTATTCAAAACAAGAAAAACCTCTAGATAGAGCTCACAAAAGAGATCAAAACAAAGCATATCATGAAAAAAAACAAATTAAATGTTACCATAACCTCCATTGTGATTTTATTTTCTCTAATGAATTTAGGATGTGGATGCTTCTTGCTTGAACATTATCAATTTGACAACATATACCTATCATTGATAATGTATTTTGAATGAGAGAGTTCTTGAATTTATATACTTTTGGGAGAAGGAATGGATGGTCAAGATTTGATTGTGAGATCAAGGGTGGAGAATGGTTTAGAGTAATTTCCTAGGATCAAGGAGAAGATGGAGGGTGGAGATGAAGGTGTTTATATTGTGAATGGCTAGGTTTAACTTACCAAATTTATTAAGTAGTTGTGAGAATGAGTGAAATTAGGGACATGTGCACCTAAGAAGGCTATAACTTTGGGTTGTGTTGAGAGAATAAGGGGACCATAAGAAAAAGTGTTCTTAGGTGCCCTTTATTCTTGAAATGTGTTAAGAGAATAATGGGACCATAAGGACAATTTTTCTTAGGTGCTCAATATTCTTAGAATATGTTGAGGGAATATAGGCCTAATTAAATATTTAATTATCTTAGTCACATGTGTGAGATGGATAATAGGTGGAATATGATAATTATTTATTTATTTATTTATTGTGAAGAGATTGAAAAATGTGGTTAATTAAATAATGTGATTATTTAATTAAGTGATGGACTTTAGGTAAAGGGGACATGTCCTAGGTGATGATATTGGTCGATTAGGACTAGGTGATAAAATTGATTGATTTAGAACTAGGTGATGAAATTAACTAAATAGGGTTAGGTGATGAATGACTAGGGAATATTTTAGGCATCTAAACCTATATGTAAAATAATTAAAACATTACAATATCAAAAGGAAAGTTCTTTTTTTTTTTTAAATATATATATATCTTTTTTAAATATTTTAATGTGAACATTTAGGAAATTTTTGTAGGGGTAGTAATGCAATTTTTTTACTGTGGTTTTAAGAGGTGAAGTAAAGGAAGTAGTGTAGTTTTTTTTAATGCTATCAATTTCAAGCTATTGGATATAAAATTATTTAAAGTTTTGGTGATTGTTTTAAGCATGAATGGTCTTTTTTTTATCACCGAAAACATTAATGCCTTTGTAAAATTTAAATCTAAAGTTGTAAATTATATTTTGGTAAAGATAATGATATTTGGTAAATTTAATTGTTTTCTTTTTGTAGGGAAATTAAATTGTAGTCAGTTGGAACTTCAAGTGGTTGATTCATTTTGTGGAAATATCCACGTAACTTTACAAAGAAAGGAATATGTTGGGAATGTGCAAAGAACTTATTAGAAGATGGAATATGCTATTTGAGAAGTGGAATATGCTACCATTTTAAATCTGAGTCATTGATACAGAATTTAAATTGGAGCCATTGATTTTATAACTATTTTTGAAGTGCCTATGTCTATAAAAGACCATCGAAGTGTTCATTTTAAAGGATCGATTGGAAATTGTTGATAATTGTTGGGAAAATATTGAAGAATTATTAATATTTTTCTTACTTCATGGTTTCCTTTCACTTAGATTAGTAAATTTTGTTTGTCTATACTTGCAATATTATAAATTTGATGTCAACTAAAGGTCATTTCTCAATAGTAAATCATACATGACTATATACTTATCACTTTCTTTGAATTATCAAATTGTTACACCAATATTTGGGTGCATTTGATCAATTTCTCTACATGATGAGTTTTTCATTAGAGATTTGCATCATTTATGTGTAATTGTGATAGAGCCAAGTAAAGAATAAACTAATAATGATATATTTTATAGTTATGGAGTATATTCATGCAATATTGTTAAGAAAATTAGGATTTCTAACCTTTCTTTCTTTATTGTTGTATCTTTTTCATTTTCTTTCAAAATTTAAAACTTCAAAGAATAAAAATATTGTAGATTAGATAACATAAAGTGTTCCAAAATACATAAATTTAAACAGATTACATATCACAAAAAAAACACTTATTTAGGGTGGAACAAGTGAATTATGTTGTTATTTTCCAAATCTAACCCTATTTTGCAGTCACTAGTATATAAGTCCCTTTGTTGAACAATATCCGTATTGAACTATTGAGTTACCTTGCAAGTCAAGACCTAGCATTTGAAGCCTTTGGATAATTGAATTTTGTTTCAAAATTTTATTTTATTTCAAGAGAGGTAAATTTCTTTGTAAATTTTATCTAAGTTGATTGTGACTATAAAACACGTCAACACTTGTCACCACTTCCCAAAATGGAAATATGCAAATTTTCTTGATAATATTATTGCTTTCAATTAAACCCAATAGTTACAAGCATAAATGTTCCTATAATTTTGAAATGATTTTTTAGGTGTTTAACAATCATTCCCTGCCAATGGTGTCATTTTGGTTGGGTCTAAAACTGTAACACCACTTCCTAGAAAAAATATTTCACTTTCAAGGCCAAGGTTGTCATCATGAAGGTGAAACTTACTCATCCATAGAATATAGAGAGTAAAAACAATGGTATTTGTCTCCTACTCTTTGATCTCAACTTAGACTCAAAAGGGTGTTCCTAGAGGTTTAAATAAACAAAATGGACAACCAAAAATGGTGATAGCTAAACCCAATTGATTGTCTCAATCCCAAATATTTTCATTGAAGCAAGATAAATTAGGTACCTTAAGGACATCTATGTAGATTATTTGGACACTAATGCAGAAAATGCATGGTGGGGGGCAATGCACATAATCCATAATATAAGTAACTGACCAAAGTTCATAAGAGTCTCTACCCTATTTTATTGTGAAAATTGGGTTGCATTAAAATTGAATTTTTTTTTAAATAATAACTTGTTCTTCTTCTTTTTCTTTTTAATTTTTGTGGTTGGAACATATACAAGCCATACCAATGCTAATCCAAGGACTACATAATCTCAATTGATAGGGAGGTAATTGAAAGAGAAATTTATAAAAACCATTGATCTAAGCATTTAAATGCATAACTATAGAGTATTATTAGTTTCACATACTTAGTATTCCATCAATAAGCTGTAAAAATTCATATATAAACATGAAATGATCTATTACAAGAATTTGTAAATGGTTTAGAATCGTATCATAATCATCAAATAATGTTTATATTCACAATAACATGTGTGTTGAGGAAATATCTCATAAAGTAGACATGTTTTTTAACAAGTTCATACATCAATGGAGAAATAAAACTAAGTAATAACCTCAAAATAACTTATGTACTAATGTTGCATTGCCTCTACCTCCTTGTAGCTACATTGGGAGTTGGCTGAAGGGAACACAATATACTGAGAAGGGGGTGAATCAGTATATCAAATCTATTTAAAACAATGTAATTCAATATGTACCTTCAACCATGAATCATCAAACATGAATCAAAGTAGCTACTATCAATCAAGTAACATAGAAAAACACATTCACACAATGAACACCAGATATACATGGAAACCCAAAATGGGAAAAACCACAGATAGAAAATATGCTTGGAGCTACTGTCCAAATTCAGCCTCACAATAATAATGAATGAGATACAATCATGAAGTAGGCACCAACCTATTAGAGACACTAATCTCTTGTTATATTTGTAGGCACCAACTGACTAGAGACACTAATCCCCAATACAAAGATCTGAGCACCAACTCAGTAAGTAGGACACTAGCCCTACTGGATTGCAAAGATAAAGCTTGTTGAACTTTAATGCTGATTACATAACTTATAAAAGATATGAGCTTGCCCCAGACACTCTCCTACACACCTTATGATCTTCTTATACTAGCACACAATGATTGAGATGCAACTCTCATTGAATTACATTTTCTCACACAAGTTTACACTTCTACACACATTCACACCCACATACATCTCTTGTGAGATCTAAAACTATGATTATTATATGCATCACATTACATTAACATCACTTCATATTGGCCAGGGGTCCACAAATAACCAGGTTGACATAGGATGGACCTAAATTCAAATTTCCATGAAATGTGTAGTAGGTAGGTCCTAAATCAAAAATATTGCTGCCAAATGAACATAATGTCATGTGCTTCCACAAGAACCTTAACCTAAACCTATTTCAACGTCCCATGCTATCTCTAGAGGTTACATGCTTCAAGCCACTGCCACACAATTCTGGAACATCAACTAGTTAAATAACCAACATAGTCAACCTTTTGTTACTTCAATCTTTTTGTATGTTGAACATAAATCTCAAAAAAATTGGAATAAGGTAGAACAAGTGTAGACATACTCTCCTTCCAAACCGCAAACCAAAACTTGCATCCAGGAGAGAATACTGATCATGAAAATGTTGCTAGAGAAATCTCTCTACCCTGAGTAATTGACCTCCAACATTCTAGACTAGACTTCCAAATTACTTCCATCAACAGAAGAGATGCAAACATGATATTGCAAGCATACTACATCGGTCTTCTTCATAGTACTCAAAATGCATGGATATGATTGTATGATTCTCACTGATCTACTTACATTACTCCTATGATATTCAAGTATGACTACATTTAATTATCACTATTCAACTAGCATTACTCCTTAGACATCAGTGAGAACTTTTGATATTACTCCTTTGACATAAATGACAACTTATGTTCAACAGTCCCCCCTTTTCATTGATGGAAAACAACAAAATGTTGCTAGGACACACGAAGACAAATCTAATGTGTCCATATTAGAAGGACACCTCACATTGAGTTCCATTTTCTCTCCATATAATATTCAACATTTTGAGACCATTTCTCCCTCTTTGACATCAATGGTAAAGGTCAACTACTTTCTACATAATCTAGAAACCTATTTCCCGAATAGACTCCCCTTGAGTCCATACCACACTACTTTTGAAATACTCTACAAGACCACCAAATCTTCTTGTGGTAGGGATGCAACACTCCCCCTTAACCTAAGCTTCCTCTTGTTGGTGTAGGTTTTTATTTTCCTAGTGGGTTAATTTATTTTCCCTTAGTCCTAGGTTTTTCCTACACTTAATTAAGCTTGCTTATTATAATAAAGTGAGTTTATTACTAGGAGATAAGTGATGTGGTGTCCCCTTCCTTAAAGGTTGGAACACTTTTCAATTTTGGTGGCCATCTCCACTTTTGGCAGTCCATATCCACTTTTGGTGGTTAATTCCTATTGGTTGGATTTTCCACCTCCATTATCTCCTTAGTTCTATATAAACTCACTACCTAGCTTGTATTTGCATAGAATCCTGTATATTCTAGCATTGTTGCATACTTTGACACATATGCACCTTGATGCATGCAACCATTATTCTATATATTTTCTTTGAGCTCCTAATGTAATCTTGTCATCTTGAAATTTTCACATCTCTTGGAATCTTGAGTCTATAATTGTGTTATTTCATTTATAGTTTTATAGCTTATCTCTCTCATAGAAGATCTTGTTTATTCAATCTATTTTAGATTTCTAATGTATACCTTGGAATTTATCCTACTATAAATGTGCAAAATAACTAAGAAATGTAAATGACAAAATACCAAGGACACCTCAAGATTAGCCAAAAGAGTGATAAATAATAAGGAAAATGGACAAAATAAGACACAAACGATTTCACCTTCCTTGCTGTTGATTTCTCCTTGATTGGCCCTTGCTTGTAATGGTTTCTGTGCTCCTTAGATGATTGTTTGAGTGACTAAAATGCAAGATTCAATGTGCAAGATGATTGAAGAGATGGCTAAATGATGGTAAAAGATTGAGGATTCAAATGGGCAGCATATAGTTATGAAAAATAAAAGTGTTGAAAATGCCCTTAAGAAGGGGGTATTTATAGAAGAATTTGAATTCTCTAGAGAATTCAACGGTCAAGATTGCTCCAACAAGGCTAAGATGAAGGGCTATGGTGAGTTGAGAACCCACAAGCCCTCACATCTTGACATGTGGAGGGTGAAGTGGACAAGGGGATATGAGGTGTAAGTGAGGTGTCAAGAAGGACATGCACCTTGGGGAGTGAGGAGATTTCCTCAAAAAGGGATTCCTTGTCCCCAAGTGGGAGTGAAAGGGACATTTAAAGAATTTTGGAATTCCTCAAAAATCTACATGGGAAAAGGAAAGGTGGTTGGGGATATAAATGTGAATTAAAAATTCACATTCCTAGGATGATCTAGAGGTTAAAAGGTGGGCTCCAAAAAGGTGGGACTTGGTCACATGTGGAGATTGTGACAAGTCCAAGGTTCTAGAAGCCTTGGAAGAATGGAATGTGAATTAAAAATTCACATATAAAGGAGATGAACCTAGGACAAATAAATGTGAATTAAAAATTCACATGGGAAAGGGGGTCAATATCCAAAAAGGAAAAATGGAAGAATTGACCAAAAAGTGGTGTTAAATTTAGCTAATGACCTTGGTTAAGGTTGTACAAACATTGGATTAAGCTAATTAATGGAAGATTAGAGGGAAGTGGCAAATGTAGGAGGATGTGACATTAATTTCTGATTAAGAGAATGCACATCATAATCATGAATTAATTAAATTAATTTAGATTAGAGAAAGGTTATGGAGGATGTGACAAGGAGAGAGAAAGTAAGGAATTTTAAATTGATTTTAAATCAAAAAGGGGAAAATGACTAAATTAAATAAATTAGCGTATTTATTTAATTTAGAGAGGAATAAGGTGGAAGATAAAGTATTAATTATTAAATTAAATACTTTACCGTTATGAGACTAAAGGTATAATATTAATTTAATAAATTAATATTAATATGGTAGACGGAAAGGTGGTAAATTTAATCATATGGAAGTGATTAAATTTAGATGTCTACATTTTGCCCCTCTTCGAAATATTGTTAGGATAACAGTGTTTTGAAGAAAAATAAAATGCGAATGAGGCAAGAGATGAAGGATGGTGATGCCCCTAGCGTGAAAAGGTTAATGATGTCACAATGACCGAGTTGAAGGAATGGAGGAATGGTAAGAGGGTATGCCCCCTCGAGAAAGCGGTTGGGGAAGGAAAAAGGGGTCCCCGGACGACGTCTCGATAGGAAGGAAAGAATGATACCGTTGGATAGGGCTCGGAAAATTAAGCAATTTTAGTTTTTGAACGGAGGTGATCTGACACACAGTTTGCGAATGGCAGCCTCGGGAAGTTTGGGATTAGTTAGAGGAATAAAAAGTTAAATAAAAGGGTAAAAAATACCTTTTTGGAGGAAGGGGGGTTAAAAAAGTAATTTGAAAAATTACCTTGGTCATTATCACTGTAGCAGTTGAGAGAAAGAGAGGAGAGGAGTGAAAACCAACGAGGAGAGACGATGCCGACAGACAATGACATTGTGATCGTGCACCGGGCGGACAGAGTACGAGCAATGTACAGCGGGGGCACAGGCGGACAGCATGTGAGTAGCGATAAAAACCCTCATATGTGATTTACGCATTTTTTTTTGTAAAAAAGTCAAATTTGAAAATGTGGGTTTTGTCGGGGACAAAAATTAGCAAAATGGGTGCACATTAGTTTGCGTTAAAAAAGCTCAAATTGAGGAGAAGTGCAGTAAAAGCCAGGCTAGAGGCGGAGGCCTTAAAAGCAAGGGCCCCGCCCGCCCTTGTGACAAGTGGGCTGGGAGCCATACTGCAGGCCGGTCCACCCAGCTACTTGAAGCGGAGCCACCTGCCCCGGCCGAGCGGAACACCCGCCAGGCTGAGGCCCAGTCTGGCTCCCAGCTGAGGGGCTGGACCGCCATGCAAGGCGGTCTGCCCGGCTGCCCGAAGCGATCCCGCCCGCTGCGGCAGTGCCGCTCCCTGCCCGGGGTGGTTGACCACACGTGGCGAGCGGGCTGCGCCCCTGAGGCCGAGGTCCCGGCCGCCCATGGGGCTGTCCCGCGGCTCTACGCGGGGCGGTCCCGCCCCCCTGCGTGGGCGGTCCCGCCCCTCTGCGGGGGCGGTTCTGTCATCCTGCGGGGGGGATAGACGAACCCAGCAGGGAGACGGGGGGGCGGATGAAGGGAGGCAGAAAAAACGTAAAAATAAGAGAAACGAAAAAAGGGACTAATGGGAAAATGCACATGTATGCAGAGCTTTGAGCAACTACGAGTGCACGAGCGGAGGTCGGAGGTATTGGCGGTGACGAGAGCCGCGATGAACGGGGAGAACCAGGCGGCGTTGGATCACGCAGGGTTGGGGCATTGTGTGCAGTTTCCAGTGGTTAGAGCCCATCCGACGATGCTGACAGCATTGATAGAGAGATGGAGCTCAGAAACATCGACATTCCATCTTCCTACAGGGGAAATGACCGTGACATTGGAGGACGTGTGACATATTTTGAGACTACCGATTGTCGGCCGGTTAGTGAGCGAGGTGGTGTCTACCGGGGCAGCGTTAGACGAGACTTTGAGAGTTTTGTTCGGTCATGTGAGGCTGCCCCTGGTGAAGGGGCAGTTGGATTTGGATGAGTGTTTGACTATAGGGGTGCCAGCTTTACCATTATTCTTGTGTGGATTGATTAGTGGGATACTGCTACCAGATCGGAGCAGACGGACATGTAGCCTGCGGTATATGGAGGTGATCCGCCACATTATTGAGTGGCGGGGGGGACAATTTTTGTGGGGTTCCTGTGTATTGGCGCAGCTGTATAGGGAT
This sequence comes from Sequoia sempervirens, assembly GCA_007258455.2. NCBI lineage: Eukaryota > Viridiplantae > Streptophyta > Pinopsida > Cupressales > Cupressaceae > Sequoia > Sequoia sempervirens. The sequence continues at coordinate 123,501 of VDFB02373323.1, forward strand.
ATGCACGAGATCTGCTATCGGGAGATCTCGAGTGTGACACATGTGACATTATTGCAGATTTGGGTGTGGGAGCATATTGTCGTGACCAGACCAGTAGTGGTGAGGGAGGGGACAGCGGATGACCATGAGCCCGTGGCTTGGGAGTATGGGGAGGAGAGAGGGTGGATTTTCTGCTATGAGATGCAGGGTGATATGGAGGGGTGGAGGAGGGCATTTGATGATTTGCATTCGGGGGAGATAGAGTGGCGGCCATATAGGTTACGTCAGTTCAGGGGATGGTCAGATACGGGGAGGCATGAGGGATATTTCCTGAGTCGATGTTTTATTATTGGTACTCTACCACGCATAGTAGAGTCGCATCGACCGGACATAGTGCTGAGACAGTTTGGGAGGATACAGGATATCCCGATGGCACCTATCCTGTATCGGCGGTATAGCAGAGAGCTGTCATGGGGAGGCCGCATATCACCAGCGATGGCCAGGGCATCATGGATGGCAGCAGGATAGGAGGCTTATATAGGGAGGACAGGAGGAGAGCAGGTACCAGTGGTGATTGAGCGGTATCAGAGGTGGTTTCGGAACAGGTTATGGGAGAGGATTACGCCTGTTCATCCTATGGTGAGGGTAGCAGGTGTCGGACCAGCGGAGGAGCCCGAAAGGGATGAGAGAGAGCCGGCAGGCAGAGCTGGGAGGAGGAGGAGGAGACATCAGAGACGAGACCGGAGAGAGGGTCGGCAGCAGGAGAGGGGGCAGCCACAGGGAGCCTAAAAGGTGGGCGAGGGTCGCTGAATGAGAGGGGCAGCCACAGTGGGAGCCTAAAAGCAGGGTGGGCCGAGAGGGTCAGCAGCAGGAGAGGGGGCAGCCACAGGGAGCCCAGGGGCAGAGAGTGGGCAGAGAGGGTTAGCAGCAGGAGAGGGGGCAGCCACAGAGAGCCCAGGGGCAGAGGGTGGGCAGAGAGGGTCGGCAGCGGGAGAGGAGGCAGCCACAAAGAGCTTAGGGGGAGCAGAGGGTGGAGGTTGTGGAGGTGGATGATATGGAGGAGGTGGAGGTGGTAGGTGCGAGGGGTGCGTCAGAGGAGGGGAGGAGACAGTTTGTGGTCGGTCAGCATGGGCAGCCACGGCGGTTAAGTGTTCGGCCGTCGGTAGTGAGTCATGAGGGGCATCAGGAGCCGGAGAGCAGAGAGGAGGAGGTGAGGGCAGCACCAGGAGAGGAGAGGTCACCACGACATCGATTCGTGGTCGAGAGATAGGGAGAGGCGAGACGATTTCGGGTTCGCCAGATTGTGGAGGATCAGGAGGAGGGATAGGAGCAGGGGGATAGGGAGCAGCCAGCAGGTGGGGAGGAGGGGTTAGAGCAAGGTGGTTGGGGAGGGGGAGCGGAAGGATAATGGGATAGAGCTGGTGGTTGGGGAGGAGGATGTGATGGATGTAGACAGAGAGGCGGTGGCGGAGGATGTTGCAGAAGCAGAGGCATTAACGTTAGTGCCTTATGTACCAGAGGACCCCATTGTATAGGCGAGAGGGGCGGAGGCGAGAGTACGGATGGCAGAGCAGAGAGTGAGGACTCTTGAGGCTGAGCTAAGGAGAGCAGAGTGGCGATCATTGAGAGATTATGAGGCCGTGGTTGTCTAGTTAGGGAGGGCACAGTCAGATGTGCA
>VDFB02373323.1:125177-175420 GCA_007258455.2 Sequoia sempervirens
GACACCTCAGATGCCAGTGCCATCTCAGTCATTGGGGACACAAACACATGGTTTTAGTGATTCACCAGGTGTTTCACCAGGCAGAGGAGCAGGACCTGAGTCTCCACAGAGAGCAGACGTGGGGAGTTCATTTGGGAAGTGACAGGCTACTGAGTTTTTGACAGATGCAGGATGGAGTGTGTAGGATTTTTTTTTGACAGAGATCAGAGATGTTCTATATCTCTGGATTTTGTATTTTATTATGTGATGTATGATGGACATGTGACAGACATTATATTATTTTGATATGGGACAGTTCTTATTGACACCATGTAGATGGGTGATTATATGCATGTGTATATGGTATTACATGTTTATATGGATGGATGCAGTGGTTTATTTATGTTCATGTGTTGGTTTATTTATGCTCATGTTCATGAAATGTTCCCATGGATGATTGAATATGAATAATTTTATTTATGCGTATGCGTTGATTTACGTGGATGATTGGATATATGTACTTATGGAATATGAATAGTTTTATTGATGTATGGTAATATGTTATGTGTGCCTATGGGATCTATGATAATTTACATATATGGATGCCTAGTTGATTTATTTGTCATGTATGTATATGTGTATGATGGATTTTGTATGAATATTATATATATGCAGGATGTGATGTATTATGCGTCTAACACTTTGTGATGCCAGTGGCGAAGTATATGTGGACCTAACATGTGATGATGCAAGTAGTTATGGCATAGTATAATTTTAGAGGAAGTAACACACGGCCATAAGTGCCAATAAGAACTGACATGATAATGGGAGGTGGGTATGTGGTGATTGTGAAGATGGATGTCATTTGGCATTTGTCAAAAATTATCAGTATCCTGAGAAGAAGGGCAAAGAATGAGGGAAAGTATTTGCACAACCAAAACCATAGGGTGAGTGTTAATGCAATGATAATGCAATCTTAATTCAATTTACCATCTTTGGAGCACTGGTTTTTGCTATAGCATGAGACACGATATACCAAGGTATGGAGGACCAAGGTAGATTAATGTCTAATACATGAGACAAACACGCCAGACAAGAAGGCTATCCCAATGCCCCCCAAAGTCACGAAGACCTTGTTCGGGTCTGGTATTGAGATAACCACAAGTACGAAAGGATGCCCCAACATAACACAAGATCTCTAGGATCTTGGTGGGTACTATGTGGGACAACCGAGAAGACACAAGCAAAGAAAAGATCAAGATATGCCCCTATGTAGATCATTCAAAACACGCCATAATATGATAGATTATGGTGGCCTTGACAAGTGATCATAGGGAGCTCAAACGAGAAACAAGAACCAAAAGTATCAAAAGATCGCAATCAATTTCAAATGTCCATTGCCATAGGATCAAGGGGATAGATGGAATTGATGAGGTCTGTTAGGAAGGATGTATCCTGCTGAGACCTATGATGAATACTAAGTGAAGAGATCGATATGATATAGGATATTCAAAATTGATCGGATTCGTTGGTACAAGTGGGTTTTGTTTGTTAAGGACCAGCTAGATAAAGGCATAGCTTGATGACACAACATAAGGGAGACAAGACACAACCTAAAGACCTAGGGGCTCGGGGGCCGATCAGAGATTGGCCTTGCCTACGTGAAAGTGTAGAGCCCTCGTAGTTCATAGAAAAAGACCATGGATAAAGCGGAAAGAAGACAATGGTGACTGATGATGAAAGACACAAAACGTGACAGACAAATGCCCCGGGGGAGGACCAAATGACCAACCTTGCCTACGTGAAAGCGCAAGGGCAACGTAGTTCGATAAAAAGACCATGGATAAAAGCGAAAAGAGATTACTGGAGATGAAGCGATGGAGGACCAAAACAAGGTTGATCCAAAAATGCCCCAGGGGTAGATCGAGTGATCGGCCTTGCCTACGTGAAAGCGCAGGGGCAACGTAGTTCGATAAAAAGACCATGAAGGATGAGACCTAGATGGAGACCGACACAATGGGTGGTTCTACATGACGACACAGACCGACCGACAAAGCGAAACAAAAGATAGAAGCTCAAAGTGGGATATAGAAAAGCTCAGGGTGAGGGATAGGTAAGATGGGTCATCCAATGCTCAACCAACAAATACCAAGCAACCTAGGCTGATGTGGGTGGGGATGATAGTGCGGATGACAACATAAAATAACTAGGATGCCAGGTAGATAATGATTAAGCCCTCTATGGATGACGCCTGTTACCAGGTTTTCACCATCCATACTTATCCAAGGTGCCACCAAGAGGTGGTTTTCACCATAGGACAAATTTATTTATCTTTACTATTTTTTGGATTTTTAACACTTTTTTATTTTATTTTTTGATTTTATTTTTATTTTTTATTTTTTATTTTATTTTTTTCAGATTTTTTTGATTTTTTTGATTTTTTTGGATTGTTTGATTTTTTTGACTTTTTTGAGAGGGTAGATCAAGCGAACTTAAGCGTGGAACCTTTTCAGATGGAGAATATTGACAGGTTCGTCAAGGGGATCTCCTTCCAGAGTAGTCAACCTATAGGCTCCAGATCCATATTTGGCAGTTATGATATACGGCCCCAACCAGTTTGCCTCAAATTTTCCTTTCTTGTCGCGGTCTTGCTGCATATGCTGATTTTCCTTGAGGACAAGTTCACCAACCTGGAATTGCCTGGGGCGGACCTTTTTACTGTAATGACGTTTGAGACGATTCTGGTATACTTGTAGGTGATCATAGGCTCGTATTCTGCGTTCATCCAGTAACTCTAGCTGTGCAAGCCGGGCAATGCGAGCATCTTCTTCGCTGATGAGGTTCTTCAAAGAAATTCTCAATGAGGGGAGCTGAACTTCGATTGGCAAAACGGCTTCAGCACCGTATACTAAAGAGTATGGGGTGGCGCCTGTTGGGGTATGGATGGATGTGCGGTATGCCCAGAGGGCAGGATGAATGTGAAGGTGCTAATCTCATCCAGTGTTATTGACAACCTTTTTGAGGATGCGAATGAGGGTCTTGTTGGTTGCTTCGGCCTGACCATTACCCTGAGGATAATACGGCGTCGACCAACGATGCTAGATGTGGAAGGTGTCGCAGAGGTGTTTCATGGCTTGGTTTTTGAACGGCTTTCCGTTATCAGAAATGATGGTGGATGGGATACCATATCTGCAGAGAATATGGTAAAGGATGAATTTAGAAATCTGAATACCGGTGATTTGTGAGAGTGGCATTGCTTCCACCCATTTGGTGAAGTACTCAGTTGTGGTGATGATGAATGTATGGCTGTCGGATGATGGTGGGTGAATCTTGCCAATCAAGTCGAAACCCCATTGAGAAAATGGCCATGGTGCTAGGAGAGGCTGAAGATCTTGTGCTGGAGCGTGGATCAAATCCGCATGCTATTGACACGGAAGGCATCTTTTGAAAAATTCGCAAGTATCGTGTTCTAATGTAGGCCAATAGTATCCAGCTCGTAAGATATTTTTTGCCAAAGCCATACCATTTGAGTGAGCCCCACAAATACCACCATGTACTTTCGTTAGTACCGTTTTGGCTTCGATCTCATTCAGACATCTCAGGAGGATTCCATCATACCCGCGACGATAAAGCGTATCACCAACGATGATGTATCGGGATGAATGATGGATAAAGGATTTACGTTGGTTGCGTGTAAGTTTCGGGGGTATGGTATTGTTACGGAGGTAAGTATATATGTCTTGGTACCACGGGGAGGCGGGACCCACAATATCGCACACCATGTCAGTTTTAGGAACATCATATGCAGGGATTAAGAGTTGTTCAACAAGGAACTCACACTCTGTCCGATCCTTGGGCATGTTGATCAGGGAACCAATAGTGGCCATGGCATCTACTGCTTTATTCTGCACCCGAGGGATTTGGTCAAACTATATGGAGGTGAAATATTTTTTGAAATCATCCACCATGTGTTTATAGGGTAATAGTTTGTCATCCTTTGTGAGGAATTCATCATTAACTTGTCTGATAACCAGTAAGGAATCCCCAAAGACTTTCAAATGTGTAATGTGCCATTGTTTTGCAATTCTAAGGCCGGTGAGGAGAGCTTCATATTCTGCCATATTGTTGGTACATGGAAACGTTATCCTGAATGATTTTGGGATGTAGTCACCTTGAGGAGTGACTAATAGAATTCCTGCCCCCGATCCATTATGAGTGTAGGAGCCATCGAAGTATAATGTCCAAGTTGGCGCTTCTGTTACTGTGTAGATTTCTTCATTCGGGAATTCAGTGTCTAAGGGGTAAGCATCTGCCAACGGTGCTTCAGCCAATTGATCAGCAATAACTTGTCCTTTTATGGCTTTGCGCTCTACATACTCGATGTCAAATTCACTGAGGAGCATGACCCATTTGGCCATGCGGCCAGTCAAAGTGGTTCTAGATAACAGATACTTCAAGGGGTCAATTTTAGCGATCAACTTGACTAGGTGACTGAGCATGTAATGGCAGAGTTTCTGTGTACTGAAGACTAGTGCGAGGCACACTTTTTCCATAGGGGAGTAATTTAACTCATAGCCAACTAGTGTTCGGCTGATATAGTAGATTGCCCTTTCTTTGAGTGACTCATCATGTTGCGCCAATAATGCCCCTAGTGCGACTGAGGTAGCAGAGATATAAAGCAAGAGGGGTTTTCCTGGAATAGGCAGCATCAAAATTGGTGGATGAGCTAAATATTCCTTAATTTTATCAAAACCCATTTGACACTGTGGGGTCCATCGGAAAGTAGAATCTTTCTTCAAAAGATGGGTAAATGGCTAACATTTATCTGTGAGCTGAGCTATGAACTGACGGATGGACTGCATTTTTCCTTGGAGGCTCCGTAACTGCTTTAGATTGCGTGGAGGCGGCATGTCCAAAATAGCCTTTACCTTGGCAGGATCAACTTCAATACCTCTGCGAGAGACTATGAAACCCAGCAATTTCCCTGACGTGACCCCAAAGACACACTTTTTTCGGATTCAGCCGCAACTTATAATGCTCTAACCGCTCAAATATCTTCTTCAGGATGGCCGGATGTTCTGCTCGTGTTTTGGACTTCCCTAATAGGTCATCAACATAGTCTTCCATGATGATATGGATGAAGTCATGGAAGATAACTGTCATGGCTCTCTGATACGTTGCCCCCGCATTTTTGAGACCGAAGGGCATGACATTGTAACAAAAGGTGCCCCAGGGAGTGGTGAAGGCAGTTTTGTGTTGGTCTTCAGGTGCAATTCGGATCTGGTTATAACCGGAGAAGCCATCCATAAGGGACAACATCTCATGTCCTGCTGTTAAGTCGACCAACATGTCAATATTAGGAAGAGGGAAATCGTCTTTTGGGCAGACTTTGTTGAGATCCCTGAAATCCATACAGACCCGAATCTCTCCGTTGGGTTTGGCAACTGGAACTATATTAGAGATCCATTCGGAGTAGTCAATTGGTCTGATAAAACCCACGTCTAGTAACTTCTCCAATTCCTTCTTAACTAACAATGCAACTTGTGAGTGCATCTTACGGAGTTTTTGCTTGACAGGCTTAGCGTCTAGGCGAATGTCCAAGTGATGAACCACTAAAGCAGGGTCTAAGCCTGGCATGTCTGAGTATGACTAGGAAAAGTTGATGATTCCTTCTCAGAGTAGCTGAACAAAGATCGGATACTCTTGTTCGGAGAGTGACTTGGCTACATAGGTGATCTTCGGACTTTCAGCAGTTCCCAAATTAACTTCTTGCGTTTCTTCAATCAGGATAGATGATTTGGCAGATAGCTGGGTTCCCATAAGGGGAAGATGAACATCTCCATCTTCCAGTGCCTCTTCGAGGTTTTCGCCTTCAGATGCATCCTTTATTTTTACTTTTTCTAGGTCAGGAAGTGCCTCAGGGGGTTTTCACTAGATGACCTCTTTTTATTTTTCTTATTTTTATTTTTGTTTTTGCGACTGGAGTGTTCATCCTCCCGCAATCCCATAAGGTTGACATACATGTCCGCAGACATACTAACAGGTGTGGTGTTATGTAGGTCCCAATCAATGAGTTCAGGGTGACGAAGGGATAGGCTGATGGTGCAAATGGATAGGCATTCGAACATGGACGATAAGTCAGTGTGATCGACATCGTCGTACGCATGTATGATGGATTCCTCCTCAGGTATGTCTGCCAATGAGCCCTCGTCCATGGTGATACTATGAGAAGTATTAGATGATGTTGCGAGGCTTTTCTGTTTGCTGTCATACCCAATTCCTACCTTCTTTGGTGACTGTGGTGTATCAATGGGTTGCAACCGCCCTTGTTCCTCTTTGCCTAGGCCTCTACCTTGATAGTTATGCTTTTCCATGAATTTTGTTGGCCAAGGATACTTTTCTTGAAAATATTTCTTTAGAGGAGTTTCTGGTTCGGGCTCTTCTCGGTATACCCATTGGCTTATGTCTTCCTCTGGTGCATCGACCTTGACACTCGGAGATCTGAAAGTGGTAGTAGGAATGTTTTTACCGCTGAAGGTGATGATCTTGTCTTCCTTTTGTGTGGCATGTGAAGGTTGACCATACTCATGTGGCGACGGCAGCATGGTGGCTACATTGAGAGCCGTATGCATCTCATACTCACCACACCCTTTGTCAATGATATGGACTCTAGTGACTGAAGGATTAGTGGCAGAGAATGGAGTGGTGATTACGGTGGATGATGGATTGGAGGATAACGACTGGGATGCCCCCATTTCGACCCCAGGACAATAATGTAAATGAGGAAAAGATGCTTCTAAAGCTCGATAATACTCAAACGGTTGGGGGTCGGCATAGATGGTGACCTCCTGTCTGTTGACTGGGAATTTGAGGCATTGATGGTACGTGGATGGGACGGCTTGCATAGCATGGAGCCATGGGCGGCCAAGGAGGAGATTATACGGTAAGTCCAAATCAAGGACATGGCAGGTAGTATATTGGAGCATAGGTCCCACTTGGATAGGGAGACTGATGATTCCTTCTGAATTTCTCTCTGCATTGTCATAAGCTTTGATTGTAATTATCTAGTTGCTTAGGTCCGCTTGAGTATACCCTACCTATTTTATGAATTTCTAAGTACATAAATTGAGGGCAGAGCCATTATCTACCAAGACCCTTTTTATTTTATGACGGGAGACTATGACTTCGATATGTAGGGGGCAGTTGTGATTGACGTCAATGTTGGGCATATCATCTTGGCTGAAGTGGAGGTGATGAGACAAAGCCAAGTGTCCCACCAAAGCTTGGAATTGTGTGGGGTCGATGTCATTCGGTACGTGGATCTCCTACAAGGCTCTATTGAGGATCTCTTGATGTACCGGGGAAGACTTAAGCAAATCCAAAATGGATATATGAGCGGGGGTCTTCCTTAGGTGATCAAGAATGTTATATTGAGAGTTTACAGGAGCGGGTTGGATGGGTGTGGAGGCTACAGGGACGATGATGCGGGCTCGTCGTGTAGTCACAGCACATTGAGGGTCTTTGGCTTTAATGTGTATCATGGATACTCGGGGTTCGACCTGCTCAATGTAATGAATAACGCCTTCATAATTGAAGGGCACATTCTTGTAATTCACATTATTGGTGCTGTTGTTTTGGGGATGACTAGTGGAGGTGCTAGGACCTTGACTATGGTTTGGGAAGGTGTTTTGATAGATTTGCAGTTGAGCATTGGACGACGAAGGTTGACTGGGGTCAACCTTCATATCTCCTCGATCAATGAGATCTTGGACATAATTTTTCAAACCCTGACACTTATTTAATGAGTGTCCCTTGATCTTATGGAAGTCATAATACTCATTTTCCTTAAACCATGCTGGCTTAGGTTTTGACTCGTCGAATGGCTTGGTGACAGGGTATGCGATGGGGTAATTGATTTGTAACAATTTATTAAAAACAACACTCAGGGGTTCACCCAATTGGGCGTATTGACGTTTGGTGTTCCCCCGATTATTTTGGTTTGACTGTTGAGGGGGATGAGGTGCCCCCTGTGGTACAGATATGGCATTGGGTATAGACTGTTGTTGCTTCTGGGATGCATTAGCTATTTGGACATGTTTGGTGTCTGTCACTCCGTCATTTACCGCATTCTTGTTCTTATTCCAGAACCGTGGTTTATCTCCAAATGACCTTTCTTTATCATGACTGTGTATTTTGATGTGTCCTTTAGCAATAAGGGCACGTTCAAGGATAGGTCCCTTTTCCACTATTTCTATGAAAGTGGTGACACAATGTAGTCTAAAGTTGTGGGCCATGTCAGGATGAGAGTTTTCCACGAAAAGAGTGACCATGTCCTTTTCTTTCAAAGGGTTCTTCATTCGACTAGCTAATGCACGCCACCGTTGGAGGTAGCTGATAAAGGTTTCTCCATCAAGTTGTTTCTCTTTCAGGAGATCTAAGGTGTATGTATCCTTTTGCAAATTGAAAGAGAAGTAGGATACAAACTGCTCTGATAAGTCTGCAAAAGTTTTTATAGACCCCTTTTCGAGAGTCATGAACCAATCTAGGGCATGGCTTGCTAGGCTTCGTGGGAACAAGCGCAAGAGATAGTTATCATTGTACATGACTTCTTGACACTGTGCATAAAACTCCTGCAAGTGAGCCTTAGGGTCTTTGTCTCCCTTGTATTTGTCGAATTTTGGAATCTCGAAATGTTTAGGAAATGGGATCAACGAGATGGAGGGATCAAACGGATATGGACATATATCTTCAAATTTGAATGATTGCTTAGTAGACCCGGCTTGAAGATCCTTAAGTGCGGCTTTGATCTCCAACAAATCCGAGCTAGCTGGTGGCGGGTTGGGGGGATATTGATGATAGAATGATGAAGGATCTTGCTGAAAGGGCGTCGGATTGTTGAAATACGGGTTTGGATGATTGGATGATGACATGGTTTGCTGGTAAGACGGGGGATTCTGTTGACATGGGGGTTGTTGTTGTGGGGCATAATATGGATTTGTTTGATAAGAGTGTGGGGCAGGTTGTTGGGAAACTTGGATGGGACGTTGCGCATTGGTTTGTTGGTATTGGGGGTATTGTTGTGCGTTGGTTTGTTGGTATTGGGGGTATTGGCTATGTTGTGATTTTTGGGAGGTCACATGAAACGGTTGTTGGTGAAATTGTTGTTGATTATGATAATAGTAGTGTTGTGGAGGTTGTTGTAGCGTCGAGTGTTGTATGGACTGAGGTGGGATATTATGTTGTGGTTGGACCTTTGGACGCAAAAGGGACGCGAGAAAGGGAGATATGGTTTGGGCAGTAGGTTGAGATGGATTGCCTTGTGATTGGTAGGATGGTTGTTGTGAAGAGGCCAAAGTATTGTGTATAAGTTGTTGCGGATGAGATGGCGGAGGTTGCGTAGGCGTATTTTGTAAAGGGGGTTGTTGGGTTCCGCTCGGAATGTTCAGCTGGGGTGTGCCTTGTGGAGGTAATTGAGGCGGAATGGTAGATTGGTGAACCTGTTGAGGTGGTATGTTGGTGGTCCCGGGAGGTGAAAGCGATGTAGCAAAGGAGGTGCCCCCAATGTTGACTGTAGGTGGGTTCGAAGGAGGGGGTGTGGTTAATGTTAATGGCGGAGGTTGTGGGACATTTTGTGGCATGCCATAAGCAAAAGGATTATTGGGATCAGGCCCTTGAGGTCCACCTATAGCTAAGGTCGAAGCGTGTGGGGGATAATTAACTTGGTAAAGAATGGCATTGCCAAATTTAGGTTGGTGCCAACCCTCGACTGGAGGAACATTGGAGAAGTATGAACCTTCGGGTGCATTTTGGGACTCTTGGAGTACGTTAGATGGGGTATCCCTATATTTGGACAAGTCAACATTGGAGGGGGGTTTAACACCCTTCTCAATTAAGTGGGCCAAGATTTCTTCCCTATGTTTCTCAAGCAAACGATCAGTCATTTGCACATTGGCGGGGTTACTAAAATGTTCCTCAAGTGTGAGTTCAGGTTGATTAACCATGCTCTCTTCTCCGTGTGGCGAGTTATTCTGATTTTCAGTATTGGAGTGCGATGAAGTACTGTTATGGGGATCATGAGTGATGTTGGTACCTTTGTTAGGATCTTATGCCTGGGATCCTGGGACTGCTGATCAGAAACTTGTTTCGACCCGCCCATTTCACCGGTCCCACCATTGTCAATTATTCTCTCATCTAACGACTCTGATCAGATGGGTTTGGATTGGGATCCAACCGGACTTCACCAACGACTGACTCCAGATCGACTCCGATCAGGACTGACTGACTCCATGGGACTTCGATCCTGACTGACTGACTGGACTCTGACTGACTTGGACTGACCTGGGATCAGGATCTGGGATCTGGACTGACTGACATCTGACTCCATGACTCCGGATCTGGACTCTGATCGACCTGACTGACCTGACTGACTCGACCAGGATCTGACTCCAGATCTGACTCCATGACCTGATTGGATTTAGATTGGATTTGGATTAGATTGGATTAGATTTGGATTTCGATGGGATTTGGATTTGGATTTGATTGGATTGGATTTGATTGGATTTGATTGGATTTGGATTTGGATTTGGATTTAGATTTGGATTTGGATTGGATTTGATTGGATTTGATTGGATTTGGATTTGGATTGGATTAGATTTATATTTCGATGGGATTTGGATTTGGATTTGATTGGATTTGGATTTGGATTGGATTGGATTTGATTGGATTTGGGTTTGGATTTAGACTATTGGATGGTAAGAGATGAGAGGGAGACCTTGAGTTTGATCAAAGGAAGTTACCCTTAACAACCAAGAGCTTTAATAGATTAAGAGGGTGATTACGACACCGAATCCACCTTAAGGTAGGAATGGATTGATTGGGTCGAAGATGACAACTTATGCCACCGAATTCACCTCAAGATGGAGGCAAATTGATTGGGGGCGAAGTTAAAGACCAATAATCAAGTTCAAGCGCTATGGTCAATTTGGGTAACCGCTTTGTAATACAAGGTTAGGACGGTTTGGTTATGGGTGATGTTTGGAGATGCAAATGGTAAGAAATTATTGGTGGATTAGGGAGAAATTAGAATGGATAGGGGATTAAGGATAATTGTGGAGAATGTATGGAGATTTAGAATGGTTGAACGAAAATTTGGAATAATGAGATGGAAGTTTAAAATGGTCAAACGGGGGTTTTTGAAGGTTTAAAGTGACAAAACGAAGGCTTGGGATGATGAGGTAATGGTTGGGAATGGTTAAATGATGGTTTAGAGACTAAATGGGTCCAAATAGAGGAGTTTCGGGTGTTCAGGAGGGAAAATCCGCCCTTCTGCAGCAAATATTAGGGCGTTGACAACAAAATCAGGGGTGCTACCGCCTTTCTGCAGTAAATCAGGGGTGCTACCGCCTTTCTACAGTAAATCAAGGGGGCTACCGCCTTTCTGCGGGGGCGTCAATAGCTTTCTACAGTAAATCAGGGGCGCTACCGCCTTTCTGCAGTAAATCAGGGGCGCTACTGCCTTTTTGCAGTAAATCAGGGGCGCTACCACCTTTCTGCAGAGGCGCTGCCGCCTTTCTGCGATGAGACAGTTTGGTTTTGATGGCAAAGGCTATGGCAAGGACACAAAATGATAAAACAAGTCCAAAGTATCAAGATTTTGATAGATTTTTTACAAGAAAACACCTCAAGCAAGCACAATCCTAATATTATAGGTATGGCAAGGCAAAGTATTAATCTAGGATGCACAATGCTTCTAGGGAGTCCTCGATATACTCTCGGTACGTGAGGCACAACCGTGAATACTAGTCTGTCACAAGCGTGAGTCGGGAACCCCAGCGAGATACTGAAAGGCTCGGACCAACTCTTCACGTCTATCTAGGTATCACCCTAGCTTCGATGCTCCACCAATTACGACGCAACTGGATTGGGGTACAACTTTCGTTCTCCCCCCTTTATATACCCCACCGGTACGCGTGGTTGGAATCGTCCCTTGGGGTGATGAAATCCCCAAGCAGGTCCCACTAAAAAGCAGATACTAACCGTTTCCAACTACTCCCCAGGCTCACACAAAGTGCAAGGGGAAAGTGAAAATGAATTAATATCCCCTTGGATAACACAAGAACAAACAATAACAACAAGCAATGAGGTTTAATCCCCCTAATTAGACTATATTCAAAAACAGCAAAGATAATTTTTGAAAATCTGGTTATGTAGATGACCCTGCAAACAAATGTTAGTTGTCCTCTTTTTCATCTTTGGTCAAATTTTGCCACAATATGCTGCAAAACGTTAGCGAAAAGCAACAATATTATTGCCAAAATAATGTTAGAGAGTTATCACATGAAAACAGCAAAAAAAATTAGAGCAAAAACGAATCCAAAATGCCCATTTTACCCTCCAAACTGTGTTGTTTTGGGGCGCTACCGCCTTTCTGCGAGGGCGATGCCGCCTTTCTGCAGGGGCGCTACCACCTTTCTGCGGGGGCGCTACTGCCTTTCTGCAGGGGCGCTGCCGCCTTTCTGCAACAAACTTTCTCATATTTTTTTAAAAATAGAAAGTTGTGCCCCTCCCACTGCAAGAAAAGTGTTAGTAAAACCTTCTAAATAAATCCCTAATTGCAGCAAACGTGTTAGAAAGAATAAAATTTTTAGGTGGCCAAGAGGGCGCTGCCGCCTTTCTGTGAGGGCACTGCCGCCTTTTTGCGGGGGCGCTACCGCCTTTCTACAGGGGCGCTACCGCCTTTCTACAGGGGCGCTGTCGCCTTTCTACAGGGGCGATGCCGCCTTTCTGCGAGGGCACTGCCGCCTTTCTGCGGTAAAGTAGAGGGCGCTGCCGCCTTTCTGCGAGCTTTTCCTGCAAAATTCTTAACCAAAAGAGACATTAAATGCAAGACCCGTGTGTGGGTCCCACCGAGCGTGCCAGAAATGTATACCTTGGAATTTATCCTACTCTAAATGTGCAAAATAACTAATAAATGTAAATGACAAAATACCAAGGACACCTCAAGATTAGCCAAAAGAGTGATAAACAATAAGGAAAATGGACAAAATAAGACACAAACGATTTCACCTTCCTTGTTGTTGATTTCTCCTTGATTGGCCCTTGCTTGTAATGGTTTGTGTGCTCCTTAGATGATTGTTTGAGTGACTAAAATGCAAGATTCAATGTGCAAGATGATTGAAGAGATGGCTAAATGATGGTAAAAGATTGAGGATTCAAATGGGCAGCATATATTTATGAAAAATAAAAGTGTTGAAAATGCCCTTAAGGAGGGGGTATTTATAGAAGAATTTGAATTCTCTAGAGAATTCAACGGTCAAGATTGCTCCAACAAGGCTAAGATGAAGGGCTATGGTGAGTTGAAAACCCACAATCCCTCACATCTTGACATGTGGAGGGTGAAGTGGACAAGGGGATATGAGGTGTAAGTGAGGTGTCAAGAAGGACATGCACCTTGGGGAGTGAGGAGATTTCCTCAAAAAGGGATTCCTTGTCCCCAAGTGGGAGTGAAAGGGACATTTGAGGAATTTTGGAATTCCTCAAAAATCTACATGGGAAAAGGAAAGGTGGTTGGGGATATAAATCTAAATTAAAAATTCACATTCCTAGGATGATCTAGAGGTTAAAAGGTGGGCTCCAAAAAGGTGGGACTTGGTCACATGTGGAGATTGTGACAAGTCCAAGGTTCTAGAAGCCTTGGAAGAATGGAATGTGAATTAAAAATTCACATATAAAGGAGATGAACCTAGGACAAATAAATGTGAATTAAAAATTCACATGGGAAAGGGGGTCAGTATCCAAAAAGGAAAAATGGAAGAATTGACCAAAAAGTGGTGTTAAATTTAGCTAATGACCTTGGTTAAGGTTGTGCAAACATTGGATTAAGCTAATTAATGGAAGATTAGAGGGAAGTGGCAAATGTAGGAGGATGTGACATTAATCTTTGATTAAGAGAATGCACATCATAATCATGAATTAATTAAATTAATTCAGATTAGAGCAAGGTTATGGAGGATGTGACAAGGAGAGAGAAAGTAAGGAATTTTAAATTGATTTTAAATCAAAAAGGGGAAAATGACTAAATTAAATAAATTAGCGTATTTATTTAATTTAGAGAGGAATAAGGTGGAAGATAAAGTATTAATTATTAAATTAAATACTTTACCGTTATGACACCAAAGGTATAATATTAATTTAATAAATTAATATTAATATGGTAGACAGAAAGGTGGTAAATTTAATCATATGGAAGTGATTAAATTTAGATGTCTACATCTAACATGGTATCAAAGCTTAGATTTTGAGAGTTTGAGTACTTAGATTCTTGATTACGAGATTAGAGTTTTGTTATGATCTTGTAAATTCTTGTATTATCTTCTCTTGTTTTTCAATATGATTTAGAGAATTAGAAAGGAATTATGAAAAAAAAAAATCCTATATGTGCATGCATGTTTTTGGTGAGATCTAGTGATTGCAGCTATTCTGGCTATAGTGGCAGTGTTTTTTACTATCCCATTGTGTCCAGGAGGCTCGAGAAAGTTATATTTGGCTTTTGTTTCACTCAATTTGGCCACCATATGACATAGTAGCAAACAAGGGTTTGAAGCTCAGATCTAGTGAACAACTTTTTGTAAGAGCATTTTCTACCCAAATGGACCTTACCATTACGCTTGGATGGTCCAGAAACCCCTATTCTCATATAAAACTTGTCTATTTTAGACAAATATGATTTTTGGAAAAAAATTATTATGTCAAGGGGGTCGTTACTACAAGCCAAATTTAACCATTTAAAAAAAAAATCATAATTTTTTTCCACAATGTTCATTTTTGGCAAACAAGATATCATTGGAAAGCTAGAGATGAGAAATTTCCATCCACATAGGTATTGAAAATATTTTTTTTATTTTCTGCCAGATATTGTAGGTTAAACATGTTGCTACATTTTTCTTCAATGGGCCATAACTTTCACTCCAGAGCTCTATTTTTCGGAAACAAATAGGCATTGGAAAGGTATTGAAAAGAAATAGACAGCTACAAAGCTAATTTTTTCATATATTATTTTTAGTTTATTTTGTATCAAAATTTATAATTTTGGTCATTGTGGGCCTATTGAGCATTGTATCTTGGAAAAGGATTTTTAAATGCACTAATCATAAAGTGCCAACATTGTAATATCTTGGGGTGGGTGATTTATGAGACTAGTTAAAAGGGGGGTGTCCTTGGTGTCTATTTTGTAGTTTTCTTTCTCTTTTTATGCACTTAAAAAAA
Source organism: Sequoia sempervirens (assembly GCA_007258455.2). Taxonomy (NCBI): domain Eukaryota; kingdom Viridiplantae; phylum Streptophyta; class Pinopsida; order Cupressales; family Cupressaceae; genus Sequoia; species Sequoia sempervirens. The sequence goes on from VDFB02373323.1 coordinate 140,421, forward strand.
ATATTCTTTTTTGCCTAAAATGGATCAATCAACAGTTCCTATATTAACACCCTACAACTATTTTGATTGGAAAAGTAAAATATTACTCCACTTGAAAAAATATCGATTGCATAGGGTAACAATGGGACTAGAAACCAAAACAAAAATTGATACAGAAAATACAAAATGGTTTATTAAGTGTGATTTATGAGACTCGTTGAAAGGGGAGTGTCTCTTGGTGTCTCATTTGTAGTTTTCTTTCTCTTTTTGTGCACTCACAAACAATCTGATTTTTTGCCTAAAATGGATCAATCAATAGTTCCTATATTAACACCCTACAACTATTTTGATTGGAAAAGTAAAATATTACTCCACTTGAAAAATTATGGATTGGATAGGGTAACAATGGCACTATAAACCAAAAAAAAAATTAATACAAAAAGCCAAAATAGTTTATTAAGTGTGATGAAGCATTTGGAACCTTATGCTTTTCTATATCTCCAGATTTTCTCTTTCATGTTGAATCTTTGTCTACACCAAATGAAGTTTTGAAAACATTGGAAAATCTCTTTGGTGCACAAGATGAATTAAGAGGTCATAAATTGGAGAATGAGCTAATATTTTTAAGTCCTTCAAGTTTTGATACAATACAAGACTTCTTCACCAAACTAAAGGCCATAAGATTGCAATTGAAACAGTGTTGAATTGAGAAAGATGATAAACAATTGATCTTAAGTATTCTCTCTAAACTTGATCTAGATTATTCAATCTTTGTTGCTACATTATTTGCCACTAAAAGTGCCTTAGGAGCTTCCTACAAAATTACTTCTCTTGATTTGTTTTCTAATGAATGAGAACAAAAGAACAGGACAAGTTGGTTCAAATAGGCACTATGAAATCTTCTAAGTCTCATGCTTTGGTTGCAAGTCAAGGCACTAAAGATAATGGCAAACAAAGTAAGAAACAAAAGAATCAAGGAGAGAATGCTTCAGATGTATCTTCATCTAATTCTAATGTAGACAATAAACCTTCTTCAAATCAAGGAAAATATAAGAAGGAGAAAGTAAAATGTGCTTATTGTAAGAAACTTGGTCATAACTAACACAAATGTATGAAGAAATAGATTGATCACCTCACACATCTTTTTGAGAAGAGTAATAAAGGGGTCACTAAATCTCCATCTTCATCAAACCAAGAAACTACTAAAAAAAAGGAAAAAGGCTATGCAGATAAAGGAAAATCTATTTTTACTTCTATGAGTATTGGATTAGGGAGATGGCTTCTAGGTTCAGGAGCTTCTCATCATATGGCTTCTTCATAGTCAATTTTCTATTCTTTTGAGCCTTTAGTTTTTCCACCTATTTTGATGGGTAATAATACATATATGAATGTAATTGGGAAAGGATTTTTTTATATAAGGGATGGCACTTTCAATGATGTATTGTGTTTACCTCATTTGTCTAATAATGTTTTTTCCATCTATCAAGTTACTCATAGTGGAGTGGGAAAGACTATGGAATTTACTCTTGATTTAGTTCTTATCAAAGACTTGGAGAGCAGAGAGATAATTTCTACTGGGGTGGTTGATCATGCATCTCGATTGTATTCCTTTTCAAATTTTGTTCCTAATGATGGATTTGATCCTTTCGATGATGATCACACTTCTAGTATGGATTTTGATTTTGAGGAGAATTTTGGTTACTTGAACTTGGGTACTCTCAAAAGTGATCCAGTTCTTGAACCTTGAATTCCATCTCCTCTATATATTGTTGCTACTTCAGATTACAATGTTTCTTCTTTGAAATTTTCTACTAATTCTTTGTAGTAGGACATACATTGTCTTTTAGATTCAGTCTTGTGGGATGATCTCTTGATAGGTATTTCAAACTTGTTTACGGAGACACTATTGATTGTATTCATCTTCTCTTTGATGAAGTTGATTCTTCTTCAATTGTTGTGAGGGAACACTTTGACCCTCTACTTAATTCTCTACATGATCATTCTTTAGAGTTTGATATGAGTGTATATACTTTGGATCAATATTTGGAGGAGACATATTTAGAGGAGATACTTGATTCTTTGGATGGTGTTCTATATCAGTCTCTAGGAGATTCTAAGTTTCCACTTTCAATAGTGTGACCTAGAACACCTAATTTGATTTTGACAGCTTTCAACATCAACATGGGGATACTAAAGTTGAGTTTAGAGACTTCATGCATCTTGATTTTTCTTCCTACATATTTCATTCAGTAGTGGGGAGATAGCTCACATACACCTTTGGTTTTATTTTTTCCTAAAGTGAGGAACGTTGTTCGATGATTGTGGATCTCTTTGGGGAGGCTTCTTTGTCCTTCTACTTCATATATCTCTCTATTATGGGGGCATACTTTTTGTTGGATGGAGATTATTCTTCTTTGGGATGGAATTTGATATTGAAAGGAAATAAAAAAAGAGCAATGGAAAGTACTAATAAAGAGCAATTGTTTGAAGGAAAGAGATTACCAAATAAGTTGAAGTAGCCAAACCAAGCACCACCAAAGCAAGAGAGACACAAGAATTTGTTAAGGGGAAAAAACAAGAAAAAACCCCAATATTATGAATGGAGGCAAAATGCCTAAAGAATAATACAAAGAGAGAGAGAGCTTCAGCCTTAGCTTGCTTGCATGAGTCTTAAAGAATGAGAGGAGAAGCACCTCAATAAGTAGAGGTGAGAAAGAGGAGTTAGAATGTAACTCCCAACTCAATGAATGCCACCATTCATCTATGTGTGTGCAAAGTGTCACCTCTTAAGGAGGTGGTTACAAATATTCCTTAATAAAGGAATTAAAAATAAGCCATCCTCACACATGTGTGAGATGACAAAAAGACAAAAGACTTGTAGGGATTCCTTTGGAATATTCCTACAAGTTAATAAAAATTACAATTAAAGAATAACCTTTACCAAGTAAAGATTAATCTTCTAACATCCCCCCTTAAGCTTTACTTGGGGAAGTTACATCAAACCCTTCAATGGGTTGTAATCCAAGATTTTTACAATGGAAGAGAAATTTATCTTTACAAAGAGCTTTGGTGAGAATATCTGCAACTTGATCTTCACCTTTACAATACAAAAGAGAAATTTGCTTGTCTTCAATTTGCTCTCTAATGAAATGATGTTGAAGAGAAATGTGCTTGGTCCTTGCATGAAAAATTGGATTCTTTGCCAAAGCAATAGCACTTTGATTATCACAATATAAAGGAGTAGGATCCTTTGGAGGTAGACCCAAGTCTTCAAGTAATCTTCTTAACCATAATGCTTCTTTAGATGCATTTGTACAACCTTTATATTCAGCTTCTGTAGAACAAAGAGAAGTAGATTGTTGTTTCTTACTATTCCATGAGATTGCACCTGATCCAACAAAGAAACAATAACCACAAGTGGATCTCCCATCATTGGGATCACCTCCTAAATCTGAATCAGTATAACCCTTTAAAGAAAAATCACAATTTGCATCATAAAAAAGACCAAGATTAAGAGTACCTTTAACATATCTTAAAATTCTTTTTGCAACTTTAAAATGAGTTTGTTGTGGTTTAGACATAAATCTAGAAACCAATCCAACACTATAAGAAATATCAGGTCTAGTAAGAGTTAGATAATTTAAACTTCCTACTAATTGCCTATATAAAGTAGGATCAACAAAAGGAGTTTCCATATCAACCATTAATTTAGTTCCTAATTCACAAGGAGTAGAAACACACTTTGCATCATTCATTTTAAATCTATCTAAGAGATCTTGAGCATATTTATGTTGAGAAATAAAAATACCTTTAGGTGTTTGCCAAATTTGCATACCCAAAAAATAATGTAATAGGCCTAAATCAGTCATTTGAAATTGTTGATTGAGTTGAGACTTAACATCACTAATCAAATTGTTAGAACTAGAAGTGATAATTAAATCATCAACATATAAAATAATAATCACAATATCATCTTCACTATGCTTAATATATAAATTTGGATCATTTTTACTTCTAATGAAACCTTGAGATAAAAAGAAAGCATTGATCTTTGAATACCATTCTCTAGGAGATTGCTTTAAACCATATATTGATTTCTTCAATTTGCAAACAAGATTTTCATTACCTTCCTTAATGAAACCCAAAGGTTGAGACATATAAATTTCTTCATGTAAATCACCATTTAAAAATGCACTTTTAACATCCATTTGATGAATAGGCCAATGCATATGAGAAGCTAAAGCAAGAACTAATTTAATGGTTGGCATCTTAGCTACTGGAGCAAATGTTTCATTATAATCTAATCCTTCAACTTGAGAGAAGCCCCTAGCAACTAATCTAGCTTTAAACTTGCTAACTTCATTATTTGCATTAACCTTAGTTTTATACAACCATTTGCATGAAACAAGATTCTTACCTTGAGGTAATGGAACTAAATCCCAAGTATTATTAGCAATTAAAGTATCATATTCTTCTTGCATAGCCTTTTGCCAATGAGGTTGATCTTTAGCTTGTTCATAAGTTTGAGGATCATTTGAATTCATAATGTTAGACATCAAAGCATGATTACAATAATTTGCCTTTCTTCTTTTAGGTGGATTTTTAGCTAAATAATCCTCACTTTCTTGCAACAAATTTTTAAACCATTTTGGCATTCTTTTAGATGTAGGAGTATCATCACTAGAAGAAGAATCATGAGTAGAGATTTCAACATTTTCATCATCACTATCACTATGAGTAAGAGATGCATTAGGAGGGTTAAGAGGAGTTTCAACTTGAGGATTATCCTCCACAACAATAACTTTATTTTGAGAAGAATCAATATTATGCACTTTAGAACAATCATGAACACCATTTTCAGCAATGCATACATCTCTAGCAACTTTAACTTTGTTAGTAAGAGGATTATAAACTCTATAAGCTTTAGAATGTTCATCATAACCAACAAAAATATGATAAGAAGATTTAGCATCTAATTTTTGCCTCTTTTGTTTAGGTTTGTGAACATAAGCAATTGAACCAAAAATCCTTAAATGCTTAAGATTGGGCTTCCTACCAGACCAAGCTTCTTCAGGAGTTATATCCTTTAAAGCTTTAGTAGGAGTCCTATTAATAATGTAAGTAGCACAAAACATAGCTTCTGCCCAAAATTTATAAGACATATTTTTAGCATGTAACATACATCTAGCCATTTCAACAATAGTTCTATGCTTCCTTTCCGCTACACCATTTTGTTGAGGTGTATAGGGAATAGTTAGCTCATGCTTAATACCAAATGATTTCAAATAACTATTAAAAGCATTATTCACATATTCTTTACCATTATCAGTTCTAAGAATTTTAAGTTTAAAACCAGATTGCCTTTCAACAAATTTATGAAATTCAGAAAATATATCAAGAACTTGATCCTTACTATGAAGAAAATAGATCCAAGTTCTTCTAGAAAAATCATCAACAAAAGTAAGTGCATACCTTGATCCTTGGATGGAGTTATTCTCCATGGGTCCCAAAAGGTCACTATGAACTAGGTGCAACTTATGAGTTGCCCTCCATGATTGACCATGTGGAAAGGGCTCCCTATGCATCTTACCACTCATGCATCCTGTGCATACAATTTTAGATGGAACAATACTAGGCAATCCATCTACCATATTAAGCTTTTGCATTAAAGCAATATTGTTAGCATTTATATGACCAAGTCTTTCATGCCAAACATTGAAATCAATGGTAGATATTAAAGAGCATCTAGATTGAGCAAACTCATAAAATTTGAACAAATTATCATTGTCTAATTTAGCATTAGCAATGACCTTGTTTTGTTTTGGATCAATAACATAGCACATATCTTTGTAAAATTCTATTTTATAATCTTGACAAAGCTTAGCAACTGAAAGCAAGTTAGTCTTTAATTCAGGAACATATAAAACATCATGCAATTTACCATTAGGAACATTCACATCTCCAATTGCTTCTACTTTACAAGTATGATTATTAGCAAGTTGAAGAGGAACATTTGATATATCAGGTTGCATAGACTCAAAAACTTCTTTATGTGAAGTAACATGTTGAGATGCACCTGAATCAATAACCCATTCAAGAGGTTGAGAAACATTAGAACTACAAGTAAAAGCACGTCTAGATTGATTTGCATTATTTTGAAACTTATTATTATTAGGTTTATTTTGATGTTGATTATTTTGCTTCATAGGCTTTTTCTCATTTTGCTTCTTAAAACAAGTATTTTGCCAATGACCATCCTTATTACAATAAGTGCAATGTGGTTTCTTAGAAGAGTTAAACTTTCTAGGATCATTGCCATTATTATAATGAGGTTTGGAATTATAATGTTGTTGTTTAGAATGAGGTTTAAAATTTTGCTTATGATTAGATAAGAAAGCATGTTCATTAGACTTAAGAGTACCAAACTGAATTAACTTAGCCTCTTCTTGTCTTAATAAATCACGAAAAATATCATAAGTTAATTGAGTAGCTAAAGAAGGAATAGCTAATTGAGCATGAATATTAGTAATGAATTGTTGAAATTGTCTAGGAAGACACTTTTTAAGAATAAGATGAATTAATCTAAGATTATCTAATTTAACTCCTAAACCATCCAAATGACTATTTAAAGCATCAAATTTCAATAAAAATTCATCCATAGATTTAAAATCAGAATACCTCAAATCTTCAAGTTGATCTTGAATTTGAATTTTTCTTGATTCATTTGTACTATCATAAATGTTTTGAGTTTGCCCATGCTTCATAGGCAGTTGTACATGTTCCAATGTGAACATAAAGTTCGGGTGACATGGAGATACCTATGAGGCCAAGGGCTTCTTCATTTTTGAGATTCCATTTTTCGATTTCATCTTTGGATGCAGAAGAACCTGGTTTAGATTTAGGATCTGTAGCTACATCTAAAAGATGTTTAAACCGAAAAATGAAAGAAATATGAGTCTTCCAAGAATGATAGTTAGAAGAATTCAACTTAATTTCAGGAATTAAAGTAGACATGATTGTAATAAAAATCACAACTTTATGAGAAAATAATAACTATTGTAAATATTTGCTTAAAAAAAAAATCCTTCTTGATTGAATTAAATCTTAAAAAAAAAACTCTTTTAAAAATAAATTGTCTAAATTTAAAAAATAAATACCTCTTTAGTCAAAAAAATCTATTTTAAAAAAAACACTAAATTGCTTGATATTTTGATTAACAATAATAAGAATTATAATTTAAAAAAATTGATATATATTTAAATGATTAATATTGTGATTAATCATTAAAATTAAAACTTATTTAATATTTAAGAAAAATTTATAAAAGTTTTAATATTAAATATTAATATCTTAATATTTTATTAAAACTTATTAAAAGACTAATAATAAAACCTTTTAAAAGAAATCATGAAAAGTGCCCAAGCCTTTAAAAGGCCAAGATTCTTATTTTGAAAACTTAGATATGAAGATATTCTTTTTTTTTAAAAAAACTTAAACTTTGAAGAAGATAAGGGAGCCACGGGTGAGAAGAGGCGGGCTTTTTAAAAAGACTTTTACTTTGAAAAAATGGGCAAAAGAAAATTCAATGGGCGGATTTATTTAAATACAAATGCCTATATAATAGATAATGGTAGGATTATTTAAATACAATGGTATGTTATTTAAATACAATGATGGAGTTTATTTAAATACAATGGGCAAAACACATTCAACGAGGGCAAAGAGAACACAGACGAGATGTTTGCAAAAAGGAAGACCAACGAGTGAAGCTGAGAGGGCAATGGGGTGAATGATCTGAGAGAGGAGCAAAAGGAGAACTAACCTAATAAAATTATTTATTTATTTATTGGTATTTATTTTTTTAAACTTTGAAAAGAAAGATGATTAAGAAAAACAGAATATGTTTAAAGCTTTTTAGTTTTTTTTTAAAATACAAAAGCAGAGACAATTTGTTTATCAAAATAATCAAATTTTTGCAAACTAATTTTTTGCAATCTAAATGATTTCTAAACTAGAACTAGGAATAAGACCCTTAAATTTTTTTTATTTTTTTTTAAAATGAGCAATAGATTTGTAAATGAAATTTTCTATATAAAAAAAATGAAATAGATTTATTCTTTATTTGAGGGTTTTTAAAAAAAAATCAAAAGATTAAATATGCATGCAAAGCAAATAGATTTGAAATTTTAAATAAAGAACTTTTTTAAAAATGATTTTTTTGGATTTATTAAAGAATAAATCTGAGCTAAAATAGGGCTAGAGTCTTAAAAAAAAAAATTGATTTTTTTACAAAATGCAAAATATAGTGAATATTTTTTACAGATTTACCCTGATATTGCAAAAAAAGATTATAGATCTAAAAAAAATTGAAATATAATCCTGTAAAATTTGTATGCAAAAAATAAAACATGCATGCAAATTATATTTTTGAAATAAAAACAAACTTAGAAATGAAATCTTGCACAAGGGTTAGGAAAAACAAAAAAAAATCAAACAAGAAGCAAGATTAGACTGTTTGGCTCTTCTCCTTTCTTAGAGTGCCTCCAATGGTGTGCTGAAAAATCTGGTAAACCTTCAACAATATAGCTCACAGTAGATTAGTAATACCAAGCTCTGATACCATGAAAGGAAATAAAAAGAGCAATGGAAAGTACTAATAAAGAGCAATTGTTTGAAGGAAAGAGATTACCAAATAAGTTGAAGTAGCCAAACCAAGCACCACCAAAGCAAGAGAGACACAAGAATTTGTTAAGGGGAAAAAACAAGAAAAAACCCCAATATTATGAATGGAGGCAAAATGCCTAAAGAATAATACAAAGAGAGAGAGAGCTTCAGCCTTAGCTTGCTTGCATGAGTCTTAAAGAATGAGAGGAGAGCACCTCAATAAGTAGAGGTGAGAATGAGGAGTTAGAATGTAACTCCCAACTCAATGAATGCCACCATTCATCTATGTGTGTGCAAAGTGTCACCTCTTAAGGAGGTGGTTACAAATATTCCTTAATAAAGGAATTAAAAATAAGCCATCCTCACACATGTGTGAGATGACAAAAAAAGACAAAAGACTTGTAGGGATTCCTTTGGAATATTCCTACAAGTTAATAAAAATTACAATTAAAGAATAACCTTTACCAAGTAAAGATTAATCTTCTAAGATATGTACATGGGTACCTAACATGGCTTCTTTAGCAAGGACCCATCATCTTTTGCATCTTGACATTTACACATCTCTTCGAATCTTGGTTCTATAATTGTTTTATTTCATTTACATTTTTGTATCTTATCTCTCTCATAGAAAATATTGGTTATTCAATCTATTTCAGATTTCTAACACCTCTTGGTTCAAGAGGAGGGAGCAACAACTCCCAACTTTTGTCGAATATACTCAAAAGTTTCCTTATGAATCATTTTTTGTAAAATTGTCTGCTACTTGCTCCTTGGTTTCAATATATTCCAACTTCACCTCTTTTTCTACAACCTTCTCTCTCAAAAAATGATACTTGATTATAATATACTTTATCCTTGATTGCATTACTAGATTCTTGGAAATTTTTATAACACTGGTATTGTCATAAAGAAAAGATATAGGTTCATCAATCTCTATCTTTATTTCCTTCAAATTTTTCTCTGTCCATAATGTCTGAGTGCAACATGAAGCTACTGCAATACACTTTGCCTCTATTGTAGAAAAATATATTGAATCCTACTTCTTTCTTAGCCAGGATACAAGATTGTCACCAAGAAGAAAGCCAACCACTTGTACTCTTCCAGTCATCTATGCTTCTTGCCCAATTTACATTTGTATATGCAATTAGAGTAATTTTTTCACTCTTAGGATACCACAAACCAAAATCCATTGTATCTTTCAGATATCTGAATATCCTATTTACTTCCTTGACATGAGTTTCCTTAGGTACTACCTAAAATATAGCTACCATTCAAACTTATTGCATTATATTTGGTCTGGATGTAGTCACATACAATAGACTACCTATCATAGGCCTATACAAGGTATGGTTTTTCAAAGTAGATTCATCATCCTTACTCAATTTACACCTAGTAACCATAGGTGTACTCATCGATTTGCATTATTCCATATCAAATTTTCTCAAAATTTATTTTATCTACTTGTTTTGAGAAATGAATATGCCTTTGTCTGATTGAGAAATCTATAAACCAAGAAACAAAGACAATTCACCAAGCATTTACATTTCAAACTCATTCTGCATTGCATTCCAGAACTCCTTGCAAATGTCATCACTACTTCTACCAAAGATAATGTCATCTACGTAGACAACAACAATCAACAATTGATCTCCTTATTTCTTTATGTATAAGCTACCATCTACATTGCCTCTCTAAGAATATTGTTGTTGCAGATATTTATCCAATCTAGAGTACCATGCTTTAGGAGCCTGTTTGAGTCCATAAAGTGCTTTCTTTAGTCTGCACACAAAATTTGCATTATCTAAACATTGGAATCCTTTTGGTTACTCAATGTAGACTTATTTTAACTTTCCATTCATAAATGTAGACTTCACATCCATTTGATATACCTTGAAATTCTTGAATACTGATAAGGCCAAAAATATTCAGATTGCTTCCAACCTTGCTACTGGAGAAAATGTCTCATCAAAATCAATTCCTTCAACCTGAGGATATCCTTTGCATACAAGTTTGGCCTTGTTCTGAATCACTCCTCCATCTTCATTTAGCTTATTTATAAAGACCCATTTTTTTTCCAATGACATTTTGTCTTTGGTCCTCTGAACTAATTTCCATGTTTCATTTTCTTAATCTGATTCAACTTTTTCTCCATAGCATCCAACCATCCTTTTTCTTTTCTTACCTCTACATAGGAACTTGGTTAAATTTTTGATAATAATGGTGTACCTATTCATTTTATTTTTTAATTCTTCTCTAGGTTTTAACTCTATTGTCCTTATCTCGTATAATTTGATCTTCAAAATGATTCTTCTAAACATACCTTGTCGAAGTCCTTGCAACTATATTCTCATAATCAACTTCTAAATCTTCATCACTATTGTGGATTGGTTCCTCATCATCTTCCTCATCTAGAATATCAACATACTATATTTTTTCATTAATACTTACATTCACACTTTCCACAATCCTTTTCAGTCTTTTGTTATAGCATCTATATGCCTTTCTTACCATAGAATAACCAAGAAAAATACCTTCATTATATCTAGAATCAAACTTACCCAAATGTTCTTCATCCCTTTTGATGTAGAACTTGCTTCCAAATATCCTAAGATGTCTAACTGAATTTGATCTTCCTTTCCATAGTTCATATGGTGTTTTAGTAGTCCTTGGTCTACTTTGAGCTTTGTTCAAAATATATACTACAGTTTGAACTACTTCTCTCTAATACATATCTGACAACTTTGCTTGACTTCACATAGTTTTGACCATCTCCTATATGTTCCAATTATTCCTTTCAACAACTCCATTCTACTGGGGAGTTCTCGATATAGAAAACTATCTTTGGATCTTATGTAACTCACAAAATTCATCATATCAGTCAGAATTAAATTCTCCACCTTTTTCTAATCTTAGACATTTTATATTTCTTTTGGATTAATTTTCAACCATAGCCTTGAATGCTTTAAAATTCTTAAAATCTTTTGACTTACCCTTTAGAATAGTAATCCAAGTCATTCTAGAATAATCATCAATAAGCATAATGAAATACCTATCTCCTTAAATGCTCTTTGCTTGCATTGGTATGCATAGATCAGTATGAGTCGAGTACAATGGCTTTGTGGTAGAATATTCCTTGGTAGAAAATATAGTTCGTGTTTTCTTTGCTTCATGACATGGTTTGTAACTAGTAGATTAAGTATTATTGATTTTTGGCATGTCTCTTGACATTCCTTTTGAACTGATCCTCATAAGATCATAAAAATTGATGTGTCCCAATCTTCTATGTCATAGGCAACTTTCTTCTCTTTGCATTCAAAAGCAGTTCTTCCCATTTATCTCACTAATATGATATACATCATTTTATGTCCTACTTCCTTTCACAACCAACTCTCTAGTACCAATATTTTTTATTTCAAACTTTCAATAGTGAATGAAAGCTTTTAGCATGTATCACACATTTGAATCACACTTAAGAGATTATGTTTCAAACCTTCCACATATAGAACATCATAAGTTTTTCTCTTTCCACCATCAAGACTCTAAATTCCCTTACTGATGATCTTAGCAACAAAATTATTACCAAGAGTTACAGATCCTCCATCAAACTTTTGGGTCATCCCACAATAATTGGTCCCAAACTTGGGACATCTTTATTTTTTCATGAAATTGCATATTTTAGAAAAACTAATGATTTAAGCCTTGAGGAATTCCATCGAAAGGGTTTTAATTGAATAGGGTTAGATAAGACCCCCTTAGATGAAACCCTCTTGGATACAACCATCTAGTCTTAAATCATACCCATAATGGAGTCTTCTTCACACATATCAAATGTTGGCAAAAAAACACTTTTTCTTTACCTTTTGAGGGATTAAATAAAGTCACTTAGAAATTATGTTTTGTAAGTATGTATCTCTTATTATAAGCTTTCCAAAAAGCATAATTTTAAATATATTTAATTATTATTATATTTATATTTTCTTTCTTGTGAATGTTTGTTTTCACTAAACATCAAGGTATTTGTTTCACACACATGGAAAAATAGAAAAATAGAGAAAAAAATCTTTAAAATATGTGTGCACTAGGTATTGATGTTCTTGTTTCATCAAAAAAAATAAAAAATCAATACATACAAAACAAGTTATGTGTGACTGTGAATGGTGGATCTAGACCTACACAAACACAAAGAACAAACACATTATTAGTCCAATATGCAAGTTAGAAACAACATTCCCCATAAGATTCATTTGAAATGCAAAGAACAAGAAATAACATGAAGAACACAAATAAAAGCTATGAAATCCTATTCAATACAAAAACAAACTCTCAATCCCATGGGGGAATTGGTGCTATTTTGATGTGGAAAATAGCCCTTTCCCAATTCCTTGCAAGCTTTGATGATGTTTGATGAAGATTGATGATCTTTGATTAAAATCCTCCATAACCTAGCTATGAAAGATGAAATGTGGATAAAAATGGATGAAAATGCCTAAGAGTGTGGACCCAAATGAGCATGGTCATCTTATATGGATTGTGGATGATAAAATACAATAGAGGAGGCCTCTATTTATAGCCAAAAAGGATGGAGGATTGAAGAATAGGATGAATGTGGGATCAAAGATGGACCAATGGCTTTGTGCCACTTGTCAAGATGCTAATGGAAGGAGGTTGAGCACATTTTGATAAATGTGCATACATTTGAAATTTGAATTTGAAGAAGTGAAATGTTGGAGGGAGAAGAAAATGGAGTTAATGCCACTTGGCTCAAGGCAAAGGACATGTAAGAGGCTTTTAATGCCTTGTTGGATGTACAAATCCTTTTGGGGGGAGATTTTCAAATTGGAGGAATATTCCCACTTGGATGCCTTTTTGAATGAAAATTGAAGATTTATAAATTAATTAAATTGATTTTCATGAGCAAGTTGCAAAATCTAGAGGATTTGATGGATTAAGATTAGGATTAATCAAGATTTGATTAATTTAAATGAAGATTAGCTTATTTGACAATTTGATTTAGATTTTAGGATTTAAATAAATCAAAATGAGAGGAATAATGATTTTAGACTTAATTAAATAAAGTTTGATTTATTTAATTAAAGAGGATGATGTTAGATTAAATCAAATAAAGATTAATTTATTTAATTTAAGAAAGGTGACTTTAGAGCTTAATTAAATAAACTGAATTATTTAATTAAAAGAGGGACTACATAATTAATTAAACAAAGTGATTTATTTAATTAATAGGAGATGATGACTTAATCAGATAAATTTGATTTATTTAATTAAGAGATGAAATGTGATGAATTTAATTAAATAAAGATTATTTAATTAAATGACTAGCAAAGGAGATGATTCAGGATGAACTGGTGTTAGTAATCAAGATTAGGTGCATGGGATCAATCTGTATATTTTACGTGTCTACATTTTTCCTCTCTTTGAAGCAATGTACCCGTTGCGTTGGTTCAAAGAATAACCTTGCTCAGATCAAAATTCATTTTATTTTTAATTTTTTTGGATGCCCCAACGGAAAGAAGTATACTGGGACATTGCCCCCTCGAGACATCAAGCGAAAAGTTTGATTTGAGGGTCAATGTCGTGACAAAGAGGTTCAAGATGGATGCATGGATGGTTATGATGATGAAAATGAGATGGTTCATGAGATGCTTAGAATAACCAATCTATATTATCCTAAACAACTAAAATGATGATGCAATGCATTTGAGATGGATGATGTAATGATACCTATATGATTATGAAATGGATGTTTTATGTAAATGTTTGGTTTATGAGATGCTTAGACTAACAGATCTATATTATGCAATGATGAAAATGTAATGCATTTGGATGATACGTAGCATGTTGACGGTTTGTGGATGCATGATGGATGCATTGGTGATATTTTTGATTGATCATCCTAATACTATGTTAGTGTGGAGAGAAGACAGAAGAAATAAGATAATCCAACAAGTCAACTTTTATTAGAGATGATGATGATGATAATGATGATTTTCTTATCAAGAATTGGGATTTTAAAAGGGCTATTTACCTTATGTTTGATAACACACATAGGCACAATGCATCAAGGTATAAAGAACCAGGATGACGTTGCACCTATTGTGATGGACTTTGACTTGACAATCAAATAGGAGTACTCTTGTTCACATTTGGCCTACATAACCTTATTTAAAATGTAGTTCAGATATTCCAAACATCTCAGACCAAAACATAGAAAGCAAATCCTTCCTATGTGGTCAACAAGACACCTAAAACATCCTCCCTACAAGCCAAACAAATCACACATGACCAATTTATATTACAAGAATATCCAACAAGCATAGTAGAAAAAAGATAATGATCATTGCCCCATTCCTTTCTCTCTAAATCATTTTGATTAGACATCATCGAGAGGTCATTGGAATGAGCGCAATAAGATAAATCAAAGAAAAGATAAAGAACACAAACAAGCCAATGTTCTTCATACCCCTAGCCAAGGGGATGTGTTTTTTTTAGGATAAGTATCCAAAGTGATTTGCCAAAGATAATTCCCATTGTAGGAAGGATGCATCCTAGGACATGTTAGTGGATGGTGTCAAGTTGATAGGTTGTTTGAAAGGCTATTGATATAAGGTTGATTGACGTGTTTGTGAATGATCAAGAGTTTGATTTTGCATTTTAAAAAAAATTGTTTCGATTTTGATTTTGCATTTGAAGTTTGCTTTTGATGATTGTTGTACTTGTTTTCTATTTGTTTTTCCAAAGGATGAAGGTGACGATTGATTTATTATAAATGATTGATTATTGCGGGTGAAGTGAAATGAGGCAGATGGATTTTTTCAAATATTTGGATTTTTTGATGTTTTTGAAATGTTTTGAGGTTGTTTTTGGTATTTTCAAGACGTTTTACAAATGTTTTTTTATTTTCAAAATTTCTAATGTTTTGGGGTTTTATGAGATTTTATGATTTTTTTTGTGTTTTTTTTGTTTTTTGAATGTTTTTGTGTTTTTTTTGTTTTTCGAATGTTTTTGTGTTTTCTGAGATTTTATGAATGTTTTTGGATTTTGTGTCTCAGGGGCTGATCAAAGATTAGCCTTGCCTACGTTTTGTTGGCATATGGATTCTAATTTTTTCATTGATGGCAACTTAAGTCATTCCCATGATCCACAGTTCAATATCCAGTCATACCGGTAGCTAAAGCGATATAGTGTGTATTACCGGCAGAATACGTGAGGAACAAGGTATCTGGTCAGACGGCTTCACCGGATCATCTTTTTGTGTTGTGGATCTCTAGAATTTATTTTTAAGCATGTGGATTATATTATTATCGAGTTTTGTGATGTTGCATTTGTTGCAATATGAGGTAGGAGGTCTGGTAGGACATTTTTCTTTCTATTTGTCTGTTGTAGCCAACTCGGGGAATGTGGCGCATTGTGGATGTGTTAGAAGCAATTATTCAAGATATTTTCATGTTCAAATATTTAATTATTGGTCCTAACTATGGTCTAGCCAAATTTTTTGGAGACGCATCAAATTTATTCATGATTTGGGCTGACAAGTTACATATATTCTTAAGTTTTATTGAGCTGACTTGTAACAATTGTATCCCCAGTCGCGGATATATTTAGTTGATTGATCACATCATTTTGAAGGAAGAAGAATATGTATTGGTGTATGTTGCGAACATCCAAGGAGCATTTGAGTGATATCATGCACAATTTCACTTGCGCATAAGGGTTTTGTGTGCGAACTTGAGTAGAGCAGAGTAGAAGATCCATATCAGTCAAAATGATAGAAGTTCACCATCAGAGCTTAATCGGAACTACAATCAAGCATTGGTAGATGCTATATTTTTAGTTCATTCTTTTTTGGATCTATTCCAAACTATTGTAAGGGCAGTAAGTTCATTTTGAGCAGTGAGCTCTAGGCAGTGAGCTTGAATGCAAGTGCATTCCCATTTTGTTATATTTCTATTGAGTATACTCAAAACTTATTATGGATTGGCTATCCACCATGGTTTTTCCCTAACAGGGTTTCCATGTAAAAATCCTTGTGTTATGGTTGTGTGGTTTCTCACTTCTTCTTTTTTTCATACTACTTTTGATTAAATGTGCTAAGTGGATTAAAATTCAAGATAATAAAGTTAATTTTTGTAGTACACTGATTCACCCCTCGTCTCAATGTAGCTTGTTTCCAACAATTGGTATCAAAGCTAGTTCCTCGAAGGAAGTCTAATAGCTTGGGGAGATCTTGGAAAGTGTTCTTAATGGATACAAGGAGTCTTCAACAACAACTTATGGTGGATTTGGATGATCTTGACCAGTCAAAATTTGAGATCTAGGAATTGCAAGATAACCTTAAGAATGCAGAAAAAATCATCTAGTCCTTAAAAGACAAGATTAATGAATCAAGAGAGAAAAGAAAGGAATTATGTGGTCAGCTGAAATAGAAGAGAAAAACCGTGGAAGATGATCAACTCAGTCAGGTTTTGAAAGAGAAAATAGAAGAATGTGAAAATTTTTCCCAAGAGAATGTTGCCTTGAAGTGTGAGATGGAATCTATCATGATGAAGATGACCAAGGAATTTGAGGATAGAAAGAAGAATGAAGAAAATATTGCACAATCTTTAAAAGAGAAATTTGAACAATGTAGTCGACTGGAAAATGAATTGGAGCAATCTAAGAACAGTGAAGAGGAGCTTGAAAAACAACTTGATGACCTCAGAAATGAACTTGCTAATGCAAATGAGTATAAGGAGAAATTCAATGCAAGCTCATCCAAACTTGATGAACTAATCAAGTGATAGAGGACTAATGGTGACTGACGAGGTCTTGGATATGAAGAAGGAGAAAGCTTCGGATCTAGACAAAGGAGCTTTGGACAAAAGAATCTTGGACAAGGAAAATTAAGACAAGGAAACCAAATGAAAGGACCCAGAAGAAATCCGGTAAGGCAACCTAATGCTCAGAGATTTAATGGCTATTGTTATACTTGCAACAAGTTTGCTCATATGGCTTCTGAGTGTAGGAGTAGGGTGAATGTAAGTGGATCATCATTCTCAAGTCAGTGTTTTAATTGCTATAAGTATGGACATAAGTCAAGTGAATGGATAATTATGATAAACAACTTTCATAGAGATGTCAAATGTTATGCATGCAATAGATTTGGGCATATTTCTAACCAATGCAGATCAAGACAAAGTCAGTGGAACAATTGGTCTGGACATAGAAGTTTTGTATGCTATAGCTGCAACAAATTTGGTCACACTTATAGATTCTACTGGAACAAAAGAGGTATGGTAAAATAGAACATGCAACCAGATGCTAAAGGAAAAGGGAAAGTCTCTACTGATGAGATCAAGAAGAAAATGAATAAGAAATGGGTGAAGAAGAATCCCTCTGTAGAAGAAAATAGATCCACACCAGAAGCCACTTCTAGTAATACTTCAGGAAATTGATCTTAGGCCTTTGTCATAGGGGGAGCTATAAAGAAAAACTCCTAAACCCCCTACAAGCAAGTGATTGGTACTGGAATTTAGATAAGTCCAGTCAGACATTGTGAAAAGAATCTATGACATTAGTAAAATAATATTGGAGATCTTCATCAGAATTATTTGTCTCAGAACATAAAAGACAGTAAACTGGTTGAGTTGGGGAAAGGGAATTTATTGCAAAAGTAAAAAGTTAGGTTCAAGGATAATAAACAAACGACTTCCACCTTCATTTTTCATTCTACATTCGGAAGAAGTTTGGAGAGCTCTGAGGTGTTTATTGTCAAATTGAGGAGAAATTCAAGCATAGAGGAGAATCTAAGATCAAATTCTATTTTTCATCTCTGAAAGGTATTTATTGCAAAACCTATAAATTTGTGTGCTCGCAATTATGTCTAGTCCTCTGTTAGTCAAAGTTAAGGATAGGCCGCATCCAAAGTTCAAATGGCATCTGTATAAGTCTGTAGATACAGAGTCATTAGGTGCATTTTCATCGGTGTTGTACAGTGTTCTGCACATTGAAGACATTAGGGCATGTGTGCATGTGAATATTGAGGATTTGGGTAGTTCACAGTTATTGGAATTGTATTCACAACACATAGTTCAAGAAGATTTTACTGTGAAACCTGAATTCAAAATCCTAGTTGACAAGAAATTTGTGCAATTCACGGGATTTCCCATATTCGATGAAGATGAGTGGGTTCGATATATTCTGAGCTGTCTTCATGATGAATTCATGTGGCTAGATGTGCCTTTCAAAATATCCAAAGAAGCTATTTGTGCAGTTACAGGCTTAAATTCCACCGGCAGACTTCTAGTTTTGAAGTCAGTAAAAAATGATGAGGTTACCAAAGCAACTAGCTTACATTGGGACAAAAGGGCAATGAATATTGATCATATTGCCGAATTTGATGTAAAGTTTGCATCCATGGTAATAGGCTACAAGATTTATCACTTGAGTTGGGAGAATTTTGTATCTGGCACAACCATCTAAACGACATATGAAATGATCAAACAAAATGTAGATTTTGATCTATGTGAGTTGCTCAAAGGTCAACTATTGGAGAATCTGAGAAAAATCAAGAAGGACAAGAAGAATGTATTCAAATTTGGAAACCTATTAATCTGTCTGTATTTCTACTTCACTAGTGAAATGCCAAGAGTTGGTAAGGTCCAATGGCATAATAATATACCAGTAGATGTTCAAATCTGGGATATTCTTTGTGCACTTGGTGATTGATAGACCTGCAACACAATCTTATGGGGTCATTTTAAAAATTTACAAAACTTGATGCATTCCAGAGAGAGAATTCCTACCGCAATAGTGGAGCAATATAAAGACACCATATGCTTTATGATAAACGTTGACCAGTGTCACATGGAAGTTGCTAATCCTAGAACTATTTGGATCATGCCAATGGGGTATGAAGTAGATGGAAACATTCTGAGGATGTATGTTGAATATCTACTAAATTCACCTCTGACTCCTAATGAATAAAGGTTTGGTTCCTATGTAGAGAAAATCCTACAAGTTCATTTAGAATTGAAAAACCCTCAGACAACTAGGAAGGTAAGAAAAGAAACAGAAGCTCTTGCAGAGAGCATTGGCATCCATGTGCATCGTCTAAGAGAAGTGAGGAGACATAGAGAAGAGGTTGAAGTGGGATAAGGAGAAAGAAAAAACTAAATTTGCTGGTCTGGGAACATCTTCTACTAAGGCTAGGACTACGAGGAGTTCCCCTGCAACATAGTCTAATCAAGCCGAAACCTCTGAAAGAAGGAAGAAGAATAAAAGTTGAAGAACTTATAGAGTTGTATCGACAGATGAAGAGGAAGAAACTAATTCTGAAGAAGTAATAAGAGAGTTAAAGGCTTTTGGGACTCATGATGTCAATCTAAACAAAAGAAGGAAAAGGTAAAGAAACAAAGAAAAGGACTAAGGTCGACAAGCCCAACATGATAGTTGAGGAAGTTGAAGATATTGTAGTAAATGATGGAAATCTCATACCACTCTGTGACCTATATGAGACTTTTGATGATTCTGGTAAGATTCTTGAAGAAGCTACTATTAAGCACTTGAATTTTTTCAATAAAACTCTTGTTGAAATTATGTTTGGCTTTCCTACAAGCCTATATAACGCATTGGATTCTAGGAGAGAGAGTGCCAAAACAGAGGAAGAAAATCTAAGAAAAAGAGTTCTTGTTGATTTGTGTTCAGAAATGTCAATTGAAGAAATGGATTTATTTCTTCTAAAAGTCAAAAATAAATTCAAAAGAAAGTCTAGAGTAAATAAACTCATGATAGGTGACACTGATGCAGTTATTATTGAAACTAAAATAATTTTGGAAGAGTTTTTGTCAAAGGAAAAGTTAAATATTGAGGAGATCAATTATGGACATGAGGAAGTAAATGTGACAAAAGAAGGGAATGCAAATGAGGAGAACATGAATGTGTATGGTCCTCCAGTGTTTGAGGATAATCTAACCTCTCTAAATGTAGAAAACTCAAAGACACCTATGGTATCTAAGGTACAAATTGAGACGGTTGATACTAAAGAAACTGAAATGCCTAAAGCCAATCTAGAAGCAAAATCTCAAGTTGAAAAGGAAAAGGAGCAAGAAATTAGGATAGAGGAAGTGAAGGAATCTTTGTTGGAGCAGCAGGAAGAGCTAGATCCTGAGTTGGATGAAAACACAATTAATCTTTCCACCCTGTCTCCAATTTAGATGATGAAGGTTGCCAAAATTACCCAAGCCAAAGCTAGTGAAAAGATATTGAAATCTCACATTGAGGACAGTGAACTCTTAAAGCTTGCATCTAGAGTCCTATAGAAAATAATGCCTACTTATGCTATGGACCCATCAGGTTCCTCCTCTGGTGAGTTGAAAAAGTTAATAAGCTCTATAGATTCTCATTTTGAATCTTTTGAGAAATCGGCTCTAGATAAAGTGAAGGAGTTCAAGGAAAAGAGGATTAATAGCCTAAAAGAACTGATTTCCAGAGATAAAAATATGTTAGGCTCCTGCATAAAGAATATTCAAAGTACTATATCTGAAGGAGGAAAAGTGTACAAGTCTTGCTTAGTCTTGTCAAAATTCACTGAAGCAAATGAGAAGCAAGTGAAAGATATTGAGTGGCATTTGGTTACTATTTCCAACTCATTTGACCCATTGGCCAGTAGTATTTGTCATCACGAAAGTCTGGTAAGATCTTTGCTCAATCAAATAAAGAACCTAAAGGTTGAAAATGAGAGGATTATTGGTAGAGTAAGTGAACTCAGGGGGCTAATAAGTCCAAAGATTGAAATGATGGTGAATGCTCTGAAAGAAGTTGAGAGTGCT
Source organism: Sequoia sempervirens (assembly GCA_007258455.2). NCBI lineage: Eukaryota > Viridiplantae > Streptophyta > Pinopsida > Cupressales > Cupressaceae > Sequoia > Sequoia sempervirens. Next base: position 161,888 of record VDFB02373323.1, read on the forward strand.
ATGACCGCTCCTAATCCAGTGACTCTCGAAGCTGCTGAAACCTTGGAATATCTTCTTTGTGGAAACATTACTATTTTGGAGAGTCTGAAAAGTGTGTGGGACTCAAACTTAAGTGGACTGAAGAATGTCTTTGCAGACATCTTCAATTTTTTGTAAGTTTCTGGATATGGTTGTCCAATTTTTGAAAATTTTGGGTGCCCCAATTTTGTCATTGATGTCAAAGGGGAGAGAATGAAGTGAAAAATTCCTTGACATTCTTAGGGGGAGCAGTATTTTGCATTTTGGCAGTGTATTTATCAATCTCAACACTTAGTCATTTTTCACTAAGTGTTGCCATCAATGCCAAGGGGGAGATTGTTGGAATATGGCTTCTAATGTTGTCATTGATGGAAACTAAAGTCATTCTCATGATCCACGGTTCAGTATCTAGTCATACCAGTAGATAAAGCGATATAGTGTGTATTACCGACAAAATATGTGAGGAACAGGGTATCTGGTTAGATGGCTTCACCAGATCATCTTTTTGTGTTGTGGATCTCTGGAATTGCTTTTTAAGCATTTGGATTATATTATTATCGAGTTTTGTGATGTTGCATTTGTTGCAATATGAGGTAGGAGGTTTGGTAGGACAATTTTTTGTCTATTTGTCTATTGTAGCCAACTCAGGGAATGTGGCGCGCTATGGATGTGTTAGAAGGAATTATTCAAGATATTTTCATGTTCAAATATTTAATTATTGGTCCTAACTATGGTCTAGCTGACTTGTTTGGAGATGCATCAAATTTATTCATGATTTGGGCCAACAAGTTACATATATTCTTAAGTTTTATTGAGCTGACTTGTAACGATTGTATCCCCAGTCGCGGATATATTTAGTTGATTGATCACATCATTTTGAAGGAAGAAGATGTATTGGTGTATGTTGTGAACATCCAAGGAGCATTTGAGCGATATCATGCATAGTTTCACTTGTGCATAATGGTTTTGTGTGCGAACTTGAGTAGAGTAGAGTAGAAGATCAATATCAGTCAGAAGGATAGAAGTTCGTCATCAGAGCTTAATCAGAACTGCAATCAAGCGTTGATAGATGCTATATTTTCAGTTCATTCTCTTTTGGATCTATTCTAGACTATTGTAAGGTAGTAAGTCCATTTTGAGCAGTGAGCCTGAATGCAAGTGCATTCCCATTCTGTTATATTTCTATTAAGTATACTCAGAACTTATTGTGGATTGGCCATCCACCATGGTTTTTCCCCTAACAGGGTTTCCATGTAAAAATCATTGTGTTATGGTTGTGTGGTTTCTCACTTTTTGTTTCTGCATACTTCTTTTGATTAAATGTGCTAAGTGGATTAAAATTCAGGATAATAAAGTTATTTTTTGTAGTACACTAATTCACCCCCCCCTCTCAGTGTAGCTTGTTTCCAACACGTTTAAGCTTAGAGACAATGTAGTTCAGATACCATGTTTTTGATTTTTTTGTTTTGACTTTTTTTTTGGATTTTTTGGATTTTCTTATTTTGGATTTTTTGGATTTTGTAATTTTTTGATGTTTTGACGATTTTGATATGGATATGTGTGATGATATCAGTGCTCTGTTTTGGGATTTTTTTGAAAAAAAGGCTAAGGTTGATTGATCGAATCGATGGATTGATGACGATAACATTGTTGAGGATACACAACAATGTAAGGATAGTGTTAAGCAACACAAGGATTGGGATGGATATCCTGAGATGATGACGGATTGATGATGATTTGATTGATCAAGATTGATGAATCTTGATTTGGAACAAAATTTGTTTGAATGATTTGATGTGACACTGAAGTGTAAATTAGATGCGACTGATATTGACTATTTGGATTGATGAAAGATGAAAGATGAAGCTTGATAATGAATTTCTTCTCGTCAAAATATGCCCTAGGCTAGTGATTTGGATTTTGGCTGACAAGTGCCTTGACCAATTTGATTTTACGTTTTCCAATGTTTAGATCACCACATAAGTTGGAAGATATAGATCAAGATTTATTTCCGAAGCAAGATGTAAATATCTACCCCTAGTGTCTAGCAATGTATGGAATTCCATGGATGGATGCTCGGATAGGTGTGTGGATGGATGGATATGGTAAGCATGCAAAGGATGCCAAGGATTATCTTGCGATAAGATACAATGTTTGAACAGAGGAATGCTTCATGGCTTAGATAAAGCTGGGTATGATGGGATCAATGAAAATGACCCATGTCAAGATGTTTACCATAAGCAAGTGTAAAGTGTGCACCAAAATTTTGTCAAGATCAAGATAATGTGGACGATGGATGTAGATGGATGAAAATGGATTGGATAAATGGTTTATGGATGAATGGATTTATTATGGATGAGATGGATGGAATGTTGGATTTATTATGGATGGGATGAGATGCCTTCACTTGAAACGGTGCACGCAGATGCTCGATTCTACACATGATGCCCGTTTGCTAGGTTTTCATCATGGTACTTGTCCAAAGCGCCACAGTAGTGGTTTTCACTAGAGGATGATTTTTATCTTTACTATTTTCATGATTTTTTTATTTTCATATTTTTGGATTTTTTTGTATTTCTTTGTGAAATATTTTTAAACTCATGCTAAATCCCCCGATGGTATTGATGTAGATGCTTATGTCATAATGTGACATTGATATCCTACCCGAAGAAGTTTTTTTTCCAAGATACATGCACTTGAATACAACTTTTGAGATTCCTGATTTGCTTTGTTGATACCGGAGTTAACTCTGTCTTTGTGTGCACATCACGATAGAGTGCCTTCTGCATCCTTATGATGAAGGGTGGCAGCCAATACATGGTCAATGTGAGAATTGGATATCATGCGTGGAGGCATGGATGGAGTGTGTTTAAGAATAAAAGATGGATTGGTTGATAGTTTGGAACCTTTGACTCTCCAAACTTGGGAAGATGAGCAATGATGGGTGGATACAGAAGTGTGCATGGAATTAGGACCAACTACTTGATATAATTTGTACCTTGCTTGAAAATCCTTCTTTTTCTTTTGTGGACATCTTTGATGGATATTTTTCCCTTTTTTATTTTTCTCCATAGTTTCTTTGACTGATGGAGTTTGATAGGGATAATATTTTTTTGTATATTTTGGTATCCATGCGTATTTGATTTGTCCATTATGCTTCTCAACTTATTTTTCTCTGATGATGTTCTTGTTTTATTCACATCCTTCTTTTGATGTTGGTCCCAATTTGTGGATGGGGTGATGGGTGGATGAAGATTTGTGACATGGTTGGTTGTAGTATTGGCATCAATTTCATCATAAGGGTTCTTCATGCTCTCTATGTTGATGCTTGCACTAGATAAAATATCCCCCAGTATGGTGGTAGTAGCACCTTTGTTCTTTGATTCTAGTTGTTTTGAGATGTCTTATTCAGTAAGCATTCTCTAATAAATGATCACTATAGATGATGTTATTTCAATTTGTTGCTTTGCTGACTCTGAAATATCATGCTCTATCTAACCTATTTCCTTGAGTGGATAATGTTGGATATATTCATACATGATGTCCTCAATCTGAATTTGGGATATATCTGATCCTGATGTTGACAACTCAGTTTGACTGTAGGAATCAATAACCTACTCATTTTGTGTAATAATGTCAGGAGTAAAGGAATCCTGTTCTAAATGAAGATCATCTATGTGTCCATCCAAAGAAAGTATCTCATGGGTAGATGGAGGAGTATATGTTATGTGGATGTGATCATCATTTGTGACATCTTGTATATATTGGAGAGTGTCCATTAGATCATTGTAGTAGCTTGGAGATATAAATTCTTGATCTCGAATGATTTCAAAATTGCTTTCGACATGCTTTGGATCAAGTTCTTGACATGGGTTAGTTTCAAAGGATGGATTGATTATAAAGGTGTCTTGGATGTCTTCATTAGGCATGGGAAATGGCTCAATATCCTCTTTATCTTTGAGTGGATTTGGATCAAATGTTGAGTTGATGATTCCTTTAGTATCTGTAACCATGAGGTCAAAGGATGTCAATATGTCTTGGAAAGGGACATTGCTAGACTTTGGTGAAAGATGTTGATCATGTTTTGGAATAAATTCTTGAGATATGTTCTCTAACTAATTAGGTTATGTAGAGACATTTTCAATATGATCATTGGTTGATCGATCGTGGATTATGTGAATAGGATCAAATAATTCTAACACTCCTTGAAATAGATCATTGTCGAATATTTTTGAGGGATTTTACCACGACTAAAAAATGATTCTTGATGCATGTTGATTTGATCATTGGATGGGGTAGAAACATCTTCAAGGTGCTTATTGATGGATAGATCTGGATCGTTGTTTTCAACAATTGTGGTGGAGAGATTGTCAATGTTATCGCTAGTAGTTGAATCCTGATCATTGTCCCCGATACTTATTATTTTTTGATCAATCAAGTCTTGGATGAGATTTTTGATTCAAATACAATTTGATGTTCTGTGTCCCTTTATTTTGTGAAAATTACAAAGGTGCTTCTCGTTATACCCTAGTGGTTTAACTTGAGGCTCTTGATAATTCTCATAAATGGGGATTTTGATGAGATTTTCTTGTATCAACTATTGTATGATTGATTCGATTGGTTCCCCAAGTGGCGTGTATTTTTGTTTTTTACCTTATACTCTAAATTGACCTTGCGGTGATTTATTTTGGAGATTTGGTGATTGGGTTTGTTGTTGATGTTGTTGATCTTGATATCCAACCTCTTGACATTGGATATATTGTTCTTGATGTGGTTGTGGACACAACTTAATGCTTTGATGACATGGTTTAACCAATGGAAGAGTGTATTTATTTTGGGGTGGAGATGTCTCTTGGCGCAATGAGTCAATTATTTTGGAAAGTGAAGCAATTTGATCTCACAAAATTTGGTCTTGATTTTGATCTTGACACCCTTGATATAGTTGATTTGGTTTTTGTTCAAGAAAATTTGGAATGCATGCTTGTGGTGTTTGCATGGGATCATGAAAAAATTGATTTTGGACAATGTTATGATTTGGGATGATGCTTAGATTTGGCATGATAGGTTGAAATTGAACATTGTTGTGGTTGGGAATCACATTGCCTTGATTTAGGTAACTTTGATTTTGCATGGTGTTACCTTGACTTGGATCAATACATGGAGTCATTAACATCTTGTTTGGACTTTGAACAATATTTGTATGATTCACAAACATATATATCCCAAAGTTTACCAAGTGTTGATTTGAAATGTTCATGTTTGGTAAAGTTATACTTGGTATATTCACATTTGGCATGTATGGCTTTGGTGGGATAATGTTGTTTTGTTGAAGATTCATGCATTGATTGTTTGGTTGATAGATTTGTAGGTTTGGACTTTGATTTAAATATACCATATGGAAAGGTGTTCCAAAATTTAGATTGGGCATACTCACATTTGTTGTACCATTGATGTTTGTAGGAGATAATGATCCCATGTATGGATTGTATAAATGTGAGTTTTGATAATCAATTGCCATTGTAAGGCTTTGATAGTTTGGTTGAATTAGACCACTCATGATGTATGAATAGAGTTTATATTCAATGTTTCTCTTTTGTTTTGACCTTGTCGACCTCTAAGGGATTTAGGACCAATGATGAGAGGAAGGATGAAAGGGGTGAATGATATGGGTGTTGAAATTTTAGGAACTTTGGATCAATGCTAGACTTTAGGATTTGATTTTGATTGGTTTTATTTGATTTGGATAATGGACTTATAAACCCCAAGATGTTGGATGTTATCTTGGAATAAACTTTTCCGCAAGGATGATAATTTAACTAGATGTATGAGGAAGGATTCATCCACACACACTTAGCCAAACAAGGAGATTTTTATGTTGATTTGAAGGATTTTACCAAAAGTCTAGTATGAATGATTTTTCCAATGGTTCAAAAGTTGTTTGTGAGATGGGATTTGATTGATGTTTGAGATGGGTGAAGTGTTTGATTTGATCCTAAATTAACCCAAGAACTTTGTTTACAAGACCATGATATTGAAGAACATGCTTTTCCCTAAGAGTAGTTCAAACCAAAAGACCAATGTTTTGCTTGGAAGACCATAAGACAAATGATAACAAGCACATGTGTGGGGTTCAATTGATTTAATCTTGGTTAATGAATTACTTTTACCACAAACACTTTCTTGATTATCTTTTCAAACTGAATGTCTATGTCTCAATTTATTTTCACCCCACAAGGTCCATTATGTGGAAATCAAGGGAATTAAGGCAATAGTTCCCTATTGTTGACTTTAGAGAGAGCAAGTGGAGATATAAGTACAAATACTTAGAAGCATCTAAGGATGAAATCCCTAGGACAAGCAATAGCATTTGGATTTTTTCAAAGGTATTTGCTCCTCCTAAAGAAGGATGAACTTTTCTCAAGAACTTGAAGATAATTAAATGCATAAAATTGTGGATGAAAATGCCTAAGATTGTGGATCCAAATGAGCATGGTGATCTTACATAGATTGTGGATGATCAAATGCAATAGAGGAGGCCTCTATTTATAACAAAGAAGGATGGAGGATTAAGAATAGGATGAATGTGGGATTAAAGATGGACCAATGGAATTGTGCCACTTGTCAAGATGCTAATGGAAGGAGGTTGAGCACATTTTGATCAATGTGCATGCATTTGAAATTTGAATTTGAAGAAGTGACATGTTTAAGGGGTATGTAAGAAGAGTTAAATGCCACCTGGCTCAAGGCAAAGGACATGTAAGAGGATTTTAATGCCTTGTTGGAGAGGACAAGTCCTTTTGGAGGGACTTTTTGAATTTGAAGAATATTCCCACTTGAGACGCTTTTTTGAATGAAAAAGGAGATTTAATAAATCAAATAAATTGATTTATTGTGCAAGTTGCAAAATCTAGAGGATTTGACGGATTAAGATTAGGATTAATCATGATTTGATTAATTTAAATGAAGATTAGCTGATTTGACAATTTGATTTAGATTTTAGGATTTAAATAAATCAAAATGAGAGGAATAATGATTTTAGACTTAATTAAATAAAGTTTGATTTATTTAATTAAAGAGGATGATGTTAGATTAAATCAATAAATATTAATTTATTTAATTTAAGAGAGGTGTCTTTAGAGCTTAATTAAATAAATTGAATTATTTAATTAAAAGAGGGACTACAAAATTAATTAAACAAAATGATTTATTTAATTAATAGGAGATGATGACTTAATTAGATAAATTTGATTTATTTAATTAAGAGATGAAATGTGATGAATTTAATTAAATAAAGAATATTTAATTAAATGACTAGCAAAGGATATGATTCAGGAAAAACTGGTGTTAGTAATCAGGATTAGGTGCACGAGATCAATCTGTATATTTTGCGTGTCTACAGTGACGACATACACGCATGTCCTAATTATAATTAGTTTGACTTCAAAAATTGATTAAAAAATAATGCAATAAAAAATTATGAAAAAATATCCATGCACTACATATTGATATTAAAAATATATATTTTAAAAATTATAATTTGATCATTTCAATGAAAAATTTATGTGTGACAACATAAACTTCACTTTTTAAAAATGTTGTTTACTATACAAAATAAGTTATTAAAAGTTACATAAAAAAATCTCAATTTATTTCTAATTTTTTAAAAATATATATATTTAGAATCTACACACAAATCCTCACAAGTCACTAGTTCACGTCATCTCCAAATTATTAATGATTTAGTTTCTATAGGTTTAATAAAATAAAATTTTGTAAAAAATGTTGATATTAATGTCCAACTTGGCCAAAAATTGGGACACAATATTGTGGGTTGACCCTTCTTGAAGTGCATGAACTTTCTTTTGTCTCCGCTCATATGACTTGAGCATCCACTATCAATAATCCATAGATTCTTCTCCTTTTGAACATGTAAAGTAGTCTGAGCCACCATGAATTTCTCTAAGCTCCACTCCTTTAGTTTCTTCATCTAGAATTTATCTGCTTCATTGTTTTGACATTATGACTTATCTCCTTTTGTATCTGGTATAGGAGGACTCATAAAAATGCTTCTACATTTTCTAGCAATATGTCCAAAAATGTTGCATTTGTGAAAAATAATATTGAAATTGTACAATGATGCAAATGCACTTCTACTAAAAAAATCATTTCTTCTTGTAGGAGCCTTTCTACAATTCACAGCCTTATGACCAAAATAATTACAATTAAAATAGTAATCAAAAAAAGAATGATAGAACCTGGTATTGTATCCTTGTCCTCTTGAAGCTTGTCTTTCATATCTTCTATTCTTCTTGTGCACTTGGATGAAACCATCATTTACCACCTTACTTTCATTGATTACTATAACTTTCTTAGACTTCAAACTTCTGGAGTTATTCTTTTTCAGATCCTCAACAATGGACTTCATAATCTACTAAGTCACCTTGCTCTTCTGGTCATTAGTGAAACCAAGACTAGTTTTGATATGTGGTGATCTCTAGCTTTTATTATCAAATCCAGGATCTTTGTTCTTTTTTCTAAACTTTAGCTTTAGTTGATGATTTTCCTTTTCAAGATCCTTTCTCGATGATACAATTTTTGCTTCAAGTTTTTCACAGTCCTTGTCTCTTAATAGCAACCTTTCAGTCAGAACTTCTTCAATCATGTTTGACTCTTCAATGTGAACCTTTAGATTAATGACCATCTTTTGTGGTTCCTCAAGATTTTTTGAGATAATTTTTCTTTAACTTTCACTTCTTCTGCAATCCTTTTCTTCAGCCTTTTGATCTCCTTTTTAGCACAAAATAATTCTTCCACAAGATATACTTCTACATCATTTTCAATTCTATACTTTATTTATGAATCTTCTTCAAATGTTTCCATAGACATAAATAGAGCCCTTTGTCCTTCATTCTCGGAGGTTCCTTTCTCATCATCATTAGATGAATAGCCTTCCTCATTGATAAAGAAACTTTTCTAAATTTTTTTAATTGTTTTCCCTTTTTGAAATGACTTCTTTTCATCATTTTTAGATTCCTTTTATGGAAACTTGGGCATGAAATGTCCTACTTCACCACAATTGAAACATTTGAAAGGATAATTACCTTTATACTTTCAGAACCTCTATGTAACTTCTTGAAAAATTTTGTTTCTTTCAAATCTAATCCATCTTTTGAATCTAAATCATCTTGCTTCTTGGACACCTTGAATGAAAACTCTTCTCTTACAAGATTTCCATTTTGAATTCTCATTTCATATGCAGTCAAAATTCCATGCAACTCATCCATAGCTAGAGTATTCAAATCTTAAGCTTCTTCAATAATAAAAAAGTTTTGCATAAAAAATTTTGGGAAGGGATCTAATTACCTTTTTTACAATCATACCTTATTTCAATTCTTCACCAAGGCCTCTAATAGAATTGACAACCTCATCAACAAAAAGCAGGAATGTAGCAATTTTTCTTCTTATTTTCAAAATTTCAAACTGACCTCGATGAGTTTGAAGCTTTTCTTGTTTTACCTTGTCATCACCTTCATAGATTTTGTGCGGTTTATTCCACACTTCCTTTAATGTCATGCAATGCAAGCCACATAAAATTAAATTCCTTTCTTTAGCATTATTTTCACAAGACTTATTTTTGTCTTGAGCTCTTGGCAGACTTTCAAGGATCTCATATCCATCCACAACTAAATACAAAACTTCAAACACTGGTGTCATCAGGTATGCTTCCATCCTCACTTTCTAAAAGGAATAATTAGATCCATCAAAGAGTGGTGACTTATTTGAATATAATCCTTCTTGAACCATTGAGTGTGTCATCATAAATTTGCCTCAAGATGGTAAGCTTCTTCAAGGAACTTAGCTCTGATACTAGTTGAAGGGTACACATTATACTGAGAGGGGGTGAATCAATATATAAAATATATTTAAAACTCTTTGATTTAACATGTATCTTCAACCATGAATCATCAAACATTAATCAAAATAGCTATTATCAAGAAAGCAACATAGAAACACACACTCACACAATGAACACTAGATATATGTGGAAACCTAAAATGGAAAAAACCATGGTGAGAAAATCTGCTTGAAGCTACTAGCCAAATCCAACCTCGTAGAAATAATAAATGATATACAATCATGAATTAGGCACCAACCTATCAGATACACAAATCCCCTACTATATTTGTAAGCACCAACCTACCAGAGACACCAATCCCCAATACAAAGATCTGAGCACCAACTTAATAAGTAGGACACTAGTCCTACCGGATTACACAGATAAACCTTGTAGAAATTTAATGTTGATTACACAACTTACACAAGATCTAAGCTTTCCTCAGACAATCTCCTACACACCTTATGATCTTCTAATATTGGCACACAATGGTTGAGATGAAACTCCCATTGAATTACACTTGCTCGCACAAGTTTACACTTCCACATACATCTCTTTTGAGATCTAAAAATATGATGATTATATACATCACATTACATTAACATCACTTCATGTGAGCCAGGGGTCCATATGTAACCAAGTCGACATAGGATGGGCCTAAATTCAAATTTCTATGAAACATGTAATGGGTAGGTCCTAAATAAAAAATATTTCCACCAGTGAGCATGATGTCATGCACTTCCACGAGAACCTTAACCTAGACCTATTTCAACATCCCAAACTATCTACGAAGGTTACATGCTTTAATTCACTGCCACATAGTTTCAAAACATCAACTGATTAAATAACCAACATAGTTAACCTTATATTACTTCAATCTTTTTGTATGTTGAACATAAATCCTAAAAAATATGGAATTAGGTAAAGTGTAGACATACTCTCCTTCCAAACCATAGACCAAACTCACATCTAGGAGAGAATGTTGATCATGAAAAGAAGAAATCCCTTTTCCTTGAGTAGCTGACCTCCAACATTTTGGATTAGACTTATGGATTACTTTCATCAACAAAAGAGATACAAACATGATATTGAAAGCATACTACAACAGTCTTATTCATTGTACTTAAAATGCATTGATATGATTGTATGATTCTCATAAATTTATTGGTATAACTCCTTTGATATTCAAGTATGACTACATTTAATTCTCATTGTTTATCTAGAATTACTCCTTAGAAATTAGTGAGCACTTTTGAATTTACTCCTTTGACATCAATGAAAACATATGTTCAACACTAGCCTCTCTCTAAGGTATGATTTTGAATTATTATTTTTATCTGCCTTTGTTCACGTACTATCTAATGGTGAAAATGAAACCAAAACCCTCTCTAAAATTGTAATAGGTTGAAACCCTAATTTTTGGCACTATGGTAGTGCCAAATTTGTGGCATAGGATGGACCTCACCCAAAATAGATGTCCAAGATGAAAGATAACTCAAATTCATTGCTAGTAGCAAGTAAGACATTTTGCATTGATGGTGGGTAGCTAAGAGATTAAGAGAAATTCCATTATATTTAAAACCTATTTGAAAACATGCACTTTATTATCAATTTCCTTACAAGTGTCAATTTTTTAGAAGAACCATGAAATGGGGACTTGGAATTTGAATGTATTTGCATTGATGATGTTCAGGTTTCAAAGGAACCTAGAACCTAGAATATTTCCAATGATTGGTAGATTTTTGGCTCAAGACAAAACAAGGAACTTGAACCTATAGGTTGAGTTCAAGAGTAGGGGAAAAACCAAGGACAAACCAACAACCCAATGCAAAGTTCCCATTGAGACCCAAGGTTTGATGAGCATTAAGGAACAATAGTAGGGGAAAAATCTAGAAAGGAACGTGAACTGAAATGTAAGGTTCTAAGTCCACATTGAGGCTTGGGATTTGAAAGGAAAAAATGTGTTTAGAAACATCCTTAATCCCAAGAGAAAAATAACCATCTTCCAAAATTTGAAAAATTTCCAACAAGTTAGAGTTTATATTTATTCTATTAGAGTAGTTGATTGAACTAGTTCATCATCTCTTCATATTATCTTTTTAAAGTATCTTCAACCAATACCTTGAATGGGTTTGATAATTTAACCTATTCTTCAACCATATGTGTTTTTGTGTACATTAGAGTAAGGTAATTTAATGGATCTCTTGTCTTCAAATACCATTTATAGTGTAAAAAAATTGTATACCTTTACAATTTCACTCTATGTTTGAGTTCCTTAATTTATTGGACTTAATTAAGCTTTTAGTTTTTCAAATTATGAATTACGAAGCCTTATTATTCTTGTTTTCCAAAAGGAGAACTGACAAATTTAATTGATGCAATCAATAGTTAAATCACATTGGAGAATGTATGTCCTAGACTTATAGGCTAGGACCCATTTTCCTAAGGGAAAATGAGTCCCCTTTAAGTTCTAAGACCCATTTTTAAATATGTTTTTGATGGTATTTTATTCATTCAAATTCAACTTACAATTTCCGGCTTTTGGAATCTATTTTTGATAAATTAGATAAACACCTATAAATACCTAGTCTTTTTATCATTTGAAATCATCTAGCATTAAGGAAAAAATTCAAGAGCAAATTAATCAGTCATTTGTTGCAGCAATCAAGGTCCTAACATCATGTTCAAGTTTATGTGTGTTCATGTCATCTTGTGAAGGCTAATATGCATTGTTGATCCTAAAGATTCCAAGCATTTAAAGTATCCAAATCCATCAAGAAAAATCAAGATCAAGTTCCTTGGAGAGATATGTTTGTCTTCAATCCTCTAGGGGAAGCCATTGAAGGATTGGTAAGTTGTAGCAAGCATTGTTCATTCATCATTTCTTTCTCCATTGTCATTATCTTTTTATCAAGGTTTAATTACCAAACTTGGGGTTTGACTAAAGAAAACTGCCATTCAAATAAAGCATCTTTTCTCTTTGTGTATTTGTAAATTATAGATAGAAGAAGGATTGAAGAAATCTCAAAGGAGCAATTTTGAAACACTTTAATGTAACAAACATTGCAATTTTTCTAAAGACAAAGGAGCCAAAAAAATTTACAGAGTTTAGACCCCATCTCATTATGTAATACAATCTACAAGATCTTCAAAAAGGCAATATACCTTAGACTGCAGAATCTCTTTCCCAAAATTATCTCACAAGAGCAAGGAGGCTTTGTACTAGAAATGGTTTAAGGAGCCTTGGTTGCACATGAAGTGCTTCATACTATTAATTATAATTATCTATCATCTTTCATTATAAAACTGGACATGATGAAAGCATGCGATAGAGTTGATTGGAGTTTCTTAATGAAAGTCTTGGAAAAGTTTGGTTTCAGCAATAAGTGGTGTAAGAGGATTTTGTCTTGCTTATCAAGAGAAAAAAATTTAGTTATAATAAATGGGTCACCTTCAGGCTTCTTCTGCGCCACACAAGGGGTAAGGCAAGGGAACCCCCTTTCTCCTTTTCTCTTCATAATTATGGTTGATGTGTTGAGTAGGAAAATAAAGGAAAGGCATAATTGGGGTTTGTGGCAAGGCATCCACATTCCCCAATCAAATATTTCAATAAAACACAC